>RJWH01000805.1:0-91789 GCA_004363575.1 Solenodon paradoxus | reverse complement strand
CACTCTTCACACACACTCTTCACACACATACACATGTATATGTTTGTCTTAGTTAATAACAACCTTGTGGTATGTAAGATTAACAGTTGATGATATGGTCGATGCTGTAATTACTTTACTAACAGTACAATAAACATAAATCTTCTGAGTATACATTATCATCTGCATTTTTTTCCAAACATTGCTAAATGGATCACTTGTGATTTATAATCTATTTGTCGCCTCATTTGCTGCTTGTTCTCAAGGGATTTATGCATCTTTTCAGTTTGGCTGCTTTGACTTGAAAGGAATAATGCAAAACCAATTTAGATAAAACATTAAAAAACCTGCAATTAATTATTTTCATTTTCATAGTAACTTGCAAGAAACTGGAAA
Organism: Solenodon paradoxus; assembly: GCA_004363575.1. Lineage (NCBI taxonomy): Eukaryota > Metazoa > Chordata > Mammalia > Eulipotyphla > Solenodontidae > Solenodon > Solenodon paradoxus. Next base: position 91,414 of record RJWH01000805.1, on the reverse strand, counting down.
CAAAGAATGATTCTCCTACTGAGAGGTTTTGTTCAAAAGAGCAAATGTGTCATTGTAAGTGGACACACAAGATTGAATTTAAATTAATAAATAATGAAAAAAAGAACACTTTACATTGACTTTCTCAGTGAAGGTATAAGTTGCTTTTTACCTTTTGAGAAATGATGTGTAACACAAAATCCTAGTCCTCAGTCTTCTCTGGGATAAATGCTCAACAAACACCGAAGTCCATTCCCATAAGAGTTCCAAGAACACATGATTTCCCTCCCACCCTGGTTTCTGTTACATGAATGGATAACATGGTAGAAATATGCTTTATTTATTAAGGACAGTCATATAACCATCTGCACACATCTCAGAGAATTATGACTGGGGGAAAAAAAGTTAATCTAAAAAGGTGGCATACTATATGAGCTAGTCATATAAAGCTTAAATGATACAATTACAGATCAAGAGGAAAGTTGGTGGTTTCTGGGGTTAACAATTGGAGGGAAGTGAATGTGGCTAAAAAAATGACAGCACAAAGAACCCTTGTGAGATGGAAATTTTCGGCATCTTGATTGCATCAATGTCACTATCCTGATTTTGGTGTCGCACTGTACTTTAGCAAGACATTGCTCCTGGCAGAAATGATCAAAGGGTACGTGGAGACTCTTTGCGTTACTTCTGACAACTGCATGTGAATCTACAAATCTACAACGATCTCAATATGAGAAGTTGATTTAAAAATCTTCTTGACAGAAAAATGAAGGTGAAACAAGACTTGTAGATAAACAAGAAATCAGGGCACATACTGCCAACAGACCTGCCCAGTGAGAACTATTAAAATAAGTTCTTCAAGCCTAAGAAGATGATATAAGGCAGAATTAGATCTACCTAAAGAAAAACATTAGAGAAAGAACAAATTAAGATAAACTATTTTATTTTTCTGATATGAAACTTATCTAAAATATAACTGGTTAAAGCAGCAATAATAACAAAGGATTGCAACATGAGACATCATGGCATAAGGAATAAGAGGGCAGACTGGGAATGCTCTGTTAAAAAGTTCCTATAGTACATGTTAAATGGTATAGGAAAATGGTAGAGCTATTTGAAGATTATTTAATATGCATATCATAAGCTCTATGGTAACTACTTAAACACAAAAAGTATAAACCATATGCTAAGAGAAATGAAAATAGTCATATAAAATTCTCAATTAAAATCGTGGAGTCAGAAAAAAGGTATAAAGGAAGAAACAACTCACAAATGCAATGAATCTAAAATGTTTTAAATGGAGATATTAATAAGCCTATAATGATCACCTAAATAAAAAAAGCTCTGAAGATAAACAGGTAAAAGCAGACAGGATCTGATGGGATGAAACACACACACAAAGCCTAACTATATGCTGTCTATAAAAACACATACCACTCGACTATTCAAAACCATGAAACTATGCCATTTCAAACAGCATGAATGAACCTACAGAGGATTACGCTTAATGAGATAAGTCAAAAGGTGACAACAAACTTGCGTACGATTTCACTGATTTGTAGTATAGAGAGAAACCACCAAACCAAAGGAACCAAATCAAGCAAAAATAGACAGTCTATAGGATCAACTTAATGCCAACAGAAGGAAGGGGAAGGGAGGTGGACAAATCAGGCAAAAGGGCCAATTACCTGGGGAAGGATGGAACTGGACTGTTGGTGGCAAACTTAATATATTATATACAAATGTGATTTAGGATGATGTAGATCTCAAACCTGCAGAAGATGAGGACACAGTGTTCCTTCAGTAAAATTTTTAAAAGAAGAACTCATTTCAGATACAAAGTTTCAGAATGGTTACATTTAAAGCTATGGGGAAGTGCTTCTTCAGTGACTGAATAAAACACTCCAAAAATATGTTCATTCTTAAAAGCAGTAAAAATACTGGCCCCCCCCAAAATCACAACATTTTTAGAACTCTAAAAATGAATTAAATGGCTGCAACAATCTAAGAACTGTTTATGCAAGAAAACTGTCTGAACCTGAACACACGCCAATGAATGACATTTCAACGTGGCCAGTTTCTACCTGACACTCCTGAACATCTCAGTCACTGAAACTGGATGCCTCTGAGACTACGGTTAAGTGAAAACCAGCAGCTTACATTATAGTCAAGGAGACAGACGAGAGAATTCTGGGGACTGAGAGAATTCTCTGCTTATTTAACCTGTCTGACAACTCTACAGAAAATCCCCTTCACAAGGCTTACATTTCTTTGACTTGACTCGGAACTGCTCAGTCAAGAATGCGCTATGTGCAGTGTTTGTTCAAAATTATTAACCACAATTGCTTAACATCCCACCTGCCTGAGGTAGTGATACCTACTGGAGCAAATGAGAATCTGGCAGGAAAAAAAATTCATCACAAGTTATGGTTCAATTTAAAATTTTAATACACCAGGAAAAAATCTTTCAGTGTCATGCAATAAACAATTGAAAATAACAATGAAAATGCTACAATTTGCTCCATGAGGCTTATATGGGCAGGTGTCTCTCTAAACTTATGCTTTCGGACTCCTAAAAGACCGAATCTTCCAGTGGTTTTCAAGGTAGCAGCAAGAAAATGCAATGAGGGACTGAACTTGCCTGGGTCGACAGCTCAGTCCGAAGTTGATGAAACTGGGCAGCACCATTAAGTGACCTTGTAGCGTTCTTGATTTCTGTCCACCAGCAGAAAAAGTTTCAAGTGCCCCAAGTGTTGGGAAAATGGCATATTTAAAATACCAACATGAATCCAGGCCCTTTAATCCTGGTCTCATTGGCTATAAATATGGCTTTGAACCTGCTAACGTAACCAGTGGCTTTAGGAGTTTACCAGAATGTAGGTTTGAGTGTGGAGACTTCATGGGTGAAGTCTGTCTGATTGCAAGACGTTTGCCTGTCCCATGTAAAATTAAAATTGCATTCCTGAGATCTCTCCAAATCCACACATCGGTGTCCCGTTGTCTATCTCTTTAGCACTGGAACAGTTTGTTTCACTTTTTACAAAGAGGCTAATTTAGGAGGAAGGAAGTGTTGGCATTTTTCATCCCCCTCTATGATCCAGAAGAAAATCTGAGGACTGAGATACTTACATAGTGCTTTGAAAAATCTGCCATTTCCTGGGGATCTGAGAAGATGCTCACCTGCAGCACTGTGGGCTGAGACACTCCCAGGGTGTCAGCACTGGCTGATCTCAAAACTGTGCAAACAGTCAGTGAAGAGTGAAGGTTAAGGCAGAATTGCAAACTGCCGAAGCCTTGAGAGCATTACATACACATACACAAACACACACACACAAGCCCACACACAAGCACACGCACCCACACACGGATTACATACACATGACGCATAATACAGGCTTACAGAATTAGTCTAGAAAACTCACTAAACAGAGGAGAACTAATAGCAAGTCTGGGGGTGAGGGAACCCTTATCTCCAGAGTTGTCACATTAAATTACGAAAATAAGAAGTGTAAAGAAACAGGAAAGGAAGTTTCATTCACAAAGAAAAAAACTGTCCATAGAAACTACCCTTGAGGGAGCCCTGATAGTGATCACACCAGATCAAATCTTTCAGCCAATTGTTATAAGTATGTTACAAAAAAAATGAAAGGAAATCATAACTAGAGAATCAACTAAATATGGATAGCAATACACAAGTAACTAAAAATGAAGTGAGTGTACCCTGAAGCTCAGACAGTTGAGATGCTGGTTTGCAAACCACATACAGCCCAAGATACCGAACTCAAGATGCAGGGCTGGGGTGAAAAAACAAAATGAAAAAGTTGTTTCTTTCTCTTAGATGCATCCTGGTGGAGTAGCATTTAGGTCAGCCACCTTCGAAGGAGCACAGTCCATGTACATCCCAAGGACCCCTGGGTCCAGGGGGAACAACCAGTATGAGCAACTAAATAAAAATAAAATAAAATGTTTCTTCCTCTTCTCTTTCTGCCTGCCTACTTACCTTCATTCCTGCCTGTACCTTTCCTTTAAAAAATAAATAAATAAAGGGGAGGGGTGCTGGGATCAATAAAGAGGAAGCTTAGTTTAGATAATCAATGCCTTAGCAGAAAAAACAGTAACACCCAGGTGCCTGGAAGACTAGGTACCTGCTCCTGCCCCGCAGGGAAAACCTTGGATAGGGTGGGGGGTGGCGTTTGTTTCCCCGCTGAAACTCAGGAAGAAGTCAAGGGCGGGATAATCAACTAAAACCTTTTAAATGTAAACTCACTTTGTAAACAATGATTGTTAAGAATGGCTGATCTACTTCTTGTATTTTTTCTATGAATGACTTCTTTGTGTAATGACACAAGGAGTCAGTGACTCTGTGACAGTTTGGGGTGACAGTTCCCCCAAACTGCTCACCCCCTGACTCCACTTTCTTTCTCTTTTGGTCTTTATTTTCTCAGTCGTTCATGGTTCCCTTACTTCAATTCTGTTCCCTGGGTTTGAGCCCGACAGAGGGGACCAAAGAGAAATACTGTTTCTGAAAAGTCCAAACAGCATTTAACAAAATCACTCTGTGGGCCTTACAGAAGACTTCAGCCTGAGGAAGAAAACACTAAGGAACTTGGTGATGGGTTTATTGAGGTTGCTAAATCTGAAAAAAAGAATGAAAGAAACGAACAGAGCCTCAAAGACCTGCAGGGCACCATTAAGCATACCAATATATGCATAATCAGAGTCCCCAAATTAGAAGAAATAGACAGTGTATAAGAATATGTGAAGAAATAATGGCCCCAAACTTCCCTAATTAAAGAAACACTTTAATTTACATATTCGAGAAAGTCAATATATGTCAAGGAAATAAATGAAAACTCAAGCATGTAAAACTCAAAGAAATCCACGACTAGACACATTACTCAGAAGATGAAAGCTACAGAGAAAGACTCTTGGAAACAGCAAGAAGAAAGCAACAGGGATCCTATTAAGATTGAGTTAACTTCTCATGAGACACCATAGAGGCCCAAATGACATGATTTGACATATTCAAAGTGCTAAAGGAAGAAGACATCCAATCAAGAATTTGGTATCAGCAAAAACATCCTGGATAAAATGAAAGAGAAATGAGGACACTTCAGAGAAATGAAAATGGAGAGAGTAAACAAACCTGCCTTTCAAGAAATAATAGAGATTGCAATAAAAGGGTACTCGACAGTGACTAAGATGTACATGAAGAGAGAAAGTGTCAAAAATCAGCCAACATAGAGCAGATAATCTGCATGGTACTGTAACTATAACAGAAATTAAAATCCTAAAGTCAAAAGCTCTTGAAAAAGAGAGCTCTGCACCCTAAAAGCTTTAGTGGAGATTTACCAAATCTTAACACCAATTTTACACAACATCTTACAGAAAAAGGATGAGGATAGAACCACGGCCAGGTAGTTTGCAAGGCCAGTATCACCTAATTACCAAAAACATACATAAAGAAAAATACAATAAATAGTATTATGAACTGAGACACAAAAGTGATTTAAAAAATAATAACAAGGATGTTCTGAAATTGGAAGTCTTGGGCAACACTGGTGGGGATGGAAAGTGATGCAGCTTCTATGGAAGACAGTGTGGACATTCTTAAATAAAAATAAAAATACCATGTATTCCAGCCATTCAACATTTGGGTACATAGCCAAAAGAATTGAAAGTGGGGTTTCAAAAGATATTTATTTATTAGACCAACTTTATTCACAACAGTCAAAAGGCAAAAGCAACCCCTATACTCCTTCATGGATGGATGGATGAACAACATGTGATGAATATAAATGGTGGAATATCTTTCCTTCAGTAATGTGGACACATGCTTCATTATGGATGAATCTTGAGGACATCAAGCTAAGTAAAGGAAATCAGTAATAAAATGACAGATACTGTATGATTCTACTTATGTGAGGTATTTAGAATAGTCAAACTCATAGACACTGATGTAGACCAGGGGTTGTTGTCACTGCTGGGAATGTGAGGGCAATGGAAAGTGATGGTTCAGTGGGTATGGAGTTTCAGTGTCTCAAGATGAAAAGAGTTGTGAGACTTGATTGCATAGCAATGTGATTTTACTCAGTGTTACTGAACTGCTTATTTAAAAAATACTTAAAAATAGTGAAGGTGGTCTATGTATGTTTTGTGTATATTTCTACAGTTTAAAAATAGAATTGAACTCAATTATGCTTTAAAAAAAACAGAACACATTTTGAAGTAGAGTTTGTGCTGGTAATAGTGCAACATTTGAAAATCAATCCATGTCCTATCAACAGGTTAAAGTAAAGTCACATGATCATGTCAGTTGATGCAGGCAAACTTTTGAACAACGTTTAACACTCATTTGTGATAGAAACACTTAGATTAGTCAGAGACTGAAATATAATTTCAACTAGATAAAGAACAATTATGCAAACCTGTATCTCTCAAGAACAAGGTAAAGATGTCTCTTCTTAATCCTCTTACAACACAGAACTTGGAATTCTAACCAGCAAAATCAGGCAAACAAAGGAAATCAAAGTCATGCAGATTGGAAAGGAAGAAATAAACTGTCTAAATTGTCTACAAAAATAGTTTAAAAACTCTAACAAAAAAACCCCAAACCAACTTTACTAGAATTAATGAGTTTAGCAAGGACTTCGGATACAAGATCAAGACATAAAAATCAACCTTATTTCTACACATTAGCAGTGAACAGGTGGAAACCAAATTTTATATCAATGCTGTATATAATCTCTCCAGAAAAATACCTATGTTTAAGTTTACCTCAATGTGTGGCATTTGCATGCAGCCAGTTACAAAGCACTGATGAGATAAAGGAGATCTAAGGAGAATTCCCGTTCTTGAACTGGAAGATCCACTGAAGTAAAGGTGTTCATTCTTCCCAGTTCCTGTCAAAATTCTCACAAGATTCTTTGGGAAATATCAATAAGTTTATTCTGAAATATGTTTAAAAAGGCATGAATCATTATCAATCAACAGCTATAGAAAATCTTCCTTATCTATGCATCTGACAGGAAGATAATCCCCCCTCCCATATCTTGACCATTGTCAATAGTACTATAATAAGGATAGAGTGTATGTATATTTTTTAGATATTATTTTCATATTCTTTAGATAAGTATCCATAGGTGGGATGACTAGGTCATACCATATTACTATCTTTCATTTTTTGAGAAATCTCCATGCTGGTTTCCAAAATGTCTTCATCAACTTACACTCCCACCAACTGTGTACAAGTTCCTTTCTGTCCACACTATCACAATGTTACTTCAACATTTTTCTTTTCACTAAAGGAAATGTGCAGGCAGGAATGAGGAAGAGTAGGCAGGAAATAAGAGAGAGAAGGAAGAAGCATTTTATTTTATCTTGATTTAGTTGTTCACATTAGTTGTTCCCTTTCCCCTGGCCCCCTCAGCCTGGATGCGGGACTGGACCCCAGGACTCAACCCAGGGGTATGTGGTCTGTGTTCATTCAGAGGCAACTCACATAACCACTGTTCTACCAGGTCATGCCAAGTTTTTTAAAAATAAAATATATGTGAAAGGGCAAAGGAACTTGGAAAACTAAATCATTTTGAAAAAAGAAAAAGTGGATGGTAGCACTGTATCTGACTGTTTACTGTTACTGCAAATTACTACTGTATTTACCTTAGAGGTACAGTAATGAAGACAGTGGAATATTGGCAGAAAGTAGGCACATACATCAATGAAAGAAAATAAGAGACCCCAGACATCGGCTGAACAATGCCTGGGTAATTTTTGACAAAGGGACAAAAGCAATTCAGTGGACGAAATCTCACCTTTCCAATAACTCTTACAGGAGAGACTGAACATCCATCCACAGGATAAGCAAACTATAACTTAAACTTTATACCATATATGAAAGGATTTAAATCTAGAAATAGAAACTGATGAAGAAAGTGGAGGAGGAAAACCTAAGGCAAAAAGTTCTTAGATGTAACACCAAAAGCAGGACCCATAAAAGAACAACAAAATATTAGAACATTGTATTGTATTAAAATTAAAATTGCTTTATGTAAAATCCTACAAGGAGAATGAAAATGAAAACTAAAGATTGGGAGGCGATTTTTGCAATATGCCACATATCTGAAAAAATCTAATCTCTAAAGTACATAAAGATGACTAAAAATTCAATAGTTATAAATATCTGCACAAAAGACATGGAAAGATATTTCACCAGAGAGAAGTTATGCATGGCAAATAAACAATATCCAACATCATGTGCCATTATGGAAATGAAAAATCAAAGGATGATGAGTTATCACTATGTACATGTTAAACAGCTAAAGTAAAGACAGTGATGTCATCAGATATTAGCCTGGTTGCGGAAAACCTGGATTAGTTATAAATGACTCATGGGAATCTAACATGGTGTGAACAATCTGGAAAATATTATAGAAGAGTTCTATAAAAGTAAATATGCATTTTCAACAAATGGTGCTGGGACAAAACAACAGCCACAAGCAAAAAAAAAAAAGTTGGACTATTTCATACTATCTACAAAAATTACCTCAAACTGGATCAAATAACAAAAACTAATAAATTGCTCAAATAAATCATTGGAGAACATATTCATGACTGGATGCAGCAAGGATTCCTAGATTTGACACAAATCATTTTGTTGATTAACAAAGAAAAACAAATTGAACTACATCAAAATAATTTAAAAATAAAGCTGTGCTTTAAAAAACACCATCAAGAAAACAAAAAGACAGCCCTACTTGTAAGTAGAAAATACTTACAAGTCATGTGTATGACAAGAAGCTGCATCTCTAGTATATAAAAAGCTGTCATAACTCAATAATAAAAATACACATAAATCAGTTAAGAATAGAAAAAGAATCTGAATATTTTTCCAAGGGAGATATACAAAAGATCAATAAACACATGAAAGATGATGGACATCACTGGTTATTGGCAAATGGAAAGTCAAAACCATTGCGAGATACCACCAGAGAAGCTAAAATAAAAAAGAGATCATGGCAAGTGTTGATAGGGATGTGGATATATCAGAAATCTCATCACTTCTCCTAGGAATAACATAGCTGTTTTGGATGACAATTTGACAGTTCTTCTAATAAGCCATCAGAGAGTCACTAAGACCCCATCATTTCACTCCTAAGAATATACCTAAGACAAATGAAAACAGATGTCCCCATGAACAGGTATGGACACAAATGTGTATATCAGCATCATTCATAATAGCTGAAGATGAACACAACCTAAATATCCATCAGCAGATGAATGGATAAACAAGCTGTGACCTGTCCAAACAACAGCTAGTACTTGATACGAAAAGGAATAAAGTAAGGACACATGCTACATCTTGGACAGAACCGAAAAGCATGCTTGGAAGTGAGAGGAGATAGTTATGGAAGTCCTGATATTCTGAGTCCATTCACGGGGAAATTCAGAATAAGTGAGTCTAGAGAAGCATAGTAAGTAGTGGTGGCTGTGGGGTGAGGGGGAAACAGAGATGGGACCCTGGTAGCGGGAGGGGACAGGGTCACTGTGATGTAATCTGACTCTTACAGTATCTGTTAATACACCAAAGCCAATGAATTGTAATTGTACATGAAACAATTTTTAAAGGAAAGGCAAGCATGAAGGCAAACTGGCAAGTGGGCAGGAAGAGAAGGAAACTTCATTTTTCATTTATTTATTTCTTAATTTAGTTGTACATCGTAGTTGCTCCTCCAGTCCCAAGATGGGAATCCAGGTCCTGGGGATGCATGAGGACTGCACTTGACCAGAGGTGGTGGACCTAACTGCTCCTCCATCAGGTCACGTCATAATTGAATGTGAGCCAGACTTTTAAAAAAGTAAACGTGAAGTTAGCATATGACCCAGCATTCTCCTTCTTGGAAATTTGTAGCAGAGAAGTAAAACCATGTTGACCTGCAACCAGTGTATCAATTTCCATGATAGCTGTTCACAACAACTTTATTTATAAAAATGACATAAAAAACCCGGGAACAACTCAGACGCTCTTCCATGGATGTCATTAAATGAAATCTGACATATCCATGCAATTGAAAGTAATAAAAATGGATGAACTATTGATTTATGCCACAACCTATGCTTAGTGAAAAAAACGGTGAGTTGGGGGAAAGAAATCAAAGAAAATCTAATTAAGAGACATAATGTGTCCAGGGACTGGAAGACTCATTGTAGTACAGCTGTTAATTGTCCTCAAATTAATCTCTAGGTTATTATATGATAGCACTTATATGACCTTCTCAAAATCAGAAGGCTGTAATGGAGGCAGAGAAGGCTGCTAGGGGCAGGGCTGGAGGGGAGCGAGTGCTGATCTGTTCTCATCTGAAGGAGTAGCAAGCAGAAGGGAAGTTCCTTTGAAATGATGGAACAGATTCGTATCCTGATGGTGGTAGAGGTCAAACCTCTCTGTGTGTGATCAAATTGCATAAAAATATTCCAATACACAAACACATACACTAATGAGTGGATTTTAAAAAGGTGAACTTTGAATAAGGTTTGCAGTCTACAAACCAATATTGTTTCAGTGCCAATTATCTGGGTTTATTTTATGTAAGATACCACCATTGGGGCAAGTGTCAGGACAAAAACATGAGAATCTATGTTGAAATGAAAATCTACAATGATTTTAAAATACGAAGCTTAAAACGCTGGCTGGGAGCAAATGTGCTTGCAATACTGGATCCAACCTGCTGCCTCCCTACCTGACACATGGCCTCTCTGGCCCCACTCCACCCAGTGCTCCATCTTTAAGGATTCTGGTGTTTCTTTCAATTCTGTACGTGGCAACGTGATAAATTAATTTGGGATGGTGTGATGAGGTGTCTTGGGCTGGAGAACAGGCCACTGAGAGACAGGGTTTCTAATCCCTCTCTCCTACCCTCTCTGCTTTGTTTACATGGCCCTCGTGAGCCCCAGATCTGTCAAATCAGACTAAAAATACCTGACCTGTCTAAAGGAAGAGGCTGCACTGTGATGATATAAGACAGAGGGGAAACTGACAGCTTTTGCTTTTTTCTCGAGTAAAATACACTGTTATTCAGATTTGTTTGAAGCAGAGACTTTCCTCTTTTGCATTCTTGTCAAAATTAGGTACCTTATTCTCTACTGGTTAAAATTTTAGTGCGATGAGATGAAGATTAAGAAAGGAGATTTGAGGACAGCGGGCTTCCAAAAGCCTCTAGTCTTTACACAGAGAGCGGCTAATGTCACTGATTCAAGGTGCAGTCCTCTAAATTATGAATTTATTGGTGAAGGAAATTCTGTATTTTAAGGCAGAACCTGATTCAGAGCAGTGACCATATTTCTCAGTCTCCATCTTTGTTTATTCTTTGCAGAAAACGGGGAAAGGGTACACAGGGGTCTGGGGGGAGTTGGGGCATGTTCACTTTAGAATGGAAATGAGTAGACAGCAAACAGACAAACGCATGTGGAGTCAACAGACTTGTGGACAGAACATTGAACATCGCTGCTTAGCAAAGATCATTCCATCAACTAGGGATCTGGGCTGCTCTCCTCAAGGTCACTGCATTTCAAAGTTGAGGAAGAAGATAGAATGCTCTGACAAGATTTGGAGAGGGGTCACAGGACCAGAAGACAGTGCTGGAAGACCTACACACCATGACAACCTCTCCTAAAAGAACAAACATGTATTACATGATCAAGGATGCCAAGTCAAACATTGGAAAAATAATCACGTAATTGTGGAGTTTGTAGCTACTAGAAGGTAGTTATTTTTGTAAAGGCAAGGTGCAGGCAGGAATGAAGGAGAACAGGCATACAGGCAAGAAGGAAGAGAAGAAAGAAGCATTTTTTAAAATTTTATGCCTATTCTAGTTGTTCACACTGGCTCTTTTCCTCCTGGACCCGGGACTCGAACTCAGGGATATGTGGCCTGCATCCTTCAGAGGTGACTGACCTAACCACTGCTCCAGTGGGGCATGCCATCATAAAGCAATTTAAGATGAGGAAGCCCACTGGATGAATACATCTTTTACTTGTGACATAATTCTGTGTTTTTCTTTTTTTTAATGCTCCTTGACTCGATATTGAGGTCATGTACAGGCTGGTCCATTCCCCTTCTTGAGCAGTTAATTCCATTCCCCCAAAGACAATCTTTCTCAGAAATCTCACAATCAGAGCCACTATGCACCAGCCCTCATCACCCCAGGGTCAGGGACCAGGCACTTGGGATATCCCTAAGTCTGGAGGCTGAGAAATTATTTAAATTAGCCAAAGCAGATGGTACCCAGGAGACCGAGCTAGCCCCACCCCACTTGCCATGTAGAAAATAGCCTCTAGAGTCCCAGTTTGCTGCTTCCCTGTGCCCTTGACTCTGCATATAACAACCTTTCCTGATTTGGAGTTGTAAAATCTAAAAAAAAAAAAAAGGTTCTGCCTTTCACCCATGAAATTGCTATCGTGCAACATCCTGCTATTAAACATTCTTCAAAAGTATAAACAAGTGTCCAAGGAAATACTCTGGTCCAAGCAATGATATTAACCAATGGTCTAGAATAAAATATAAGGTATTAGAATCAAGTTAGTGGTAAGCAGAAGGGAAGGAGAGGAGGGTGGGCAAATCGAGTAAGAGGGTCATAGAGTAAAGGAGAGAACTGAACTGCTGATTGTGAACTTACTGTATTATATACCAATGTTGATTTAAGATGACACACACCTTAAACCTATATAATGTTATGATGAGATGTTCCTTCAGTACGATTAACTAAAAAAAAGTAAGGCACATATTTATCCTACCAGCACAGAATCCTGTAGGCTAGTGGGTGCAAAGAGCACCAGTTTACTCATGATTTTTCTCCCTGCCAGCCGGGAGCAGGCATCATTTAACCCCATTGCCTAAGATAATGCTTAAAGCTTTTTATATGTTAACTTAATGCTTTTCTCATAGAACAAATGAACACCTAGATGCATAAATGGAATTCAGCTATGTTGTAGCCAATTCAATTAAAAAAATCAATACCAAATGCTTTAGGTTAGACTGTCATCCCCAGACAAATCTGTAAGGCAAAAGATTTTAACAAAAACTTAAATTTCAAAAGTCTGGCATGACTTTGCTATCTCTCTAAGTCTAGAAACCCTTTGTCTATAAGTACAACTCAAACATATCATTGTTGCAGCAGAAAAAAAGAAACTTCTAGCTAAAAATTCACAAGCTCAGCTAATCACCTGCGCAGCAGTGCAGTGTCCCCCCTGCTGTGAGGAGCAGAGAAGGAGTCCTTTGAAATGAGGGCACCAGAGGAAATCATGGGCGAGATTGCTGCAAGCTGACTTAGAAGGGGGGATGGAGCATCTTGGGTGGTGGGATGAACGGATGCATCTGCACTGAGACAGAGGTCTGATGGGGAGGAATGCACTGGGAACACGGCTGTGAGAGATACAGCTCCTGAGAGTGCTCACACTAGGACAATCAGAGGCCCCAGGACAGGATACCGTGTAACCCAGCAGCTCCCAGTGAAGAAAGGGAAGAGGAGTGAGCAGGAGCAAGAGCTGAGGAGAAAGCTGCAGGTGCGTGGTTGACAGGTCATCCTGAGGGCTGCTCTGGAGGGACAAGTGAACTTGAAGAAGGGGAGAGTTAATCTTGCCGTGTTGCAGAGAGAAAGGATCTACTGGGAGACAGATCCATGAAACGTTCCACGTGTAAAGATTCATTTAATCATCTTCATGTTTTAAGAGTTGTTTCTGAAAAGCTGTATGTCTATTGTACAAGATGATTTATGGAACCTTAGAATATTTTAAAGCTTGATCATAAAGAAAAAAGTAGCTCTCTGACTCAAGGTCTCAAGGCATATTACCAAGAGAAGCTGAAGAGAACAGGGTGGTTTCATTCATATGTAGAATCCTAAAAAGTCAAACCTGTAAATTAAAAAAGCAGGGAGCAAAATGGCGGTTACCAGGGATGAGTTGAAGGGAGAGGCTTGATGGTGTCTGAGGACTCAAATTTGTAATGAGTAGTCAACAAGCCATAAGAGATTTCATGTGCAGTAAAGTGAATAGAGACAGTAGTATCGTTACTACAATGATTTTTTGTGATAAATATTATTTCAATGGCAACCATATTGCATATAGAAATGTATCAAAGTAACAACTATGCATCTTAAAATGACAAAATTGCAACACATCCAACTCAGGAGATACAAGAAGAAAATCTTAAAGAAAAAGAAAGTAGTGGTATTCCAGATTCATGTGATTCGAATATTCATCTCTACTCTGGGGCGGTGAGGAGACCTGGTGATATCTGCAAAACAGAAAACAACTGGAAACCAGCAAGTGACAAGAGAAGAATGGCGGTTCTCTGCAGTCGCCCTGAGGTAGAGCAGCGCCATCTGAATTCTCAGGAACTGTTCAAAAGGTGGCTGGCACGGTGGTGGCTGTCACAGCTGCTACTGCTTTGCTTTAAACCATCTTATCTGCTTTGGTACCAAACTTTCTTGTTTCAGTCTTCAGTTCAACACTAACAATAGATGAATAAGCCCCTTCCTATTCACAAATAATTTCAAAACTATGAAGCCACCATTGTGACTCTCCTGAGGGGTTGGAGAGCTGGTTTCTAGCGGAAGCCCAGTGACTGAAGAACTGTAACCATTGACACGTAAAGTTTTTGGAAGGACTATTCTCAACTTTATTCTTATTTATATGTATCACTAATATAAAACTCACTGCAGACTCTAGTTAACAGACAAGTTCCAAGGTCCCAGACCAGACATCTTAAAACAGAATCTCTGAGACTGGGGAACTGTAATCTGCACTGAATACTCTCAGCATATTTCCTGTCCTTATTATAGCATAGAAACACAGATCTAAAAATTCCGCCCATCTACCAGATTATGATTTTATTTATTCATTCATTTATTATTTATTCATTTTTTAAAGGAAAGGTAGGGGCAGGAATGAAGGCAGAAAGCAGGCAGGCAGAGGGAAGAGAAAAGGCCCTTTATTAATTTTTTTATTTAGTTGTTCATCTTGGTTGTTACCCCAGTCCTATGGCAAGAACCTGGGTCCTTTAGATGCAGGTGAATGCGCTTGGCCAGAAGTGGTGGACCTAACCGCTACTCCTATTTATGATTTTTAAATAAACATTTACTGTAGAATAATTTTAGATTTACAGAAGGGTTTCAGAGAGCATAAAAGATTCCCTATTCCTTTCAGTCATTCCCCCTGTTGTGAATCTGATGGTACATTTCTAAAACTATGAAACTACATTGATATAATTTTCTAACTCCCGACTTATTTATTCATTGTCTAATCATGTACTTGAAGGTTCTTTGATGTGTCCAAGTACCGATTTCCCTGTTCAGGGTAAGAAAACATGTGATCTCTTGCATGCCAAATTTTGCATTCCCAACTGGTTTCATATCTCCCACCATGAGAAAAAAGTAGAAATACTGTATCTACCCACTATTGCATAGCAGTTTGGAACCTCCTTAGATAGCAACAGCTATCCTGAACTCCCCTAATGCTACTGATTTGTTATTGAACATTTTCAATTTCATCCATCAGGTCGACTGCTAATTTCTGGTGATCCCTTCAGAGGTGTTTATTCGGGTTCATTTATGATGATCACAAAATAAAGTTCCAATAATAATATGCAGGACAGAAAATAATTAATGTTCAGATCATATTAGATTTTCCACTTGAAATTTTATAGCCTAAGCGTAGAACACCACATTTTCCAACTGAGTCTTCTCTGAGTTTCATAGGTCATAATAACTTCATTCCTAGAATGTGATCTGCTTTGAAGTGGATCACACCCAGACTCTTCCAATATCACTCCCAGCAGGAAGTATAAAAAAGCTGAACAAGAAGATAATTTGCACAAAGGATGAGTGTCACTCTCCAATATGGCTGAGATAACTCAAGGGAACAAGGGCACTTGTGAATCAGAATCAAGGGAGGACATAGATGGGGAGTCAGCTGTCTTTGCTGAGCGATGGTTTCCAGAGCCCTCAGAGAAGACAGGTATATCTGTGGTAGGTGACTTCTATGTGGTGCACAGTGGAATACTGCCCTTGGATTTTGCAGATGTAGGTAACACTATATGGTCTGACATTGCTGGGTTCGAGTCCAAGACAGTCAATAACACACATCTCTAAAATCTTATGTCCAAAGTGGGTGAGAGTTACCAAATATCAGTATGTCAGCACTGTTCTTGTGGCACAAACTCACATCAGTAGGCAGGAGCAATCCAATGACAGTCTGCTCTCATCAGACCTGGCCGCTGGACCCCAGAGTGACCACATAGACACAAGTTCCAGATCTTTGTGAGGTATTTGGATGACATCATGGGTAGACAGGGGTCAGATAGCACCCTGGAGGGTGAAAAGGAAAAGGCCAGATGTTTGCAGCCTGGTCTCAGGTTGTCAAACCAACAGGTCAGTCTCATTGGCCAAAGGAGGAAGAGAGGACCTAGACAACTTCCAGAAAGGACTCTCCAGCCACTGAGTCCATCAGGGTCCTGTCTGTGCAAAAGCTGCCCTGCCTGGATGCCACTGTCAGCTCTGACCACACAGACATTAGGGAAGGACTTGAATATTTCAAGGAAAACAATCCAAAGTACAGGGATCCCCAGAGCATAAGAACTTGCTACCGGTTCTCTTTCAAAACAATTTTAAGAAGTTTACTTCATTGTTACCTGAATACCATTTTAGCTGAAAGTTAGCTCTCAATTTAATGATTGCACCTTTAGAGCAAATGAGTGTTTTTGCTCTAGATGTTTTTAAGATTTTTCTGTTTGATCTGATTTTCAGCTGATTGCCTCAATGTGTTTAAGTATTTTTAATCACTTTCTTATTCATCCTGATTGGAGTTCACAGGGCTTTTTGAAGTTTTGATTCGATGTCCTTCATCACTTTGGGAAAGTTCTAGGTTTTTGCTGCTTCAAATACTGCTTGTTTTAGTTTCTGTCTCTTGTTAGGAATATGTGTGTGTGTGTGTGTGTGTGTGTGAATATGTGTGAATTTATGTGCATGTGTGTGTTCATTTGTGTGTAAATGTGTGTATGTATATGTGTGTCTTTGCTGAATCACTTACGCTCTACTTCTGCTTCTGTATTTTCTATCCCTTAGTTTTTCCACATTTTATTTTGGTAATTTTATTCTGCTCTATCTTCTAGTTCACTAACTCTTTAGATATCTTAAATTTCAGTTATGCTGTATTTACTTTCTTTTACAATTTATTTTCCCTTTATTATTTCTAGTTCACATTGGAAACTATATATTTTACATTTAATCTCTCAATTTTAGAGGGGTAGTTCTTTATCAGTCTATTTGGTAATTTTATTAGCTAAAACCCCTCCTATTAGGAGCTGAGAAGGTAAGGTGGTTAATTAAAAGAGAAAAATGCTAAGCTGGGAAAGAGTATTCCAGAAGAATGGATGAAAGTCTGTGACAACAAAGAGTCAGAGAGAAGAGAGAAGGCATGTGGTCAGGTCTGCAGAAGGTAGGTGGGTCTCCATAAGAAGCAGTGGGTGCAGAAGGATAGTGGGTGTTTTTGGTGATGAAATGGACTTTCTACCAACACCGTCCCAACTAGGATTTCTGATGGGTAAAGGGTCTCTCCAGTCTCTTGCACAGCAGATGACATCTGTCAGCTTCTTGTCCTCCTGAGCAAGAAGAGGGCAGTGATTCAGCTCAAACAGCCAAAATTTGTGTGTGTGTGTGTGTGTGGGGGGGGGTGTTAAATAGCTGAATAGTCTTCACATTGTCTACTTTTTAATTAAAAAAATTTTTCCTCCAAACAAATCACAGTGACTCAGAACTGCTTCCATCAACAATTCTTTAGTTAACTTAATCTCAATGAACTCCTGTTGAATGTCTCACAGGGGCATGTCAAGGTATAACTTCTGAGAAAGAACCATAGCAGTTACTATTCTATGTGGATGGATATAAGTAAACCTGGTATGTTTGGACTTTGGGTTTTGTCACAGTAATAAAATCACCAAAATTCTTCTGTGAATGATCATACCTCTAAGTTTGGGAAATCTGGAGAGAGAAAGAAAAATTCTAATTTCCATTTGGACACTGCTTTGTCCAATGATACACCTCTAATTAGAAATATGAAAGACAAAAGGACCTTCTTGTCTCCAATGATGGAGTGAGTCAGACAGCCCTGAGACCATATTCATCTTCTCTGGTTACTGCTTACAAGACACACTTATCTATCCTAAATGCACACTGAACCAACTACAAACTGAAGCAAAATGACACTACCGATGATATTTTAAAAAAGGGCATTTTGTGAGTCAACTGATTTCTTCTTATTCTAATAAGCTCACCTTGAATTTTAAACAGTCCATATATGTGTTTTGAAAGAGCACAAAATCTGCAATTCACGTCTACTGATGAAGAATAGTGATGTTACAAAGTTAAACATTCATTTGAAATTCTGGGTGTTTGCCCTACATAGTTTAGTTCTAAGAAAATCAAGTGCCTCCCTAACTATCATTTAAAACAAATAAACAAATGTGATTGGAAAGGGAATAAAGCAAAATGAATCAACTTATGCAAAAGTATCAAATAATGTTATCTCAGCAATAAGTAAGGAAGGCAACATTCTAGTTACTTTATAACAAACAGCATTTTAAACTAGAAAATAAATTTAAAAAATTTCTAAATAATTACAGATGACACAATTAGCACAAAATAAAATTTGAAGGTAAACTACCCTGCTAAAAATCTTAAATTGGAACAACCCCAAATAAATATTTATTTCCAGAAGAATATTTGAGGAAGAAGTCCCTGAAAGGGTATTTTTAAAGTTTATGATGACCTTCACTTTAGTATTCTAATAGCTACTAATTGGTGAGAAGAGGAGAAAGAAGTGTTAAAATTCTCAATATATGGTTTTAGTAGAGAAATGAAAACATCACTTGAGACAGATATTTGCTTAAAAGTTATTTGGTAACAGTGGCAAATTTTTAAATTTTATTCATAACGTTGAAACTATGAATAAAATTTAACATAAGAAAGCATGCAATAGTCAAAAGTTTTAATCACTTGATGGATTATACATATACCTATACACACGTGTGCACACACACACACACACACACACACACACACACACACTTTCAACTCTGCTATTTTTCTCAGGAGCAAATTCATGAGCTGTTTTTCCTTGCCTGAGTACTCAGAGAGCATATTAGTAAAATGAAGGTATTTAACTTCTGGCTCAGGTCAACCTCTTCTGTCTTTGTGTGAAGATCTGGGTCTCCTGTCATCATTCAGAGGAAATAACTTTAATAATCTTGAGGTAGAAAATTGAAGACATTTTAACAAAATGGACCTCATACTCTGAGCCAGTCATTCAAAGATCAAGTATAGATAATGCTTTAAGTTGACTCTAAAATAAAAAACTCTCTTTCCTTCACTGAGGGTCCCAAGGTCAAGCACAAGAGTAATCTAGAAGAAAAAAATACTTCCAAGTCAGAGATTTCCACAAAGGTTCAAGATAAAGCAAGTGCTTTGATATATTAATTGAAATCACTCCATGATTTTAACAAAGGTTACTAGGTATGACTAGGGAAAGTGAAGGGATTGCAAAGGAACCGTTGCTATGTAATTAAATAAATCACTTGGATACTGATTAGTGGATAGAACTGGAAACCATAGATAAGCACCTTAAGCACAGTTCTGAGTCCAGCAGGGAGCTGCTTATTCATCTACACAGAAACCAGAGGGCCCCTTTCCTGTTCCAGTGGACAGAATGGTCATCGGTTTACTTGTCCATTTTGAGTTCAATCCCTAATCTTGTCAGGAGGATTTTCACAAATAGATTCTAAATGTACTTGGAGGAAATGGTTAGTAGAAAGTACACTATTGCTAAACTGATTTCCTGAACATTTAGGTAACAACAAATTCTACCTTAAGGGAGATGTCATTCTTGTAGCTTTTCAGCCCATTCTTCTGTTTTCATATAGATGGGTAAATGCGAGGAAAGTTTAAGCCTGAAGCTCAAACTACTGTTCTGATGATGGGAAGATTCTGTTCATGATGTAGAAGACTTACTGTCAGATGTCTAAACGTGCATTTTAGTTTCCTCGCCTCTGCTTGGATGGTCTTTTTTATGCTTCTCTGTGATTGAAAGACAAATTCAACAAATGCTCAGGTCATGCTGGTCTCTAGCAAGCGCTTAGTTGAATTAAATATCACTTAGTACAGTGTCTCCCACCGTGCTATTACTGGCGTGTGTTGTGTGTACAATCTTCCGAAAGAGATGGACTTCTGTGAATTCGGGAGCCCTGTCTTACACGCTTCCAAAATGCCACACTGGTAGGAAGCATTTGTGATTTCCAACTCAAATTCTTTTTTCTTAAACAAGATAGATATAAATAAATATTTTCTTCACATAAACACGTGTATATAATCGCAATTGCCCAATACATATAAATAAACTTAAAAATATATCATACAAAAAGTTCAATTGAATGAGTATGGTTTTTGAGACTGACAATAAAATTTTACCTATTCCTTCATCTTTGCCTTCCAAAAACTTAGAATAGTTGAAGAACATAAAATTCCAAACACATCATTTTATATTAAAAATATATATCATCTTAAATAGCAGGTATCATCTCAAAATTGCTTTTCCTTCAAAGGTTAGCCCCAGGCTTTTCCACAAATGGCTTCAACTTGCATTTATATATGAAATAGCTATAAAAGGCTATGACTTACATTTATAAATGACATAGGCAAGTTTTAGAAAAGGAAGTAACTTTGATGCTGAAATGAGGACGTGAACTATCGTAAATGCCACGCACAAATACCTGCTTACAAAACGATCTATTTATATAGGTTATAAGTCAGCTGAGCATATGCACCATTTTAAGTGGGACAGTACTGTTTTTTGTTTCGTATTTCTTGACCATCCCATCATTTTACTATAAATGTCAAGTTTGTCCCATTTTTAATAAACAGGGGTCATCTTTAATGCAGGACAAAAGGGGCAGCTGAATTTCCCTAGGCCCAGTCTGTTGAGGGGGCCCAAATCAACTGCCCCTTTTGGCCCTCATTAAAGATGGCCCTTGTCAGTGCTGACTGTGGAAAAGCCTCAGTCACTACTATTGATCCCACTCCCTGTGAGAAACAGGAGATGAGAGGGAAGAGGATTCCCCCGACCCCACCTTGCATGTGCCTGTCTCTTCAAAAAGACAATACCACAGTGTGCTGGAACAGCAGGTAAATACTAAGGGGGTTATCTCTGGCAATGTGGGGTTGGGTCATTGGGCATTTCTGGCACTGGGGTGGTTAAAATGGCATGTGTTTTAGGCAGGACGTTTAGAGCAGGGCTTATAGGGCCACCAAATTTGGTTTTTGTCTAAGGTGCCAAAATTCCTTGCATTGTCCCCAGTCATTTGTATGAAGTCCAACTTGACCACATGTCATTACTATGTGATCATCAATCGGCATTGCATAGCATTTATATGTCGCTGGCCTGGCTGCTCTGCTCCTGTTCAGATTGCTCCACCTCCTCCCCTCCTCTTAGTCACCAGCACATAACTCCATCCTGTTTTTGCCATCCCAATTTTTTGCCATCCCATTTTTGTCTCAAATAAATATGGACAGCTTATTTATAAGTGAATAACTGTCACCTAATTTTCGGGCTGGAAGACTATAGGAATGAGTTTGGAAAGGGCATAAATAAGCAGAGACAAAGACAAAATGAATAAACATTGAAAAATATGGTCCCTATATGTCAGAGGAAGGGAGTTGTGCTGATGAAGGGTCAGTCTGAATGGACTTAGAGAGGAAGCTTAAAGGGAAGTCTACAACAAAATAACTACAGGGGATGATAAACATTGCTTGCAAGTCAAGGAGAAGACTGTGGGCATGATAAATAAGAAACTATGGAGAAACTACATAACAATAACAAATAATAAATTACTAAATCATTTAACAGTAGCCATCATTTCCTTATATACCAGGATTGGATTGTAGAAGTTAAAGAAATACACATGAGTAGTCAAAAACAAAATTGATGCTCCTTTTATCTTTAGCCTTACAATGAGACAAGAAAAGAAAATGGTCTTAACTGGGTCAGCTGTTTTTCCCCATCTCTCTCATCAGTGATGTTTCACTTGTAATCAGTCAGATTAATTTCTCAAAGTACAATTTAATCTTTCCTCAAATCCCACTGATTTTTAAAAGTATTATATAAAGTAAAAATGTACTTTTGTTGGAGGGAAATTCTACGGAATTAAACAAATGACCATTACCACAATTCCATCATTTCCCAAATTTCTTCTTGCAGATATCTTACCCTATGCCCAACCCAGGCAGCCACCTATCTCTTTTTCATCCTATGATTTATTTTTCTTTTCACGAAGAAATAGGAATAAAGTTACATACTAAGTAATCTTTTAATCTGACTTCTACCACTTCAAAATTCCTCCATATTACTGAATGAATACTCTCAAAAAAAAATCCTTAGCATTAACTCATATGGATGTATAATTGTTTATCAATTAGCCAGCTGAAGGAAGTCTGAGTTGTTTTTCAGTTTTTGCAATTATAAATTAAGCAGATATAAATTTTCATATATAGGTTGTGTGTCTTTGAATATAATTTGCCATTTTCTAGAAATAGAAATGATGGTAATATGGTAGGTACATGTTTTACTTCATATAAACCAATAAACTATTCCAGAGTGAGCCACTTTGCTTTCCAGAAAAAAAATGAAATAAGAGTTCTGGTTGTTGTCACTAACAATTGGTCTGCCATTTTTTTAAAAAAGACATTCTAAAAGGTATGGACCCATCCATACCTCAATGTATCTTCAACTTATATTTCTATAATGATGTTGAACAAATTATCATATGCATATTTGACATCATGTACCTTTTTATGGCAAAGCATTTTACATATTTTACCTATTTTTATTGGGTTGCTTGTTTTCTCATTGTTGACATTTAAGTGTCCTTCATATATTCTGAATACTAGCCTTTTGTTCAAATGTGATTTATAGTAATTTTCTCTCATTTTGTAGTTGTCTTTTTGTTCTCTTAATGGCATCAAAATGCAGATCAAATAATTTTAAATTTCTTAATCCAATTTGTGATTCTCTTTTTTTTTTTTTTTACCGGTAATGATTTTGATGCTGTATCTAAGGAATACTTTTGGCTAATCCCACAGGAGGTAAAAGTTCTCCTTTATTTTAGAAATATTCAAGTTAAATATTTTACATTCATGTCAATGGTCTATTTAAACTACTTTTTATATAAGGTGTCTACACAATGACTCTCTCAGACATTAATAAGTGAAACACAAAAATTACGCATACAAAGTTACTTAAAGAGCTACTGAAGAAAAGAAGTATAAGCCAGAATCATGTATACAAAATATTAGAGAAAACAAACTTGGTTGTTAACTTTTTGAAGCTTAAACAATATTAGAAATTTAAAGTATTTTATTGAGATGAGAAGTGAACAAGAAAATCGAAATTATTGATGTCATTGAAACAAAAGACTGAAAATCACAATTTTATGCTCTCTAACAGATAGTCCCAATAAGAATACTGAATTTATTGTTACATATTAATCCCTTCTGTTCTTTGTCTTCATATAGTAAGAATAATCAGTCTACACTTATTTTTTGTGTGTGGCTTCGTATTCCCTGACAGATCCATCATGTTATATGTGTCAGTAGTCCGTAGTTTGTTTTTTGCTGATGAGTAGTTTGTTTTTTGCTGATGCACTATAGTTATCCATTCTTCTTTTGATGGGCATTTGAGGTTCTTTTTTAAATAGTAATATTTATTATTTCTTTTGCTCACAGTGTTATTTATATTCATTTTAGAATACTGAAACTTCGTCTCAATTTATATTTCACACCACCCCCACCACCAGAGTTCCAGCATCCTTTACCATCACCTTTTCTCCTCCCTCTCCCCTCCCACCCCACCAGCAGCCATTATTTTATATCCTGTGAATATTTGCTGGGGTTTATGTTTGCTTGTTTCATTCAGTATAGTCCACATGTGAGTAAAATCATACTGTATTTCTGTTTTCCTTTCTTACTTATTTCACTTAACATGATTCCTTCAAGTTCCATCCAGATGGTTCCAAAGGGTACGCTTTGATTTTTATAGCAGCTGCATAGAAATCCATTGAGTTTATTTACCAAAGCTTCTTTATCCAGTCATCTGTTGATAAACATTTAGATTGTTACCATGTCTTGGCTATTGTGAAATGTGCTGCTATGCACATTGGAGTGCACATATTTTTTCTGATTAGAGATTGTGTATCCTCTGGGAATAAGCCCAGAGTGCGATTGCTGGATCAAATGCAGTTCCATCTTGGTTTGAGGAATTTTCCACACTGCTTTCCAAAGACATTGCACTGTTTTGTATTCTCACTAACAGTATAAGAGGGTTCCTTTTCTTCACACCCTCTCCAACATCTGCTATTTCTACTCTTTTTGATATAAGCCATTCTTACTGGCTTGAGGTGGTAGCTCATTAATGTTTTCATTTGCATTTCTCTGATGATGAGTGGCACAAAACATTTTCATGTGTCTGTTGGCCATCTGTGTGTCTCATTTAGATAGGTTTCTATATGGTTCTTTTACTCATTTTCTGAGTGGGTGAATTTGCCTTTTTAAAGTTGAGGTGCATTGTTCTTCATATATTTTGGAGATTAAGTTCTTATGTGATGTATGTTGATCAAATTCTGTAGGCTGCTTTTTGTTGAGTGGTGGTTTCTTTCGTTGTGCAGATGCTTTTCAGTCTGATGTAGTTTCAATACCTTAGTTTTACCCCATTCTCTTCTTCCAGAGCTGTTCTTTACCCAAAGATCTCTTGGAGATATTTTTCTTCTAAATATTTTATGGTTTTGGATCTTATGTCCAGATTTTTCACCCATTTTTAGTTAACTATTATGGATGGCGATGAGGAGTAATCTAGTTTTTTTTCTTTTTTACAAATGTCTTTCCAGTTTTTCCAACATTATTTGTTAACTAGATTTTCCTTACTATAGTATGCTCTTGGCACCTTTGTCATAGATTAACTCTCCATATAGGTGTGACTTTATTTCTAGACTTTCAATTTGACTCCACTGATCAGTGTCTGTTTTTGTACCAGTACCATACTGTTTTGATGATGGTCACTCTATAGTATATTTGATGTCATGGAAAGTGATTTCTCTACTGTTTTTTTTTTTTTACTCTTAAGATATTTTCGACTATTTGAGGTCTTTTGTGATTCCATGCAAACTTTAGTATCGTTTGCTCCATTTCCTTGAAAAATCTCTTTGGAAATTTGGTGAGAATTACATTAAAACTGTATAAAACTACTTTGGGTAGAATGGCTATTTTTATTATGTCACTTCTTCTAATCCATGAACATAAAATGCTTTTATATTTCTTTGTGTCTTCTATTTCTTTTGTTAAGGACCTATAGTTTACATTCTAAAAGTCTTTCACCTCCTTTGTTAAGTTTATTCCCAAGTTTGTTTGTTTTTTCTTTCTTGTTGCTATTATGAATAGAATTTCTTATTTTCTTTTTCCTCTATTTAATTGTTTGCACATAGGAATACTAATAATTTTTATTTTATTTTATATCTTGCCTTTGTTGTATTCATATATTGTTTCTAGCAGGTTTTTTTTCATGGAGTTCTTTAGGATTTTTTTAGGTATAATATCACGTTATCTTCAAATAATGATAGTTTTAATTCTTCTGTTCCAATTTGGACTCCTTTAGTGCCCTTTAATTGCCTTAGTGCTCCGACCATAGTGCTCGAACTATTCTAAATAGTAGTAGTGAGAGTGGGCAAACTTATCTTGTTCCAATCTCAGGGGAAAGGCTGTCAGGTTTTCACCACTGATTATGCTGTTGTTGTCAGTTTTTTTATATACTGCTTTTATCATGTTGATGTATACGCCTTTTATTTGTCTTTTGGTAAAGTTTTTTTTTTTTTTTAATTATGAATGGGTATTGAATCCTGTCTAATACTTTTTTGCATCACTTAGATGATTATATGGTTTTTGATTTTCACTGTTGATACGGTATATTATATTGATTGATTTGTGTATGTGGAACCATCCTTGAATTCCTGGAATAAATCCCACTTGACAGTGGTATATATTTTTGATTTGCTGTTGAATTCTATTTATCAGGATTTTGTTGAGGATTTTTGCATCTATATTCATCAGTGACATTGGTCTATAGTTTTCTTATTTGGTGTTGTTGTTGTCTAATTTTGGACTCATGGAAAAGTGGCCTCATAGAATGTATTTGGGAGTTTTCTGTCCTCTTCAATTTTGTGGAAGAGTTTATGGAGAAGGAAGGTTAGATCTTTGAATCTTTGGTAAAATTCATGAATGAAGCCACCTAGACATGGGCTTTTATTTGGGGGGGCGTACTACTGTTTCAACTTCTGTGCTCGTGATTGTTGTTTTTCTGTGTCCTTCTGGTTTAGTTTTGCAAGATTATAAGATTCCTGAAATCCATCCATTTCTTCACTGATGAATATGTTAACATATAAGTGTTCATAATAGTCTCTCGTGATCCTTTGTATTTCTATTATGTCAGTTGTAATCTTACCTCTTTCATTTCCGATTTTTGCTATTAAGGGCTTCTCTCTTTCTTAGTCTAGCTGAGGGCATTAGCTGAGGGCATATTGATTTTGTTTTTCAAAGAACAATTTCTTGGATCTATTGATCACTGGATGGTCTTTTTACAATTTCATTTACTTCTGCTCTAATTTTTATTATTTCCTTCCTTCTGCTGATTTTTTGTTTTAATTCTGCTTCCCCTTCTAGTTCCTTTGGGTGTGAGGTTAGGGATTTAACTTGGGTTCTCTCTTGATTTTTGATATGCACGTGTATGGCTATAAACTTTCCTATCAGAACTGTTTTTGCCAAATCCCTTAAGTTCTGGCAGATTGTTGCTGAATTTTCATTTGTTTACATGTGTCTTAATTTCATTGATGATTCAGGAGTTGTTCAGAAACATGTTGCTCAATCTCCACATTTTTGTTGTTATTTCAGTTTTGTTGTTTTCATTCATTTTTAGTTTCATCACCTTGCAGTCAGAGAAGATGTTTTCTATGATTTCAGTCTTGTTAAATTTTCTGAGACTTTTTTTGTATGCTAGAATATTCTATCCTTGAGAAAGTTCCATGTACACTTGAGATGAATGCTTAATCTATTTTTGCCATGGTGAACACCCCATATATATATATATAATATATAATATATAATATATATAATATATATTATATATATATACAATATATAATATATAATATATTATATATATGTCTGTTAGGTCCATGTGATCTATTGTTTCTATTAGGGCACTTACATCTTTGTTGATTTTCTGCTTGAACTCTCTAATGATGAAAGTGGTGTGTTGAAGTACCCTGTTATTATTGTGTTATTGGCAATTTATGCCTTTAACTCTGTCAGCATTTTTAAAATATATTTAGATAGTCCTGCACTGGATGCATATATATATGATAGTTAAGTCTTCTTGATGACTTACCTCCTTGACCGCATGCAGTTTCAACCTTTATCTTATGATACCCTTTTTAGTTGGAAATTATCTTGTCTGATTAATATTACAGTTCTTGATTTCTTTTCATCACTGGTGCCTTGCTATATTTTTTTTCATAGACCTTGACTTTCAACCTATTTTTATCTTTGGATCTGATATAGGTTTATTGTAGGCATAATATTGATGTGTTCAGTTTTTTATCCCTCCAATCACTCTGTGTCTTTTGATTGGTGAGTTCAGTTCATTCACATTTAGGTGATGATTAAAATGTAGGACTTTATTATTATCATTTGAGGCATTGTTTTATGTTGTTTTTCTGTGGCTGTTGCTTCATTTCCTGTTTAGGTTTTCTTTTTCCTTTGGGGTTTACTGACAACGTCTCTGTCAGTTTTGTCTACTCAGCTATGTATCTCTTCGGAATTGGGTTTTATGCCTGTCCTGTGGATAGTCTCTACCTGAGCTGCTCTATGACAGTCTTTTATGATGTCATATCATATCTGTACAGGTCATATGTTTTTATTTCCCCCTTCAGTGCTTTGGTTATTTTTTATTTTTTTGCTGTTCTCTCTTTGTTTCTGCTTCTGCTTTCCTGTTTATGACCATTTTCAAGGCTTGGCGAAGCTTTGTTTTTGTCTTTCCTATCGTAGGGCCACTTTCAAGATTTCTTGAGTGGCATGCTTGGTGACAGAAAGATCCATTAATTTTTGTTTGTCATTAAGGACTTTTTTTCTCGACTATATTTGAGTGATAATTTTACAGGGTAGCATATTCCTGGTTGGTAGTTTTGTCTTTTAATTATTCTGAATACATCCACTTTCCCCTGGCCAGTAGGATTTCTGCTGAAATATCAGATGATGCCTGATGGGAATTCTGTAGTTTAATTTTTCCTTTTCACTTAGAAGCTTTGAGTAGTTTTTTACTGTCACTGACTTCTCTAGTTTTACAGGTAAATCTATTTACATTTAGAAATTTTGCTGTTCTCTCTGCTTCTTAACATCCCTGGCTAATTTTTATAATTTATGTGGGAAATTCTCTGATATTATTTCTTTAAATAGATCTTTCTGCTCCTTTTCCCCTCTCCTCTCCTTCCAGGACACCTATTAACCTAGTGTTTATTCATCTCGTAGTCTGATATGTCTCATAAGGTCTCTTCTGTATGAGTCATCTGTTACCTTATTTTTAATTTCTGATAGCTGCTCATCTCTGAGTTTGAGTCGCATTATGGAGCTTTCCATGTTTGTCTCCAATTCCTTGACTATACCTTTTATCTCCAAGACTTATGCTAGTACTGTTTTCACGGTTTCAGTCTCCTTGGTGATATATCCCCTTTGTTCTGTCACTTCTTTTCTGAGGTCTTCCAGTTGACATTGCGTGTTGTGTGTGTCTCCTGCATCTCATTCTGCTATTTCTCTCATCTCACATCTGCTAACTATCATTTTGAACTCTTTATCACTTATGTTGTCTCAATCCATATCAATGGAGTTCTTCTCTGTTGAGTTCCTGGCATCTTTCTCTTTCTGGGCCATTCATGTTTTTTTGCTATGACTTAGGTTTTGACATGGCTTTCTTTTCTGCCTTCAAGTTAGCACTGTAACTTTCTTGTTCTTTTACTTAAATTTCTTCTACCTGTATGATGCTGTGGCAGGTGCCAGCCTCTTGTTTTCAATGGGGATGGTTTTACTCTCTAGGATTACCTCTTGTCATCTAATACTATTTCAGGTGGTGCTTGAGGCTTCACAGCTCACCAGCAGGGGGAGACTTGCAGGAAACCCCAGTGCAGTCTGGGAATACAGTTCCTGGGTAGCCTAATCAAGTGCTTTAGGATATCTGGGTCTGGGTCTGGGCTGAGGCACTGTGGGCATCATGAGGCCCTGAGGCTTAGCAAGTGCTTGCTCATTCTTGGTGTGGCTGGGCAGGTTGGGTGTTGATAGCCCATTGATGCAGAGGCCTAGTGATCACTGGTTCTGGCCATGGTAGTGTAGGCCAGGGGTCAGTGAATCTAAAGCCTAGCATATGTTAGTTCTGGGCTATGGCAGAGCAGGGCTGAGAGTCAGTGGACTGCAGGCCCCCAGAATCTGAAGTCTAGCATGCCTTCTTTCCAGGCTGTGGCAAGGTAGGGAAAGGATTTGAGGTCATGATGTCAGGTGAGTGCTTTGAAGGTAGCCAGGCATAGATCTTGGTCTCTGCAGGGTGGTACAGTGATCCAGAGCCTCTGGGAGCAGAGTTCTAGGTTTCCTGAAGCTGGGCAAGGGCTCACATTAGAGGTTCTTACAAACCAAGGTAAAGATTTTGAAGCTCCTTGTGGGTGTTTGTGGTTACTTCTCTTGAATATATGCCAGAAATTGGATTTCTGGATCACTGGGTACATTTATATTTAAATTTAAGATAAGGCCAGCTTTCTAAAATGGCTGACTCATTCAATCATGGGTATATTTGTATTTCTAATATTCCCCAGAAAATATCATTCCTGCACATTGCACTCATTTTCTCAATCCAGAACTCAAAGTATTATATAATTAATGATCTATACTAACAAAATACTTTCCCCCTTTAGGTCCTTGCTTTTCTGAACCATATGATAAAATTAAAACCAGTGAAAATAAATCAAAATTTAGATTATTCACATATAGATGCTAGAACAAACAAAGGAAACAAATGCTTTCAATAAAATGTCAATGGTACGCTCCAGAGCACAGTCAATGAGCAGGAGAGTCAGTAAAATTTAATCAGGATCAGTAACAGATTCTCCTTTTTTCTTTGTTTTTATATCTCAACAAATCTAGGTTTGTTTCTGCTTAATTTTTAAAAACAATAATCATGTATGCAGAAAATCATGCCTTCATGTATTAATTTATATTCTCTAATTTGATAGTTTATTAGTTTTGTCTCGTTGTTTTGTTTGCCAAATCTCTCCAGAACTGAATAGTCTTTGTCAAACAGTATATATTTCTTGTAAAAGTAATATTATAGTTGAGCAAGCCAATTCATACCAGTGGTATAGGGCACTTTATATCTGGAATTCTTTTACCCCTTTTCATTGACTAAGTAACCCAGCAGATAGTTTAAACTGTAAATATGTATTTAAACAACAGATTCTTCTTTAGGCAACTAGGTTTTGGATGCCCCCATGCCCACCCCCAACTGCAGAGATCCCAGAAATTCAGTCCAATCTTATGGTTGTGGTGTCATCTCCAGGGAGACACTGCTGCTCAACCTCACAGTGGCCACATTTCCTGTCTATTGGCTAGATGTGGTTTCTGGGAACACAGTTCTGCATGCCAGTTTACTTTTCCATACATGATTTCCTTTAAAAACTTGCCCTTTCTCAAACCATTGATATTTCTAGGGTAGATGAAACCATCTTTTTTATCTTGGTTTCTCATAAACTCTGTGTGCCTCCTCAGCTCCCTAAGTTGGATGATATTCTCAACAAATGTGTATATGTGGGCCCAGAAGTGTAGGGAAGTCCTACTGTTGTATTTAGGGCAAAATGATCATCTATTGTAAAGCACAGAGAAATAAAACGTGTGCATATTTTCCCTGCTACATTAAACAAGATCTTTAGATTCATAATAGTTAAATGAATTCACTATGTACTGACATGTTGCTCTGGAAAAACTGAAACAGTGGAGAACATCAGGGTCCATTATACACAAAAGTACAAAACATGGAGCAAAGATTCACCAGAAGGAAAGAAAACTTGAAATTACACCAGGAAATTAAAGGCGATTATTTCCTATTCAATAAGATCAGAAAGCTTGCTGGGGGAGAAAGAGAAATTAGCTTGGCTCTGTTGGAAAGTTTGGTTCACAGAACAAGTGCAAGTGACTGGGTTCTATTAACTTTGATGTCTTTTAGACATCAAAAGTGCTTTCTGACAAGTAAACACATTGAGATGATTGATGGTAAGTAGAGAACATTAATCAAAAAAGCTTGTGGCAACCTCAAAAATATTGTGGCCAAGTTAATTTGATCAGATGAAGAGTGCAGTTCTGCTGTTACATACACATACAAATCTAATGACAGTCAGGGCATAAATTCTTAAGTTATTTAAAAATTTTTCTTTAGAGTATATGGCTGAAATGTAGATTTCTGGAGGACAGAATATGTATTCCATTTTCAGCACCAGCCATGTGGTGAATGTTTAATGTAAAATGTGAATTATGTTGTCACTTTGGAGACCAGTACAAAAATAAAAATATCGATGCAGCCATATAAACTACACAAGCAGTCTTGCTTATTTATTCACCTTGGACATACTTCTCAATCTCTCTTTAATAAGCAGTGCCCTAAGATAATCCTTTATGCACTTCTTCTGGAATGCTCATTAAATGAATTAACTAATGTATAAACAAATATAATAGAGTATCTACCTCATTCAAAATAAAAAGAAATGAAAGTCAAGTACATATAACCCCACTATATAAAAATAACTTGGTCGCCAATTATTTGTCGATGTTGTTGTTAGTTCATTCTAAACTTACTAGTACTTCCACTAATATTGAAAGGATAGGGGAAATCATTAACCTTTTTTATATTCTGTTTGCAGTTTTTGATTTCTCTCTCTCTCTCTCTCTCTCTCTCTCTCTCTCTCTCTCTCTCACACACACACACAGACACACACACACACACACACACACGTATGTATATATGTCTTTACTTAGGTTTTCTGTGCTCCATAGGTGGAATGTATTCTACTAAGTACATTGGAAGAAAGTGAATAATGTTATCTTCTTAAGAGTATGTGTCATATACCTTAAGTTTCCAAGGAAAAGTGCCACATTCAGAGAAAATTTTGAGAAAACATTGAAATTATGTGGTATTAATTCCTATAGTTAAAGCTATCTTTCTCTGAGAAATAGGACTATTCCCCTTAAGCTTCTCTTATATTTGGGTATGAAAGGCATCAATCAGATCCATGACAAAAGACCAAGTGCTGATGATGTTTGGTGAAACCTAGTAGGTGATCCTACTAGGGGAATTACATTGCTAAGAGCTATGTTATTCATTTCATGGGAATCTTCTTTATCTGACAGATCTGTGGACAGGCAATCTCATTCCTGCTAATTCTTTTTTAAGGCATATAAAGTCAAAAAACGAAAACCAAATATAAAGCATTACCCAAATTTGAAGACTATGACATTTAAGTCACTGTCTAATTATATATCTTTCCTAAGCACCCTTTTTAGCTTAATCCCAGACACATAAGATGTACAGAGGGAGTATTTTTGTCATGCATGTTCTTTTATACAGAATTTTGATTGATTTATATAGTATACTTAGAAAACGAGTATGTGATATCATCCCTCCTTGATGTGGCGATGAAGGCTAGCATGGCCAACTATCATTCAGTTGTAGAGGACTGCATATAGTTTAGACTTCCTCATCAGGGTAAAGAATAAGGACCCTAATTTGTTTAAATAACAATTTTATTCTAAAAAATACTTAAAATAGAGAAATTCCTTTACCTAAAAATATTGTGCTGAGTTTTAGTGTATAAAGGTGAGATGCAAAGACAAGACCGTTTCAGGAATCCGAAGTCTGAGGCACCTGTAGGTACAACACAAAATGCAAACTGACTCCTGGCTCAATTAGCACAAATGTTCATACCAATGCCTGGTCAGCTCAGTTCCTAGGATTGCATATAATACACGTGACTGTCCACAAAAAAACTACAAGATATGCTAAAAGATGAACTAAAAATGTAGTCTAAAGAAAGATCTCACCTAGAACATACAGGGTGGAACTATCAGGCACAAAATTTAAAGCAACTATAATTAATATGTTAATGATCTAATAAAATAATAGAAAATATGTAGCAGCAGACGGGTGACGTAAACAGGGATATGGAAAGTATAAGAAAGTATCAAAAGAAAATGTCGAGTCAAAACCATTGTAACAAACATTTATAC
This sequence comes from Solenodon paradoxus, assembly GCA_004363575.1. Lineage (NCBI taxonomy): Eukaryota > Metazoa > Chordata > Mammalia > Eulipotyphla > Solenodontidae > Solenodon > Solenodon paradoxus. The sequence goes on along the minus strand of RJWH01000805.1, from coordinate 57,986 downwards.
CTTCAATGGGCTCATCAGTAGATTGAAGACATAAATAATTAACTTGAAGATAGGTAAACAGACACTTCCTCAGCTGAAATGAAAAGAGATAAAAGAACTTAAAACTAAAACTGACTGAATATCCAAGAATTATTAAAGTTTTTCTAAATACAGATGCAATTGGAATACTAAGAAAAGATGAGAATAGGACAGAAGAAGTATTAGAAGTGACAGTTGCTTACTTTCTAATTATTGACAGATATCAAACAAAAGATCCAGGAAACTCAGGATAAATACTAACATAAAAATCCACACCTCGGCAAATTATAGTCAAATGGCAGATAATCAAAGTAAAAGAGAAAATCTTGGAAAACAAGCTGAGGTTGTAGGACACCTTACCTGAAAAAAAGAATGAAGGTGAGAATCACATCGGATAAACCATATAAAGAATCAGAAAATGGGCAAAATATTATAGATATTGGAAGAAAAAACCCACCAATCTAGAATTCCATGTACAAAAAATTATCTTACAAACGTGAAGAATAAATATTTTCTCAGGTGAACAAAACTGAGAAATTTCATCACAAGGAAGATGTGCTTTGTAAGAAAGGTAAAAAGAAAACAGGAATGAACTTTAGAAAAGAGCATTATAGAGAAAGAAAATGATAGCGGTCAGAAACTTGTATCTACCAAATGAAGTGGAAGTACTTAAGAGTGAGACTAAATGAAAGTAAAATAAAATCTTCCATTTTTCTAATTCTTACAATCTAAGGAAAAGTTTATTTAAAATAATTGTAATAGCTATTCACTGGGTAATTATAATATATGGATAATTGAAATGTAATAGAAATCTTGAAGGTAGGAAAGTGTGGAATTCAAAGTGGTAGTTATTTGAAGGTGTATTTAAGTTAGTTAAAAATATTCAGTGCCCTGGTGGGTGCAGTACACCTCTGTCCCAAGGACCTGGGATCCTGTCCCGGGCCTGAGGGAAACAAGCAAGATGAATAACTAATTAAAATAAATAAATGCTTCTTCCGCCTCTCGCTTCCTGCCTGCCTGCCTCTACTCACCTTCATTTCTTCCTGCACATTTCATATCCATTATCTATCTATATACATACATACATATATCTGTGTGTATAAATACTTATGCATATATGTATGTGTATATATACAGTATATAAACACACATTTTGTATCTTTTTCATGTCTAATTGCATTGGCTAGGATTTCCAGCACTATATTGAATAGTAGTGGTGAGAGTGGACATCCTTGTCCCTGATCTTAGGGGGAAAGTTTTCGGTTTTTCTCCATTGAGTACAATGTTGGCTGTGGGCTTGTCATATATATCCTTAATTATGTAAAAGGACGTTCCTTTTATACCTATTTTTGGAGATTTTTAACATAAAAAAGGGTTGAATCTTCTCAATTGTTTTTTTCTGCATCTATTGAGATAATCATGTGGTTTTTGTCCTTTTTTATTGATACAACGTATCACATTTATTGATTTGTGTATGTTGAACCATCCCTGCATCCCTGGAATAAATCTCACTTGATCATGGTGTATGTTTCTTTTTACATGTTGTTGAATTCGATTTGATAGTATTTTGTTGAGAATTTTTGCATCAGTATTCATTGAGATTGGTCTATAGTTTTCTTTTTCGGTGCAGTCTATCTGGTTTTGGAATCAGCATAATATTGGCATCATAAAAAGTGTTTGGAAGTTTTCCCTCTTCTTTCATTTTTTGGAATGGTTTAAGGAGGATTGGAATTAGTTCTTCTTTGAATGCTTTGTAGAATTCGCTGGTGAAACTGTCTGGTCCAGGGCTTTTGTTTTGAGGCAGGTTTTTGATCACTGTTTTAATTTCCTTGCTTGTGACTGATCTGTTCATGGTTTCTAGTTCTTCTCCGTTTAGTTTTGGGAATTGCATCCTTCCAGAAATGTGTCCATTTCTTCCAGGTTATTCTGTTTGTTGTCATATAGTTGTACGTAGTATTCTCTTATAGTCTTCTTTATTTCTGTTGTATCTGTTTCTGTTGTGATTATTCCTTTTTCATTTTGATTCTATTTATTTGTGTTTTCTCTCTCCTCTTTTTTTGTGAGTCTGGTTAATGGCTGTTATTTCATTTATTCCTTCGAAAAACCAACTTCTGGATTCATTAATTTTATTTAATAGTCTTTCTAATCTGTATTTCATTGATTTCTGGCTTAGTCTTTATTATTTCTTTGCTTCTGTTGTATTTAGGTTTCTGTTTTTCTGCTTTTTCTAGATCCTTTAAGTGATGGCTTAGGTACTTTATTTGTGATTCTTGCTATTTTCTGAAGCAGGATTGGATTGCTATAAATTTCACTCTTATTATTGCTTTTGCTGCATCCCATAGATTCCAATATATAGTTTCTTCATTTTCATGTGATTCCAGATATTTTTAAATTTCTCCCTTAATTTCCTCTTTTACCTATTGGTTGCTCAACAATTTATTATTTAATCTCCACTCTTTTGTAGTTTTCCTCTTTCTCCTTTTGGTTGATCTCTAGTTTGATGCCATTGTGATCTGAAAAGATGCCAGATATGACTTCAATCTTTGAAAATTTACTGAGACTTGTTTTGTGTCTCAACATATGGTCTATCCTTTAGAATGTTCCATGAGCACTTGAGAAGAATGTATAGTCTTTAGTGAGTGGGTGAAAATTTACTGAGACTTGTTTTGTGTCTCAGCATATGGTCTATCCTTTAGAAGGTTCCATGAACACTTGAGAAGAATGTGTAATCTTTAGTGTGTGGGTGGGTATATATGTTTATATATATATATATATATATATATATATATATATATATGTGGGTATATATAGTGTGTGGGCATATATGTTCATTAGGTCCAGATCTTCTATTTTGTTTTAAAGATCTTGTTTCTTTGTTGGTTCTGTCTGGGTGATCTGTCTTTTACTGAAAGAGGAGCACTGAATCCCCTACTGCTGTGATGCTGTCAATATCCTTATTTAGATCTGTTAATATTTGCTTAATACACCTGGGTGCTCCTTTATTGGGTGCATAAATGTTAATAGCATTGTCTTTTTGTTGTATTGATCTTTATCCTTTTTAATTTTCTTTGATTGAAAGGTCACCTTATCTGATATGAGTATAGCTGTTCCTGCTCTTTTGGAATTGGCATTAGCTTAGAGTAACATTTTCCATCCATCCACTTTAAGCTGTTGCTTGTCTCTTGACATAAGATGAGTTTCTTGCAGACAACATAGAGTTGGGCTATGTTTCTTAATCCATTTAGCAACTCTGTGCATTTTGATTGGCTAGTTCAATCCATTTACATTTACAGTAATTATTGACATTTGAGAACCTGCTACTGCCATTTTGATTTTTGTTTTCTGGTTATGCCAGTCTCTTTGCTACTTTGTTATATTCTTGTGAAGTTTTTCCTTTTTGGCTTAGCTAGTAGGGCCTCTTAACATTTCTTGTAGAGAATGTCTTATGGTTGCAAACTCTCTTAGCTTTTGTTTGTTGGGAATTTCTCCCTTGAATTGAAAGAGTTTTGCAGGATACAGTATTCTTGGCTGGCATTTTTTTGTCCTGAAGTATTTTGAAGACATCATTCCATTCTCTTCTAACCCTCAGAGTTTCTGCTGAGAAGTCTGAGGTTAGTCTGATAGGAGTGCCTCTATATGTTATTTGCTTTTTTTTCCCTGGCTACCTTTAGAATTCTTTCTTTGTCTTGGATTTTTGATAGTTTCACAATTATGTGTCTTGGTGTATTTGTTTAGGATTTATTGGTTGCTCTGTTTCCTTCATTGACCTGTATGTTCATTATTTGTTACATATTTGGGAAGTTTTCAGTTATTATTGCCTTGAAGATGTTTTCTGTTCCTCTCTTTTTCTCTTTGCCTTTTGGGATACCCAGTATTTTAATATTGCCTTTCCTGATGGTGTCAGATAGTTCTCCAAGAGTTTCTTCATTTTATTTGCATTTCTCTTTCTTCTTCTTCCTGGCTCCTTTCTGTATTACTATCCTCTAGATCACTAATCCCTTTCTCCATTTGGGTTATTCTGGTTCCATAGCTTTCTATGCTATTCTTAGTTTCATGAATTATCTCCTTTAAGTCCTGTGTTCCTGTTAGCTTTTTCTGTAGAGCTTCAATCTTTGCCTGTTGGTGCTTAATTATTTGTTTAAGCTCTATCGTTTGTTTGCCTGAATTTTCTTTGAATTCTCTGAATTTCTTTGTGATTGCAGACTTTAGTTCTTTATCTGTTAGAAAAAACCATTCTTCTGTATCTTCAAAGTTAATTTCTGATGAGACGTCATTTTGTTGTGATTCCATTTCTTGAGGTTTCAGGGTGTGTTGTAGTTTTTCCCCACTCCATCATTTGGGATCTTGTTAATCTGCTTATTTGTTTGTTTTAATTTCTACCAGGGGGAGCTCTATTTTTGTTTTATTTTGTATTTCTGACCCTTACGGGCCTCTGTAGTGTGTCTTGCTGTCTCAGGGAGTGATGATGGCTGCTGGTGGGAGTGGGCGTGAGGTTGGGGGTATAGTGATCATCTGTGAGCATGCAGTTTTTTGCCGCCTGATGGTGGGGGAAGGTAGGCTTGTTTTGTTGGTAGAACTCTGCTGGCTGGGGCTATGTGACTTGAGTTTGCTGGCTGTGCTTATGTCCCTTGTATTCATCAAATCATCAGGGTCAAGCCATTTCCATGGGTTGTTCTTCCAGGGTCCTAGCCACTGAATCCCGATTCCCAGAAGGCCCAAGCCCCCAGGTGTGTAGTGGAGGGTGTGTAGCACCTGTATGTTCCGGTTCTTTCTGTCTCCAATTTTCTTTCTGTTTCAAATTTTCTCCATCTGGGCTTTTTCCAGCCAAGAGTTGCCAGCAGCATTGCTCAGCTTGGCTCAGGCTTGCAACTTCCTGCTCTGAGTTTGTGCCTCTAGAGTTAGGGAGACTGCCTATGCTCTTTTGGCAGGAGAATGGCTAGGCAGCAAGGGGACCACTGCTGCTTCTCACCCAGGCACATGAAGACAAAGCCTGAGTGCTTTCACCACTGCCAGGCTCCCATTTCTTGGTTCCCCTTTGTTAGCCAAGAGTTGTCAGCAGCACTGCTCAGTTTGGCTCAGGCTTGCGGCTCCCTGCTCTGTCTGAGTCCCTGACACTAGAGATCAGCGGAGCTGCCCCTGCAGTCTGCACTGGGAGAAGAGGGACTCAGCAGCGAGATCCTACTATCTCCAACCCCTGGCTGCTGGAGGTCACCGTGACTGTTTTGCACTCTTTAGAATGTCCACATGGCCCGCGTGTTTCCATCTGGGAACTGGCAGGGGAAGGTAGATCACTTCCGCAAAACTCTCCTTTCCAGTGGCTCTCTTTTGCTGCTGCATTCTCCATGGCATTTCCGTGCCTCTTACCCACCTGTAGAGCTGGCTGTTAATCTTCTTCTGTTCTCCAAATTGTTCTGGGCCATGCTGAGGCAGGAAAATCCCTTTTTCTGTGTTGATTCTGAAAAACTGCATTTTTTTCCTTGTGCAACATCTCAGTGCCTGGTCCCCATAGATGCCATATTTGAGTCAAGAATGTGTGTACTTTTAAAGAGAACAACATAACATATGACATAAAACTGGTAGAACTGAAATAAAACATTAAACATCTTCTATTAGAGTTGGAGACTTTAACATTCCTCTGTTAATAATTGATAGATCAGGCAAGAAATGAGCATGCAAATATTTAAAGCAGCTTAATCATAATTGCCAAAAACTGAAAGCAACCAATCTACTCTTCAACAGAATAATAGATAAATCAGCAAACAATGTTATATCCATACTGTAGAATATTTGTCAAAGATATGAAAGATGGAGCTATGCAGTCTCACAAAGATAGATCTTAAATGCATTCTGGTAAGTCAAAGGAGCTCTACACAGCTTCGATACTGTGTGACTCCATGTATATGATTTTCTGGAAAAAAGGTCAAATAATAGAGATGAATATAGATCAGTGATTGCCAGGTGTCCGGGGAGTCGGTCCTCCTGGAGGTTCCCAGGGTTGAAAAAGTGACACATAGGCGATATTTTAGGGTTATTACACTATTCTGTGTGGTGCTCTAAGGTATATACATGACAATATGTGTTTGTGAAAAACCATGGAACTTTATAGTACAAGGATTGAAACTTAATGCCTGCAAATTCATACACAAATCACTTAGGAGATGAAAGGATTCTAGAAAAGAATACAGTATGTGACAAAGTTTATATGAAATAACCTAATTGAAGAGGATGAGGGATAAATGTAATGACTTAATTAACTTTGGATATGCGTGGAGTCTGTAAGTCTAAAGAACAAAGGAATTATATTTAAGTACTATAGCTAATAAAGCAGATTCCATGTGGGTGTGTATTAACAATTTGAAACCACTGTACATGTATTCTAGAATTGAGCAATTAAGCAAATGGATGGCTGACAGAAAGCCTGGTTCTAACTGTTGAAACAAGAGTTTTATAGATAATTAATTAGAATTAGAGATCATGGTATAAACTCTTATTTTTCTGTATATTTGTGTGTTTTGTGTATATATATGTAAAAAAAATTATATTTTTGTTAATATTATTTTTTAGAATTGCACAGTACACACACAAACAGTATTTTAAGAGAAGCTTCTTTCACTTAGCAAAATTAATCTAAAACTCATCTAGTTATCTAATTATCATACATCCATTATTTTCTTCATCAGCTGAAAGCACTTAGAAGCAACAGTGTTCCAGTAGAAATGAGCAAACCTTACATCTCAATCTTGATTTCTAATACTAGGATCCAGGCAGGACTCTGAGAAATGGCTATTTCTATGATAGGGGCAAGAAAAATATATCATGAGCTTGGAGCATCTGGTAGCACCAGAGAGTAAAAGGAACATGTTAATAATGTTGAGTATATCAAAGGGACAAAGGAGCAGCTGAAAGAGCTCTCTGGCCAAAACCAGAACAATCTGAGTAGCAAAATAAAGTGTATTAGGTTATATAATTCAAAGCATAAAATAAACATTCATACTGATCAAAACAAATGATTGAATTAATAAGTGAATGAGGGAAAATAGAAAAACTTCACCTGCAGAATTCAAATATTTTATGTGAATTCTCTGCCCTCAGTGACAGTGCCTACAAAAATTGTGTGTGAGCTAAGTATGGTGACTTCCTTCCATAGACACCATAGTATATCAAAGAGGAAGTAGTAACCATACCATGGGAAAACCTATTTAAACAACATAGGGCGCCACCTCCTCCAAGTGGCCAAGGTCAACTTCAATAGTGAAAGGTCATGTTGATGTTTCAAAACCCCAGATTAATAACAAGAAAAACGTTATATAATTCCCAGTTAAAATATTTTAAAAACTACTTGACCAACGCTTCAATAAAATGTCAAAGTCATTAAAAACAATGAAAGTTTGAGAAAACTGCCACAGAGAAGAGAAGCTTAAGGAGACATGACAACTTAATCTCAAGGGTGTTCTAGAGGGACTGCAAGGACAGAGGAAGACCAGAAGCTAGGTGAAAATAAAGGAAATCTGAATGAAGTATGGATATTAATAAGAATAATATATCAATACAGGTTTGTTAATTTTCTTCAGTTGTACTCAGTAATAGGAGTACTTGGGATTGGGTGTGTGGGGATATTCTGTACTATCTCACGAATATCCTGCAAATTAAAACCACCCTAAAAAAAAAGTGGTTATTTTAAAGAAACAATGATCACAGCATTAATAGCAGGACTGGAAATTAACAGTTACACCTGATTTCAACCTGTTATTCTCATCTAAGCTTCAATTGTTATGTGTTAAGTGGAATGAATACTTGGCAGTGGTCTGACCATCACCTGTTCCTTCCTCAGAGTCATTTTATTCTAGTTAGCTCATGAATGACTACATTGCCTGCTTTAAATGATATTTTAAACAATGATTTAAAAATCATTCCTCTAAGTACAGAAGCAGTTTTTTTCTTTCACAAAGGCTGCCGAAAAGCTGTGTGAACACTTATTCCTCACTCTAGGTTGGGTGGGTTTTGCAGTCTGAGGGCTTTCTGATTGAATAATTTGATCAGAAATGATAAGAACCCCTCAGACAGACTACAAAGGTCCGACAAGACTTCTTGGGCTGTTTCTTGATATAGTTGGAAGAAAACCGGCGTGCGCCTCCAGTCTCGATCTGACTCTCTGTGGTACTCTAACAGAAAGGGGTAGGGACAGGAGTGTCCTAAGACCCCCAGGGCCTGCTTGGGACAGCAAGAGGATGAGGAGGAGGGACTCTCTCCCCTTCATGACCTATAATTGCATTTTTCTCACCACGGATTTATTAGGTACCTTTGTGTGCACCATGCCACTAAACACTAATTTAACAAATTCCTATTTGTCACATAAAAATGAGGAACATCATGTCAATGGATTGAAGTCTAATGCTTTAAAGGAGAAACACTTTCAAACTTTAATTTAATTTTTAATTGATTCATTCTTAACCTGTGTTTAAAAATGACAAGATGCTCACAGTTTATAATCTAGTTCTGGTGAAATTAAATCTAATTTCTACCTAGAGACTAATATTTACAATAAGCAATATTGGTTTATTTTACCAATTTCCAATGGGGTCACATATCCAATGATCACTTTGAGGTGTTTTTACTTGTAAATCATTCATGCAAGGATTTATTGCTCAATATTTTTTTCTATCTGATTTTATCATGATCTATATTTTATTTTTAAAAAGTTAAAGCAATAAAAATAGACAATATTTCACTTGGAACCTTGGTTGAAATTTGTACCTTTATTATTGATATTTATACTTCTATACATTCTTTAATAGATTCCTGGCACACAAGTTCACATAAGAAGATAGAAATATGGCATTCTTTGTTCTTGAATAATTACTTGCACATTTTTTAACTTCAGGACAGTTTTCACATTCTGTGGGCAGTTTTATGCCCACATATTTTGCACTGCTTTTAAATTTAACCATAAGGAGTAAACACTACTGCCTATTCTTTACTATTATTTTCTTTATTCTGTTTACTAACTGAAAAGTGGAGACCGAATATTTTATAAAATTAAATTTGATTTTTTAGCTTGAGGGATCATATGGAGAGCTTCTTCAGCGTAGGTGTGACTAATCACTTTTCTGTGGCGCACGACGCTTAAGAATATGTTTTGTATGATGGACTATAGACTGTGGACATTGTTCTAAGGAGTACTCACAAATTAATATTACACATTATTTTTCAAAAAAAATTGCAAGTATCTTGAATCCAATTGACCTCAGATTACATAGGTACAAATTTTGACCAAATAAGCATTCACTTTTATGAACATCTGTTTTCTGTAGTACAAGGAATAGTCTTCCACTTAGAAGTGGAAGACTTTCCTTTCCACACATGCTCACCATTAAACACTTTTAAAAACTTGGATTTTTTGCTAATCTCATGGTTTCAATGTCATTTTGATTTCTATTTTCTATTTTGATGATATAGAACTTAATTGTGTGTGTGTCTTACATTTCTACCTGCAACATATTTTCCAAAGTGAGTTTCACTTTTCAAAGTCAGTTTCATTTATACACACTTTTCTATTGTATTGTGGATTTTATTTATTCATGTGTGATTTGTGGGACTTTTCTGTTTAAGAGGGATGTTACAAATCAAGATTCTTTCATTTCATTTGTCGTAAAATTAAATAGAAAGGAATTGAAGCAAAAAAACTGAATTATGTAACTGACAAAATTAGAGTCAAGCATGATTTAAGAAGAGAATGAATTCAGGTGCTAAAAAAATTCATAAGCATCAGAAATTCAATTTCATGGCATTTTTCTCACCTTCATTCCACCCTGTACCAGTGTGGTGTGGTGTTGTAGAAAAGGAGTTAAATTCCTGACTTCCTCTTTAGACCAGAAAGAGAGGGGGGAAACTGTATGTTATTCTATAGCCTATTTGTGGGATGCCCACAGAATTGATGCCTGTCTCTCTGACTCAGTACCCAGAGAGAAAGAGTGGTAGTTTGGATCTCAGGCTGAACGTCAAAGGGGGAAGTTGCAGAGTGGATGCAGTGGTCTACAGGGGAGGACTGCAGATCCGTGGAGGCCTGGGGGCAAAAAATTACAGATATAGGAAGACAATAAAACATCTAATACCTACACAAAACCAGGATGATATCTGATGGGAGTAAAGGCATTTAAAAACAGAGAACATTGTGCATGTTTTGGAGGTGAAGGCGAATGTGCATGCATACAGTCACACATACACTCATACTCACACACAAGGCCCAGATAGGCCACCTACCCAGAAAACACCTGAGAAAATCTTAAGCCTTTACCCTGACTGATCTCAAGATTCAGAAGTCCGATAATTAGGTAGGATCTTCCACATCATCTGTACATATGGGAAATGTGGCTCTTTACTCAAATGCTCAATTTTCAACAAAAAATTACAAGACACACATATAAACACAGCACTTACAAAGTAATAAAAATGAAACTCCAGAAGCAGTAGAACTATAAAGGAAATCTACACATTGAACTTATGAGACAAACACTTTAAGATAATTATCTTAAATATGCTTAAATAAATAAAGGAAAAACATGGACAAAGAATTAAGGAAATGAGGGAAATAAGATATGAACTAAATGAAAATAGAAACAGAGAGATTCACTAGCGGGATTCAATGCCAGACTAACAGGCATAAGACAGAATCAATCAATATAAAGACATATTTAAAAGGATTGAGTCTGAGGGCAAAACAAAACAAAACAGAAAGAATGAAGAAAAGTAAGAGCTCAAAGCACTTACAGAATACCCTCAAGGTAACCAGTGTATGCACTCTGGGAGTCTCAGAGGAAGAGAAAGAAAGAAAAATCAGAGAGGTTATTTATAGTAATGAGAGAAAGTTTAAATTTGAGGAAAGACATGAATATACAAGCACAGGTGAATAAATTAACTCCTAGTAGGAGTCAAATAGGTTCAAGGGGAACCACACAGACATACAAAACACATAATTCTCACACAGAGAATATTTTTAAAAAGAAACAAAGGAAAACCAACTCTTCACATACAAGGGAATACCAATAAGACTATCAGCAGATAAGACTATCAACTTACAGAACAGAAGGCAGTGATATTTTTGTGATTTAATCAACTAGGATGTATGCCAACATGAACGATCCTTCTTCACTTATTCCCCTGCGAAATGTGAAAAACTTCCTTTCATTCTTGGATTTTGTAAATGACGTCATGATGTTCTGTTTGTAGGCGGGGGTGAGGGAAGAGGGGAGTGGATGTTCCTAACGGATGTCTATGACAGTCATCTGCTCAATAACAATTTCTTCTAGTTTCTTGTTTTCAAATTCTTTCCCTTCTAATTTCTGTTGTCTCCTTCCCTCTCTGATTTCTCTTTCTTTTCACTTGCGTTGCCTTTCTGCACTTCTCTTTCTCCTTTTCCTCCTTTCATGTTCTTTTCTCCTCTTTCTCTTTTTTCCTTCTCTTCCTTTCCCCATTCTCTCCTTCTCCTCTACCTTCTTTCCTCCTCTCCACCTCTATCATTCTCTCTCTCTTACCTTCCCCTCATCACATTCTAACATCACTTTTATTTTCTCAGCTGTCTTCCAATGACATTTTCTTTCACTCTGTATTCTGTAACAAATCTTTAGCTTCAATTACCAGATCACAGTGATAAAAATTAATGTTCCATCCTTCCTAATGAATTTCAATCCCTGAAAATTGTGCATCCATATACTTAATTCTTCAGAAATTCACTTCCTTCTTTCATACACACACGTGTATATGTATATCCATCTATCTATGTACATGAAGTAAAGTAGCACCCATTGTTACTTTAGGCATGTAGCAGTCTCCCAAATACTGAGATTCCCAATCATTATAAGGTTTTTTTTCTTTTTGCTTTAGCTCTGTTTTCTTGGAGTCCATGGTACCTGTTTAGTGCACTTTCCAACGACCCTTTCAGGACTCCAGACTGACACTGAACACTTCCACTGTAGGTATTTTATTGATAGATCTAATTTCATGTAGATTAGTACACCACAGTCAATCATCTTAGATTGAATTACTATAGAAGCTCCCCCTGATTCTTCAAGGTATTTTCCTTTACCATTGCCAAGGACTGGTACTGGTCTTACACAGGGTGATGTATGATACTAAGTCTCCTAAAATATTGTTGAAAATGAGTCCCCTTAGTCTTGCCTATCTCAGCAACGTCTGAATCTTATTGAATACAATCCCATCTGTGTTCACCTTTTATCTCCTCTTTCTTTTTAGTTCTTCCCTTTATCGCCCCTTTCCTTCTTCCATCGCTTTCTGCTTTCTTCTTTCTTCCTCTTAAAAATCTTGAGTACATATATTGGGTCAATTACAATCTTGTTTCATAATTTACACTTGTTATAGATCCATTCAAGGTATTCTTTTATTCAACATAATTATGCCTAACTATATACAATAAACTCCTAAAAAACTACCACCTGAAACAAAATTTTAGGATTTGGATAATCAATACGTTATTAAGCAGTCTCCCCCAAACCCACCCATTTTAATACTTACAGTGAGATAATTAAATTGGTGTTCATTGTTCCCTAGATATTTTGCATATAGTTTTATTGCATTTATATATTCTTTAATATATATTATATGGACTATAGTGCTTTATATTAAATATATATACTTGTTTTTCATTTTCTATATACAATTATATAAATAATCTATGCCTAAAATAATCTATGCTATACCATTATGTAAATAATCTGTGCTATGCTACGTTATGAAATAATGCATGCTATATTATTTTCCATAAAGATACCATTATGTAAATAATCCTTGCTATAAAGGATCTTGTATACTTTTTTATTAAATATAATTATTGTATAATTATACTTATTATTGGCTGTCATAATAGTTTGACTTTATTATTATATACAATTTTATTACTTTCATTTTTTATATAATCAGTAGTCTGTTCTAATAATAAAAGCCTTCCTAGATTTTTCTAAGATGCTACAAAACCTTATTTTATGTTTATATTTTCTGTAAAGGTGCTGAGATTATGGGAAGAAAAACAAGTAAATGCTTTGCTCAGTAAGCTTTTTTAAACTAAAGATATGATTGTTTTATTAAAAACACAGTTACTTTCTCTAAACTAAGTCTGGAACTCCAAAATGCAAAAGGAAAAGAAACCCTTAGAGTCAGCATTTTTTGGCTTATTTACCCAAGTAAAAAAAATAGATTCCCTATAAACCAGCAGTCCTATTTATTCAAGAGAAATGAAAATATACGCTCAGAAGATTAGATATAAATGTTTCTAACAGCTTTTTCATAACAGTAAAAAGAACATAGGAAATAACCAAGACAACAATCTCACCGAAAAAAATTTCAAGGTGAACTATAGTGTGTTCCACTCAATTCCGCCTGCTGATAACAACACAGAACTCTGGGGAGAAATACAAACACACACACACACACACACACACACACACACACACACACACACACACACTGTTATAAAAAAGTAAATATATGTATATATTTCTTATCTGAATATATATGCATACATATATATATACACACTATATATATGTAAGTATATACATACACACACACACACACACACATATATATGAAACAGCTATCAAAAAAGTCCGAAAGGTGGAGAAAAGAAGCTAGAATAGTTAAGTACTTGGAGACTCATAAACAGATTTGGTGGTGAATTTCTGGGGGTTTGTGTTTATACCTCTTACATACTCTGGTCTGAGCAACTGAGTAGTCTGCAACTTAAAAATGTCAGTGACATAGATAAACATATATATGTACCCACACATATGTATACACACATGTGAAAAATAACTAGTGCTGCTTACTCAGGAGATCAAGTAGGAGGTGGCTGTGGAGGATTGAAAGCTTTGAGCTGTATCTGCCCCACTCCAGGCCAACACTGTGAAGGAGCCATGCTCTTCACGCCCCCACCAGGTGAGGTAGGGATTGTGGGTGGAACAATGCAATGGGTACCAACTCTGCACTATCATGATTATTCCACTATCATGGTTATTACATGGCTTCTTGGGGCCCATGGAAACCAGGTCAGGGACCTGTTAGTCATCTCTACCATGCACTCAGCAAACAACAGCAGAGTCTACTTTCTACCTTCTCCACCTACAGGGGAGAAATCTGGGGGGAAATCTTTATTATCAGTGCTGTTGAGTCCTGGGCACACATCCAAAAGGTGTCTGCAGGAAATCCACCATAATTAACATAGAAAGAGCTGTAAGAAATGAAATAGAATTTAGAACACTTGATTAAAAATGGCCTCTGGGTAGCGCGAAGTAGGGCAGGCTGGAAAAGTGCTGAATAGTCTTTGAAAATAAAATTAGCATTCGAATGACAGCCCAGCAAAAGTGAGCCAGCATGTGCATTTGGAAACCAATTCATTTATTATTTGATCAAATAATAGATTTAAATAGGTGCAGGAGTCTCATAATTTCATACTCAAAATGTCCTGGATACAATCCAATGTTACTCATTGCATCGAAGGCAGTGAAATCACAATTGGAATGAGAAAAGGCATTCAGTACATTAAAATCCAGAGGACACACAAGGTGGACTACCTGACAAGGATGTTTAAGAAGTATTCAAACATGGTTCATTATGTCGTGAAGGACACCTTTTAGATATGTGCAAAAACCAGAGAATCTTAATAAATAAATAGATGACATAGAAAGAGCTAAATGAAAATTATATAACTGAATACATAGTACCTGAAATAAAATACTCCATGAATGGGCTCAAAAGCAGACTGGAGATGAGAGAGGAAAGACTAGATGAATTTGAAGAGTAAAGAACAGAAACAGTCCTGTCTGAACAAAGAGAAAATCAATTGTATTAACAGAAGCAGATGCTCAGGGATCAATGAAATATTATCAAAAAATTAATATCTCTGCCACTGAATTACCAGAGCACAAAAGGAAATATGTGAGAAAAAAAATATTTGAGGAAATGATGGCTAAAACTTCCAATGAGGGTGAAATACATAGAAACAAACAAACAAAAATTTTAAAACACCCAAACTATAAACCCAAAGAAATTCAAATCCAGATGCACCATAATCAAATTGCTACAAATGGAAAAAAAAAAAAAAAAAGGAAAAAACCTTGATAGCAGTAAGAGAAACAGGGCATGACCTTAGGGCTACAACTATTCAGACAGCACTTTTTTCATTGAAATCATGGAGTTTGAAAGGAAAATTTGTCGTACGCTGAAAGAAAACTAGCAACCCACAATTCTGTAACTAAGAAAAATACCTCAGAAATGAAAGTGGAAAGGACATTCTTAGAAGAAGAAAAATGAAGAGAACTTGTTGATATCATACCCAGTCTCAAAAAATTGTTAAAATAAATTACTCAAACAGAAAAAAGTGAAAACAGAAGGAAACATGAAACATCAGAAATTAAGAAAAAGTAACAGCAATAGTAACCATATTATGGTTATTGTGATATGCTATTCTCTAGAATTAAAAAAAAAAATGTTATGGTTAAATAATACGTAGATCCAGGGAAAAAGACAACCAGAGGCCCCTGTTACATAAATCAATAGAGTAACTCTGTAGCAGAAATGAATTAGAAGAAAATAATCAATGAACCTAAAGAGTTTAGTAAGGATTGAATTTACTCTAAAAACACTAGAAAGAAAAAACTCTTGAAGAAAAATTGCAAAGCCTCACAGATGTACGGAACATCATTCAGTGTTCAATATACTTATAATGGTAGTACCAGAAGGTGAGATGAAGGAGAAGAAGATGAATTTGCAATTATAATGGTCGAAGACTTTCAAAATATGTGCACACCTTAGCAGCAGTAAGGCTACACACAAGGAAATTCCCAAATAGGCATGTGATAGTCAAATTGTTAAAGGTCACAGATAAAAGGTAACTTATGGTGCTAGAAATCCTAATGCCATTCCTTCAGGGCTGTGAGGAATTTGAGTGCAAAGAGTTTTAAAATGCAGTTTTTATTATTATTCAGGAATAGAGAGTCCAACAGATCAGAAGATACTGCCACTGAAACAAGAGTTCTCAGGAATGGTATACTATTCCACAGGGGGCCACATCAAGAAGCACAGCGTTGGTTAAAAAGCAGAGGGAAATAATATCTGTGGACAAGAGTCTTCATTGTGGTTTTCACAGGGAGGGATGGATGAGGCAGGACAATTAGATTTAGGTCTAGTTTGCATAATTTCAATAGGCAACGTCAGAGGCTGCCCCTAGTTCTCTGGCACATGACCCTAGAGTAACTGCAGCACAAGAACCCACAGAGGAGACGGTTGAGGTCTGGGCTCTGATTGGTTGCCTTGCTCATAGGCAGGTTATTTGCTAGTCCCAGGAGTCAGCTACCCCGAAGAGGAACAGTCCTTCCCAATGTCAGCAAGGTCCCAAGATGTCAGAGTACCATTAGAAAAAAGGATGATTAACACATAAAGGGGTGAGAGGCACATTTTGAAGCTAATGAAAATTGTCTATACTTTCTTAGGATGATGGTTGCATGATAAATGCGAAAGTCAAAATACAGTAAGTTGGATACAGCAGATCCATGCATTTTGCTGCATGCCAATTCAATCAAAATACATAATACAAACACAATTTTAAAAATTAAGAGACTTGTTCTTATACCGTAATATAAAAATTAACAAAATTAAGTCCAAATAGGAATATTTATATTAGGATTAGGTACTATGCTTAGAAAAGAGTCTAGTGAAGTGTTTAATACATATTAGGGCTTAATAAATTAGAGTCATGTATTGTATTGTCAGTACGATTTCCTATTGGACTGTTGGCAGTGAAATAAAAGTATTATATACAAATGTTGATTTACAATGATGCACAACTTAAACCTATATAATATCATGATGCAATCAATGTTCCTTTAATAAAAATAAAATTAAGAAAGTCTCACCATCCACCACTTTTGCACATTTAACATTGATATGTAACTCAAAATTAAAATAATATAAGGCACATGACATTATTAAATAATCAAGACCAAGCAAAAGGACATTTTTATGATTATTCACTAAATATGCATAATTTATCTAAAATGTGAATTAAACTGTTGATCAAATAAATGGACCCAATACCCAATTTCCCAAGTATGTGTGTTTCACATTTTACTGTATTTGTTCTCATTGATTTTCCCAAAATCCTTTTAATTAAATGTTCTCTTACTTTTTAAGCCTGCAGACAGGATTGTGATATCCTGGCTTGAATCATTTACCTTAACACAATCCTCAAGTCTCATTTCCTAGGTTTATGCTGGATTTTAATGTTCTTCTGAGAAACATTCTCAATGATACTTGATTTTCATTTCATGAAGGGAACTGCAGATCCTGGAAGCCTGAGTCACCTTCTGTCCTGCTCGCAATGATTCTCTCGTCTTGGTGTTTTCTTTTGCTAGAATGGTTTGATGGTAGGTCTCACACTTTAGGCATATAGTAGCCAATGATTATATATATAACATTTAACTTACATGTTTGTATGTCTGTTGAGCAAAATTAAAATCTATTCATTTGTTAAACAGCTGAGAAATAATGAATATAAAAATTCCAGAAAAAGAATAGACTGTGGAAAGTCTGTTATGTGGCCCCTATACATGATCGTTTCCTAAAGAAAATCAGTGGCACAATCTATACAAAATCAATCCATTGATTCAATCAACATTCCTCTGCTAAATTTCCCACTCTGCTTGGTAACTGTACAAATAAAACATGGAACCCTATAACCATCATACTCTATTTTATAAAAATTACTCTACTTTCAGGCTTCTAAACACTCATTTAAAAAGCAACACCCATTATTATTACTTTTATCAGCAAGTTTTTAAGCAAGATAAATACTGAAGAGAATGACATACACGTTTGTATTAATGCTTCACATTTGGTGAGATTTTTTTAAAGGCAAGAGTCACTTCTCCATTAGATGTCTCTTCCTCTCAGGTACCTGTGTTCTAGTTTGTTTGGCACAAGTTGACGGGGTGCCTGAAAGATTTCACTTAATGTCATATCTCATTGAAAAACGAAAAGCATAGGATGAATATTAAACTGAACAGATGGCCGGAAAAAAGCATAAATCAGAATTGCTTTGGGTAGCAGTCTGGTCACTTTCAGAAAGAGAAACAGGGACAAGTGAATTGCCCAGTTACAGCCAAGCCTTTTAGCCTCTCAGTTTCAATGGGAGATATTATAGGAGTTTAAGTTGGGTTTCTATGGGAGATTAAGACAGGAAAGGTATGGAGGGCCTAGCTGATGAATTAGACTTAACAAATGAAGTCCTCAGTAATGGAGTTGGAAGACATAACAGATTTTGTAACTTCATGATGGATAAGTAACAGTGAGAACCCAAACTCAGGTACTATACTCGGATGAAAGTAACTATGCCTCCATTGAGAAAGAACTCAAGGATGCATTGATTATTAGTGAACACAGTCAAGGTTAATGCCAGGGTGGGTCCCAAGGGCATCCGCACAGTTCATGAACCACTTCTCAATCTTCTTGGCTATTTTTTCTTCATCTCTTCAACCTCTTACTGCAGAAGTATTCTATGCAGTCTTCAGATGATTTTTCGTTTCCCTATGATTTGATTCTAGGTGATTTTTTTCCAGTTCAAATATTTAAGTACCAGCTCTCTGGTGATTAATTAAGATTTACTTTTAGACCTACCCACTGATGTTAGGACTGGTATATCCATCTGCACTCATCATTAAAGTGGATGTCCAACAAACAGTTCAAGCAATATTTCCCAACTGTCACAGATTGTCCCATATCTTTCCACCACAATTCACTCATCTAACAGTTCTCAGCTCTGTACACACATACATAACAACATGATGCATACATAATACCTCTTTCTCTTAGTACCACCTATTTATAGTCTTTCACCAAAAAGTACACAAGATCTATTCAGAATCCAATCACATCTCACCATTTCTTCTAATACACACTAGTCCAAACCACCAGCATCTCTTACCTTATATTGTCTCCTTACATATACTTTTGTTCTTCCCCATTCATTGTTCACACAACAGCAGAACAAACTTTTAAAAGCATGAATCAAGTAATATCTCTCTTCTGCTTAAAATTCTCCAATGGCTCCCATCGTTACTTGAATGAGGACTAGCTCTGCCACACCTATTGCCAGCTACAGGGTTGGATAAAGAACCAGGCTACCTCCCCACAGAGGCTTCATTGTTTCACAGATCAGGTTGATTTAGGTAACTGATCAGTTGGGACTGATGTTTCTTCATCTTCTTTTTTTTTTAGTCTCTCTTCTCAAGCTTTAAATTGTTGCTCTTATGATTTAACTTCATCAATAAAGAGTGAGCCGATGGAAACCTAGATTCCCCACCTTCAGCCCCAATAAAAGCAAGCCCCCAGCTCCCTGTTTTCTTTCCACCCCACAGTGCACTGTGGTCCAGGCTGCTGTGTAATTTTCTGGTCTTGTGAGTAGTAAATATCTATTCTTCCAAAGTTCCTTCGCCAGTAATTGTTCAAGGCATCTTACAATCATAATGACCTCAAGGACCAATCTAGTCATAATACTGGCATAAGGGATGGAACAATCCATGGGAAACTCACCTGGCCCAGGTGAGTGTCCTGAGGCATTTCTGGAAGATAATACTATTACCAACAGGCTGAGACTGACATATATCAGACACCAAATCACAGACTCAAGGAACTCAGATTATGCTGAGATGGATAAATGTTTAAAATCTACACTTATGCATATATTAAAAGTACAGACAAGCAAAGACAAAGAGAATATCTTGAAAGAATTCAGTGTGGCCGGGACCCTTTACCACTGTAGAGGCTCAAAACTAAGAATTAAATGGACTTCTTTTCAAAATCATGGGAGCCAGGAGAGCGAAATGGATTCTGTAAAGTGTTGAAAGAAGAAAATCACTAACAGAATTCTGCGGCTAGCAAAGTTGCCCTTCAAAAGTGAAGAGAGCAAGAATCCTTTCTCACGCACACAACTGAGGGAATTTGTTGCTCAAAGACCTGTCTTACAAGAAAGGCTAAAAAGTTTTTCAAAGAAGGAAAATTACACAGGTTAGAAATGTGAACTACTCTTAAAGAAAAGAACAATTAGAAGCTCTGCTTCTGGGAAGATCCATCTTGAGATTACAGAAGTGTAGGCAACACTATCAGGTTACATCGGGGAAGGATGTGCTTATGAGTGACAGAAACAAAGGAGCATTTGAGGGACCCCTACAGCTCAGAATTCAAATACATGAATAGAAGCTTCTAGGATGCATCACGCTGAACTCTTACTGGCACAAGTAATTAAAATGGTATTTATGAAACCTAAAAAATTCAAGGGGTCTTGAGATGAGAAAATAAATGACAAGATAAAGAAATATGAAGAAGATATTGGATGACAGCATCTTAATATTGCACAGAGACTGTGCCCAGCACATGAACATGTTTTCAGGAAAACTTAAAACAAAACAAAACAAAAATCAGCTGACCTGACCAGGAAGGGAGACTAAGGAAGTTCTCGATTACTGATAAGCTCATTGTCATTTGAGTGTTTAGAAACAAAATGATTCAAGTCATAATCCTAAAGTCTTAGAGAAAAATTGTTTGCCTGTAATACTGAGGGTTAACAAAGACAGACATCAAAGTAAACGCTGGCAGTTGAAAAAGCTATTATTTCCAAAGCAGTTTTTTTTTTTAGAAATTATGAATTATGACTAATAGTATGCATATTGATTCATATCACGTTAGAGCTGCAAGAGGCTGTTGAATAAACATTAAGACTACGAGTTAAACGCCCCAGTTAGACTGAAGTCACTTGCTAACTTGTCAATATTTGTCGACGAGAACTCTGCAGAGTGTTGGCAGAGATGCAAACATTTCTGGCTGGGAAAAAAGGTAATCTGAATTAATGGCTGTGGTTTATTTCCTGTAGGAATTTACCAGTTCTGTATCTTTTTTCAAAGATTGCTTTATCAAATTTTCTATAAATACCTAGTCCCCCTCCCACTTTTGTTTTTTTAAAGAAGTGATTTACTTACTTACTTACTTACTTACTTATTTATTTATTAAGGAAAGGTGCAGGCAGGAATGAAGGTGCGTAGGCAGACTGGAAGAGAGAGGAGGAAGAAGCACTTTATTTTTTTCAGTTTTCATCACTGGTGGTTTCCTCTGCCCTGGGTCTTAAACCAGGGACCTTAGGATGTAGGTAGACTATACTGGGTTTAACCCACTAGGCCACCAGGGCTCACCGCTCCAGTGCTCCTTTTACTGGTGTTGGCATCGTAATGATTTCCTTACTTACTGATGAGCTCTGATTAAAATGTCTGACACGTGTTCATTTATATTTGTAGAAGTCATCTTTTTATTTTTTAATTATTCTTTGGCATCATTTACTTCAATTCTTCATTGTACTGATAAAGACACTCAGAAAATATAAGCAAATTTCCCTGTTCCAGAACTGGAATTTACAGGTCCTAAATCCCTGATGGACTCTTTCTCTTATAACCAACACAGTTCAGCCTTCTCCTACTGCATTTCACTTGATTTTACTCTGTGTCCTTTCACTTCCCCGTACTGAACATTAGACAAGGTTAATCACTACCATTTTGCAGATAGAGAAAATTGAACCCTGCTGGTAAAATATCTTGACTGAGGCAGCAATTTCGTCACTGCCAGATCACGACGATGGAGCTGGTGCCCACAGTGAGTTTTCAGTTACAGTAAAGACTGTTCAAGGTACTGTTACTGAACTTGGACTCGTTTGCCTGATAAGCACAGAAAGACCAAATGGATGCACCCTGGTGGCCTAGCGGTCTGGTACACCCTCGGAGCCATCCCACATACATTTCACGGTCCCAGGTTCAAGACCTGGGTCCTGGGAGGAATAATCAATGCGAGAAACAAAATAAAAATAAATAAAATGTTTCTTCAGCATCTCTCTTCCTGCCTGTCTGCCTCCTTGTCTTCATTCCTGCTTGCAACTTCTCTTAAAAAAAAAAAAAAAAGGCTAAATATAGGATACCAGCTTTTGCAAAAGAGCAAGCTTTATTGCAAAACCAGCAACAAGGAGATCAGAGCTCAGTCTCCCAGGATGAAAGTGGTCCTGAGGTTATGGTGAGTGTAGGGAGGTGAGAGATGGGTTCTGAAAGAATGACTGGTTAAGACTAGAAAGGGGGTGTTCCCTCAGCTATGCACCTGTCCGCGGGTGATTCATGGGTCCTCATGGGCACAAAGTGCAATTTGAGGGGGAAGGGACTAGTATATAGCTAGAAGGGGAGGTTTGGAGGGTCTTGTGTTAAGGGTTCATTTTTGGTCAGTTTCCCGGACAAGGGCGCATGCCCACTGCAGTTCCAGTTGGGCAATCAGAACTGGGCCTTCTGCTCTGGTTATCTCCTGCAACACACTCAAGCTTGCAGGTGGTGTGAGGAGATTATGCTAAAATCCAGGTGCTGGAGGGGTTCAGCATAATAGCCTGGGAGTTGGAGAGAGGCTGGGGCTAAAGGGAGGGGAGGCACGGAGAGGTGCTTAAAATCTGGTGATTCGCATTTATTGGTGGATTTACATTTTAAGAAATGGACTAATGCTGGAAAGAACTTGTCAGTGAAGTGCAGTTGCTGATCAAGTTAGGTTAGAATAATAAAGCAGAGAGGGAAAAGATATAAAAACATCGCCAGCAAATCAACCTAGAAGTCTTGATATTATTCTAGCTCCTGCTTTTTCCTAAAATAAAAATGAAGTCAAATAACAATTTTATTGTAAAGATTATGCACAGATGAACACTCGAAGCTGAGTTAATATTTGAGTATAATTTTTGTGCTGTATTTTAGGGTTTTATTTTAGGTTTTATTATACTTCATAAAATATAACTAACTATATCCTAAGTCAATTAAAACAATTAAAACTGAGCAATGTGTGCTCAAAAATCATTAAGGCACACAGCGCAGTGCTGTCTACTGAGATGTTTGTTGTTGTTATTCATAAAAATAAGAAAGATCCAGAATATTCCATTGTTCTTAACGAACAGAAATGACTTACTATTATCAAATTGCATGGTCCCCATTATATCCACATTCTACTCTCTGAAGATATCACTTTGATCTATTTAGCTTTATTTGCCTTTTTTCTAAAATATACTGAATTAAAATATTCATACTCATGGGATGACAGATTCATTATAATTAGCTTGATGGAACTGAGACTCACAAAACTAGATCATGGTTCTTTTATTATGATTATGATCATGATTATGACCATGATTATGATGATTATTTGCTTCACATATATACAGACATGCTGGGTATAAACACAGGAGGACTGAAATCCTTCAAACAAGCTGCAATTACAGCTCACCTCTGACACCAAAATCATTTGACCTTAACTATAAAAGTGCGCCACTGCACTGTGATTTGCATTTTGGCTAGCTCTCCTCATTATCCTTCCTACAAACTACCAGCAAAGAAAGAAGTAGTCATAGAAAGGTCATCCTTCCATCAAAGCAGATTCCTCTTTCTAAGTTACTTTCCTTTTTAAAATAATCTCAAGAATCTTTTCCATCAATGTACTTGCATCTTCATACTGAGGCTAAGAGCAATGTGTACTTAATTCAAAACTGGGGAATTGCAGACATATTTGTAAAACATGATAGAACATTTCCCCAAAGTACATTGATTGAGGGAAAAGAGAAGCAGAAAAATCACTGACAGTCTACTAATGTTTCATGATGCATCTACCCCTGGGCAAACATGTTAGAAGCATACTGTCTACATATTCTATATTTTTCACAAAATATTCTCTGCTTCTAATTCGACTAGGGACTTCAGGAGGGACGTCTTGCCATGCCCAGATCATAAGAGCTGGTTAAGAGGCGATGATGATATAATTGTACAGTTAAAGGAGGGCACATAAGTCACTTCAGAACTTGACAGCCGTCACAACTGTCGGCTTAAGTAACAGCACTGAACTAAAACAGGTGAAGAAGAACTTTGCTTTCTGGAGTCAGGTTTGAGGACCCAGGGAGGCTGAGCCAGGATGTCATTTGGACCCAGATTCTATAAGGACTGACCTATATTACAGCCTGGAGAGAAGTTGGGTGGCACATTCATCAGTCTATGCGAAGGTCCTGACTGATACAGTCTGGTAACTTTCTGATTCCCTCAGTGAAGATAAGAGGTAGGAGAAAGCTCGGTTCTCTGTGCACTAAGGAGGGTGTCATTTGCTGGGTCAGGTGCACTGTGTGCGTGAGAAACGCCAGGATGTGGTCTTAAGGATCCTTTATTTTAAAAGGGAGGTTTTATTTTTCTTTCTTTCTGAGATGTTATTCGGGTCATTGAAAAGGGGGCTGGTGGCTCCACGCTGGGCTAGGGCTTTTCCCAGTCCTCTGTCAGCTGACTTCTCTGTGCCCCAAGCTGGTGATTTCTGTTTATTTCCTTCCACACAACTGTGCGTGCAGAAACGAGTAAGAAATCGGGTGCATCTGTGCTGGGTCTCTGTACGTATTTTTAATATCTGTGGAACCATTAACATTAGACATACGCATTAGAAAAGAAATGATGGAATGTAAATTGATCAAGAGAATATGAAAAATGCAGTCAAGGAGCCATCAGAGAGTGAGATCCTGTACATATCCACCACACCTGACCTTCAGAAAGCCGGATCTATGGCTGCAGATGGCACCCTGGGCGTGCCAGCATCCGGATGCGGGGACTCGGGGGAGTTTGGAGACGCCAGCTCTCATAGAGATCAGTGTGGACCTCAGTTTCAAAGAAGACAATCTGTCAGGTCACTAGCATGCAGGCTTCCTTCCCTTTTGTCTATCTTTATAACTCCTTTAAAGAAAGTTATTAGTTGACCCGCAGGCAGCAAAACTCTGCCAGATCTATAGTGTCCCCACATTGGAGCACTAACCTGGCCTTGCCCAAATGGTGCCTCCCATGTGTTTGGGTCCTAAACAAAAGCATTGCTCTCATTTCTAAATACAGTTCTGGCTCATTGTTGAAATATAGCTGTGATAGGGACAGAACAGAGACTAACCCACATAGCAATCCCAATGTATAATTTCCTTTAGGAAAAGAAGGTCCTTTTCTCCGCCAAGAGGTTCCACGGGAATAGCATGAATATTAATCAGTCTCATGTATGACGCAATGGCTCCACCCAGGCGCATGTCTCTGTCTCTGAATCTCTGTCTCTCAGTATGCCCACACTCACATCTTTTATGTGTGCTTTCTTGCCTTACTTATTTTAAAATATACTGCCCACACCCACACTTTCCTTTTCTAATAAAACTTTCTTGCACCCACTTCTGACTCCCCTTGAATTCTTTCTCACAAAGGGTTGGAAGAACCTAAAAGCCTGAGCCCAGGTTCTTATTTTTAAGGGACTCCCCCAACTCCTGTACCAGTTTACCGTATGTCTTCATTTCCATCACCCGGGCCTCCTGACTGAGAAGCAGTGAGGATGGCAGCAGGGCACCAGCAATGCCGACTTCATCAGCATCAGTAAAGTACATGGATGTGCTCCCATATCTCACCACTCCTGGAAAACAACCCGCGTCTGCAAGCAGCCTTGTAGCGTCTCTCTGTGTGAGGAGCTCCTATTTGCTATATTGACAATAGCAGGAGAGTAGCGTGCCCATGTCTACTTCACTTGCCCATTCCTAGTTACAATTCCTTAGAATTAAAATTCACGTGGGCTTGCGCTGTGGAAATAGCACTTGATGAAGGAAATACCCTGAGATTGCTTTAGACAAGCAGCTAGAGAGATGCCTGCTCCTCTCCTGTGTCTCAGGAGGTGACATCCTGAGATGGCAGGGCAGAAGCAGGTCCATGTCCAATGCTTCAAGTCTGCTGGGTCATGCACACTGGGCCGTCTCAGACTCTGCTACTCAGATCTCACGTAGAATGACAGAAATGCATGGCCAAGCAGACGGGAGATTGTCCTAACAGGTAGAACACTGGCAATTGTAGATGGTCTCGTGCTGACAGCAAAAGCAGAGCTAGGGAACCAGCAAAATGTTTGCTCCAAGCTATTGTTTGAGCAGGAAAAAGGGCTACCTGGCCAGCTGGGCAGCAATGCTTTCCTGGCCACCTGAACACTGCCTGTTCTCTTTAGATTCCTCCCATACTCTGCTAACGTCATCCTCCTGGCTGTCAAAGCTGAAGAGTTCTTCAAGCTCATCCATGCACCAACCTGAATTAACCAACATCAAAACTGAGGACCTCAGCTAATACATGGCTTTCCCCAATATTTAGTTCCACTTAAGCATGCTGTTTTCAATGCACTCACTTCTGCCTTCCATTAAAGATGTATTTTAAAGAACGGCTTTGCTTTTCAAGAACTGAAGGAGTATGCAATCGGCTATTACACTTCCACATTGGAAATGATGGGTCTCCTAAGTTATCTGAAGGGTAAGAAGGTAGAGGGAACACTGCACCCTTGACCTTTGCATGCTGAAAGAAGAGCAGGGAGATGTTGTCAATGTCACATCTGGAAGGTTTTCCTTATGTACCATAAATTCACAGCTGGAGAACGAATGCTTATAGACCAAAGGTCTTCCTAGCATCTCATGCAAATTGGAGGCAAATTGGCTGTATTATTTCGTATAGACACAGTGCTGCCTACAGGGTGTTGACCAGATGCATGGTCAACCGTCATCCCCAACTACATTCCACGTCCATGTTGCCCAGAGGTCACCAGGGCTCCTTACTACTTGGCACTTGTCCCAGTCATCACCCCATCCAGTCCTCACGACATCCTGACAGAGGCTCTCATCAGCTGAAAAAAATAACCAACAGCACCTCCCACATTTTTCCAACCCTTCTCTATCACTCTCAGCCCCAAGCAAACTCCACCAAGAGAACCTGACCCATCTCGTCATGAGAGCAGGCCTGACTGCTACGGTCTGTTTCTCTTCCATGGGGTGCCGCGATGGTGAGGTCAGCCTCTGGGTGGGCCATGCTCACCTGTGTTCCCCACACTGAGGACCCTCAGAGGAGCGTGATTAGTACTTTAAATAAATGTGTGCTGAGTGAAGGGTCCACCCAGGCCTTCCACTCTGTCATTCCTCCTGGATCCCTCAGCGGATGGATGTGCCCGATGCCCACTGCTAAGAGCATCTCACGGCTGTATCTTGCATTGAAAATCAAGACAGACATGGGGGCTGTGACACCCTAGCTTCTGCCCCCTTTTAGGGGTGGATATGAGGTAGACATGGTCTATGGCCTCAACTTTGGGCTCTTCTGAAGGCCTGGCCCAGTTCCAGAGCTCCCAGCAGCAAATACATTGTAAGTCAAGTTTTTCCCTCTTTCTAATCCTCCGTTCTCACTCCTTAAGCGGTAACTCCAGAGAACACCCCTACATGGAACTGTTGCTCTATATCCAGGGAGGACAACCTCACTGGCTTCTGTGCCTCTGACTGTATCCTGTCTGTTTTGCCTCTATTTTTAAGCCTATTTTAAGATTTGTTTTCTTTGTTTGCTGTGGACTCTACTGTTCATATTTTCACGGTCTGGCACCCAGCTGATCCTAGAATCCTACTGGGTAGGACTTCCTAGTGGAAGGGGACAGCCTTTCTCTACCCCCCCCCCCTCTCTCTCTCTCTCTCTCTCTCTCACACACACACACACACACACATCTTATAAAAACTTAAACCATGAGATATTCAGGGTACTGCTGGTGATTTCATCTTGCAAGAAAGGGGATATTCCTTCATTTCAGTTAGAGCCATGACTTGGCAGTGTCTGCAAGGAAGTCTAAAATATGGAGCTGTGGGGTCTTCCTTCTGCAAGCAGAGATGCCCTGGATGGTCACAAGAAAGATTACAAAATATTCAGATGACACAAATTGTAATGCACTGTATAACCATTTATAAATACTTAAAACTGAAGTTGTCATAAATGATTCTGCATTTTGCAGCCATGCACAGTAACATTATTTTCATAGACTGCTGCTTATCCATCCCACCACTTGTTTTACTCAGACATACCCTCTCATCCCTGGAAATCCTGAGGCACAAAGTTACGTCTGGCCGTTAACCATTACTGATGAGAGAGAAGCTCATTTTGCAAAGCTGAATTCTGGCTCTGAAATGTGAGGGACTGGTGGGCACTTGCTGCTTGGAAGCAGTGACAATAACTAGAGTCGAACATGATGTCAGCATTAAATAAATGCATGCAACTGAATATCAAGAAATAAAGAGCAACTTTTTTTTTTTTTTGTAAAACTTCCATGTCCTATTACACAGTGAAATCACAAAAAGGAAAATAATTTCATAATGTCATTTTTCAAAATACTCGATAGAAATGCTCTATCAGAGGGTTCGTAAGTATACTGAAAAATAAATCCACAAGAAATGTTAACAATTTAACTAGGCATGGACAAGCTTTTACTACAGAACTTTGAAAACCTTTGCAGAGGTCATAGCATGCTTTATTTTCATCCTCGACTTTTTCACACCCTGACACACCAACATACCATCTTTAATTCCATGACTGAATCTCACTAATGAATTCTGTTGGGGGACTTGCACAAAAATGGTCTCTTGGTAGAACCTAGTATCTACATGCTATGCTTCTAAATACAAAATGTTGTCTTTGGCTTGAACCAGCTTCTGTGTGTTCCCAATAATGAGCAAAACAGAAAGATGACAGAAGGTCTCACTGCCATTTTATCCCTGTGCACTTAATATTCTGTAGGTACATTTAACTGAGCTGTTTGAGAGACATTCAGTAGCTCAGATGAGCATCTGACTTGACACTAAGTCCATGTGAGCAAACAAAAAATCTTTTTGGATGATTAATATTTGTGGTCATCAGAAGTGAGTCAGGATTCAGGAAAATGATGTATGTAAGCGTGTGTGTGTGTGTGTGTGTGTGTGTGTGTGTGTGTATGAATGTGAGTGTGAAATAAACGTATATATTACATTTTTAATATGGTCTTTTCACAAAGTAAATAAAATAGGGGCTATAAACATCCTCAAAGAAGTTATCGAACATCCACTAAATAAGTCCTAATATTTAAAGATAAGAGATAATGATCATTTCAGAAATAGTAGAAATGGTTAAAATGACAGGTGAATGGGAAATCTTGTAAATTAACTTAGCTGACATCTTTTGCTTGCGTGCCTCCAACTGATGACCAGATTTGGGAATGTAACAGAAAGTGAATGATACACACGTGCGTGCACATGCACACACATATACATACACACATATGTATGCACATACATATATGAACAGTTGAGCCCAGAAAGCTGCTTGGGCTCAGTCATCTTCATTTAAAGGCCATGTGCTTGGGCCCAAACTGGGTAAAATCCCCTCTGAGCTCTCCCCTACTTCTGCCAGGGATCCATAGGGTGAAAAGCAAACCAAACAGCTTGCTAATCTTGAAGTTGTTAATTTCAACTTTCTGAAAGTTCATCCAGCAAAGTAATGCTCTTCTATCTGTTCCTGCAGAATAGAATAATCTTAGAGAAGGCTCAGATCCAGTCCCTCATCTCAGTGCATTTGCATCATCCTAAGACTTTGTATTGACCCTGTCAGCCTCTAGGGCGCCACCTAGATAAAAGAACTTCAGCACCCAGAAGCTAGAAATGGCCTGTCTGGGGAAAGGGGGGCTGGGAAAGTTCTCCTCCGATGCCAAACTAGAGCTTACACAACTCCAGGGGTTGTGCTGAATCTACTAGTTCCATGTGCCACATGGACACTTCTCTTCACAGGCCTGGAGAACAAATCTGTGAAAGGAGGACTGCTCTCTGGTGACCCCATCCAGCCTAGGAGAGGGCAGAGCACTAATGCACCAGGTCTTTGCTAGGCAATGTGTATAGCATTTATACAGGTGACTACTTCACTTTTTGTGTCCATTGAAATCAGTTATTTCATCGCTATTTCCCAGTTGAACAGACTAAGGCTCCAGTCAATGACAGAATGAGCTGTACAAGCTCACACTGCTAGAGAGAGATGGATGCAGAATGAAGGTCTCTGAAGACATGAGGGGGAGTCCAGACTCATGGATACCATTTAGCACCATCCAGAAGACCCAGGGCAGAGTTTCACACAGATGGGGGGAACATCCCACACATTCCTCTGGGAGCCAGAGAAACGGGCTCCTGTAGGGAACAAACTGCTTTCTGCCTGCTTCTGCAAGATATCCTGAGACAAAAGTTCTCACACGTCAGCAGAGCAAGAAGCAGATAACAGAAAACTGCAGCTGAGCTCCGTCTTTCAAATGCTGCTATAACTTCAAATGTTTCTGACAGCAAGGGAACAGTCTATGCCTATAAGTCTTTCTTTGTTTTATTCTCATTGCCTCATTGGAATCCAGCCCTATAAAATAAATCAAGGAGTCAGGATCTGGGTCACTGCTTCTCAGACACCGGTGTCCCACCCGGCCCCCCGCTTTTCTAGATGTATATTGCCTGTCTTTCATTATGGCTCCTGTAGCCTCCACTCGGGGACCCTTTCGACTAGAGGCAGGCTCCTCCTTCCAGAAGCA
Source organism: Solenodon paradoxus (assembly GCA_004363575.1). Taxonomy (NCBI): domain Eukaryota; kingdom Metazoa; phylum Chordata; class Mammalia; order Eulipotyphla; family Solenodontidae; genus Solenodon; species Solenodon paradoxus. The sequence goes on along the minus strand of RJWH01000805.1, from coordinate 27,482 downwards.
GATGGAGGTTAGCATCCTTAAGAAAAACTCTCAGAGGTCATCTCTGCAGAAGGGGAATCCAGTTTTGGCAGAAAGGGGCTGCCCCTGGCAGAGTTCATACAGTAACTGCAGGGAATGTTGAGTGGGCAGGGGTTGGGGTAGACACAAGGTGTGCATATGTGGTGGGGTCCTCCTCCAGGTCATGTGTTTGAACCAGAGCATGATCTTGGGGTCTCAGTTGGCCATGGCTTGCCTATTAAAAATTACTGTCCAAAGGTGTTTCCTTGAATCATATCTCCTTTGGGTGCTCTTCAAAGCAAGGGCACACTCAGAAGAGGTTATTTTCTAGGCAAAATGTTTTCCATTTGACTTCTAGGCTCTAGGTCAAAACACTTTCACATCCAAACAAAGGAATGCTGGTTCTTTGTCCTGGGCTCTGGCCCAGGTGGATCCAGTCCCTTTAGAAAAATTCATCAAGTCTTCCCTTCTGCTTATTCTTGGGATCACACCTCCAGGGCAGGGCTACCAGTGAGGGCTGCCCTAGGAAAAGCCACTGGGTTTGGATCTAAGTCTGTTTCCAACCTGTTTCGTCTAAGCATGACTCTTGACACCTGGGTGTTACCTCCTCCTGGTCTCAATGTCTGCTAACCTCAGTACTTGCTCCCTTTATGTTCTGGGTCCCACTTTCTATAGGCAAGGGGACAGTTCTCTTGTTCCCTAACTCTAGCACAGGGTCCAGTGTGTGGTCAGCCTCCAAAAATATGTTGTCAATTGAGGAACAGAAATAGATAAGTTTACCAAAAAAAACCAAAAAACAAAACTAAAACCCACATATAAATATTTACATTAGAAGTAAGGCAATGTCCTTGAAGATTTCAGAAACATGATCAGATCATCTGGGCCTGGCTTTGCTGGCTCAATAGGCCTCTACTTGGAACCTGTCTACAGAAAGGTGAGGCCTAGATTGCAGCTAAAGTAAGCAGGCATAGAAATAGTAAATATGATCTATGGAACATCTGTCAAATGCAACATGTCAATTGCCTATAGTGACTTCACAAGAAATGTTTAGAAAACATTTAGATGAGAACGCTTACATGCAGTACATCAGACAATTTCCACATCCATTTACATTTGATGATGTTCTTAACTGTGGGGCTAGAGCACAAATATTGGTTTTCTCAGATTCAAATGAGAATTGATAACATCCTGGCTGATATACAATTGTACTGCTTGTCCTAGCTTTTGTTTGCGGAAACAAAAATACTCAATAAATACAGCTCTTCTTATTAAATTAAGTTTTAATTACCGGCTACTGTAGAAAATACTGAAATCTGATTAAAGTTGAATATACTTCCCCCCATTAAAAAAGGCAAAGAGGGAGAGGTAATAATAAAAATGAATATATTTTATTTTGATTATGTAACTGATGGCCAAGGGGTAGAGAGAAGGCCATCATCCCCACTAAGCTGATTTTGGGGCATCCTTGTGAGGAGTGGGGCTGTGATCCTCCAGTGGAGGCCCCTGGGCAGTCCTGGGAATGAGGAAGTAGGTGAGAGACCTGAGGTCCTCCCTGGACCGGGTTATAACTCTCTGTTGCCTCCCTCCAAATTCAAGTTGAAGAAGGGGCCTGCAGTGCCTCCTAGTCACCAGAAGGTGTCACTGGACCCAACTGGGCAGGAGTCCTCAGACCCTCTGATCAGGACCTTGAGCAAAGAGGCTGCCTTCTACAACCTGGTGTCCCATAGAGTTGAGTGAGCCTGCCCAGAGCTTCAGGGCGCCACACGCCAACACACTCCTAGAACATGCACCAACCAGGCCCTCCTCTCATGTTGCTCTTTCTGTATCTCAGTGGAACCCAGCAGGGATAAAGGAAAAAGGACTTCAGGCAGACTGAGAGCTCAGGGCATAGCTTCCAGCTGGGGAGGCCCCTGGGGAGTGTGTTATCTCTTAGCCTACCCTCAGGAGCTGTGATAGCTTTGCTACCAAGCAGAGCCTTCTCTCTACAGATCCTTCCTTCCTCTACTCAGTTTGGTTTGTATCAGGATAATATTTCCTTGAGCTGGGAAAGAGATGCCCTCCAACAGAGTGATCCAAAAAAGGATTTAGAATGAATCTTCAACTTTCATCTGCAATTAGTCTTAAATACATATTGCTTAAGGGTAAAGGTTTTCTCCTGGAATCACATTTGCAGGAACAACTGGCAGACCAATTATGGTTATTTTCAGACTTGGGTGTTTGGTAGACTTTTTTTTTTTTGGTTGAAAATGAATAGAGTCTGTCACTTCTAGGAAAACAATTAATAGTATCCGCTGTTAATACTATTTGAAATTTCAAGTGAAACTGAGAATATTGGGAAACATGTATCTACCAGCATGAGTTTGCTATCTTGTCAATACTTAACTACTATTCTAATGAGATTGGTGAGAATAAGAAGAAATGTGACCTTCGTGATATCATGTCAAAATATGGGTGTGTCTTACATAATTCTATGAACCAATATTTTTCAAAAGATCATTTCATGATATTGCCAAATCATGCATGGGTAAAAGGCATATTCAAATCACAAGACAGACCAGTGGCCTGCCAGGTAAGAGTATGAATAGTTCATTTATAAAGCAGCAGGTTCCACATTGTAACCAACTTCTAAGAAGTGAGTACTTGTCCAGTGTTATGTGATATTAAAGAAAACGATCCACGATTCTCAAAAGCCTAAGGAAATTCTCATCCATTTCTGAACAATAAATCTATCTCAGACTGAATTTTCATCAACTGAAATGACATATTGCAAAAGACTGAATACAGGAGCAGGCGTGAAAATCACCCAGCTTTTATTAACTCAGATAGGGAAAGAGATTTGCAAAAATGTAAAACAATGTCATTGTTCTCACTAAATAATTTTGTTTGGGATAATATAGTTGTTTTTAAAGAAATATGTTAGGAATGTGGAGCTTTTTTGTTATTTTTAAATGAAGTCACATGCTTATGCTAAGCATTTCTAATATAGTAAATATTGATAGAGATAACCAACATCAATAAATGGTTTGGGGGAGGTGTTTGATCATTTTTAAGAGTTTTGCATAGTATACTAGGGGCATGCTTGCTATATTGGGCAGCTCGTGAAGTAGAGTTTTGATTCAAATTAATCATCAGGAAATGACTCATAGGTAGAATGGGATACATAGGTCTGAAAGGCTAATCTGTGCTCAGGATTAGGGAAGAAATAATAAGAGAAAGGAGCTTAATGAAGGACCTTCTAAGAAAAGGGTAGTTGTTACATAGTTGTCCATCTCCGTGGAATCTTTTAGTCTAAAAATCCAGATAAACATCTCACTAATTATTTTATAACATTTCATTCCAAAAATTTGAAACATATAAAAGTTGAATGGATGTTATAGTGAGCAGCCATATATCACCTAGAATCTGCAGTTAACATTGTTCTGTATGTCTGATTTCTTACCTATCTGTTGTAGGATCAATCTCTTTAACAATGTTTGTCGATGCCTTTCCCAAGGTGCTCAGAGCAGCTTTTTTCTAAAATGTGTCACTTTGTTACATGGAGCTGAAGGTTATCATAAATCTTAGATATGGAGTCATCTCCAGAAACAATCTTTTTATCAGAGAACCATCTTATCAGGCAAAGTCTAAGTTGGGCAAAAAGTCTAGAGACAAGGTTTTATCATTTGAAGTCACCACATAAGGACCCTCTCTGCTCTCCTTGATGCCCAGATCACCTTTCTCATTCCTCAGCACAGGATAACAGTCTTTAGTCTGTTCAATTTACCTTCAAATTCATAATCATATAAACATATGCATGGCATTTGTCCTTTTCTCCTACTAATCCTGTCGGATGCTTATCTGTTTGTCCAACTAGACTGGGAAGATCCTCACAGGGATGTGGGATTTCAGGTAGCCTACATTGTAAATATCAAATAATCCATGGTGTCATAGGACTCTTTCTGCTCTAACAGTGTTTACCACTTAATACTACATGAGGAAATTTCTTCCATGCCTGTGACGGCAAATTCTCAGCCCTGTGCTCACAGTGTGCTGTTAGTTTGTCTTGTACGGATGTAGCAGAATTTATTTAACTTGTCTCTGATTATTGAATACTTATTAATTATTGAATACTTTAGTTGAACTCTTCACTAACTTGAGAAATGCAGAAACAAACATCCTTTGCCATAACCATGATGTTTTATTCCCTTGAGATAAAGTCTAAGAATTAGGATCCTCAGTGAATGAACAAAAACTTTTTCTAGAATTTCTTGTATGCCTTGTGGCAAGTTTTGTCAAGGTGATTAGAGCTGAGTATGAATTGAGGAGTCACACAAGCTCCTTTCAGATGTCTTGGCACTTAGTAGGTGTTCAGTAAATATTTGCCAAAGGAATGAAAAACTAACATTGAAACATGAAGAAGATTTATTTCTAGAGTCTGATTAGAAGATTGAGAATCACAGAGTTTCTTGGAAGTCACTTGGGTACCCACTGAGGTCTCTCTTCACACCCCATTTCCCCAACCCATAAGCTAGGAATACTTTTGTTCAGTTGTCACAGAAATCAAGATGAAATATAACTAGTATGTAACTATAAAATTCATTATGCTTACTACACTCTCTAAATCACCTACATTTTATAACAGCTTTATCAAGCTATAATCCACATAGTATAAAGCTGACCCTCCAAAAGTAGATAATTATGTGGTTTTTAGTGTACTCACAAAGATGTGCACCAATTTCCAATAATTCTAAAATATTTTCATTATTCCATCAAGGAAACCTATATATGCCTTTTAGCTATCTCTTCTCATTTCTCCCTACCCTCTAGAGATTTGCATATTCTAGGTATTTCACATAAGTGGAATCACAAACATTTGTTCCTTTGTGGTTGTTCTTTCACTTAGTAAAATATTTTCAAGATTCATTCACATTGCAGCATATCTCTATTTTTCATTGCTGAATAATAGTCCATTGTGTGGATGTACCATATCCATTTTAGTCATTCCTCAGTTGGCAAACAATGAGCTTTTTTTTTTTTTTTCACTTTCTGTATGTCATGAATCATGCTGCTATAAATCTCAAATTGAACAAGCAATTTTTTGTGTGAATGTATTTTTATTTCTCTTGAGTATATACCCTACAGTAGAAATGATGGATCACATGGTTGTTTCATGTTAAACTTTTTGAGGAACTGTCAAACTTTTCCAAGGCAGATGCACCATGTAACATCTCCACCAGCAATGTACAAGGATTCTTATTTTTTCAAGTCATTGCCAACACTTGTTATGATGTCTTTTGTGTTACCCTTGTGAGTGTGAGGTAGTATCTCATGAAGTAATAAAAGCCTTTGTTTTCTCTTTAGACAGTTTGCTAAATAAGCTTTATCACTGACTCAGGAAGAAATGGCAGCAGTACCAGGCAGGATGATGAACAATTAAATGAAGATGGACCCTTGCAAATTCCTCCACTTCCTTCATGCAGATCCCCTGCTGCTTTCCTGTTAAAAACTTTGAGATAACCAACACCAATAAATTGTTTGGGGGAGGTGTCTCTAAAAGTCTTTGCCCAGGACACATGAGATGACATTTTGGGGACAGGAGTTCACAAGTCTTCTCAGTTAGCTAACCTCTGATTTCTTTCTTCCACCACCCTCTTGCTCTCCATGATTTGTTTTGTCAAAGGACACAGCAAGAGGACCTTTGCTGTAATGAAAGGAACTTTATACATTCAGTGATTAACACTTTTTTCTTTCTTGAAAGTTGCTTAGAATCTATCTTATTGCTAGCACAAAACCGACCCCAAAGCACAGCGCTCAGATGGAAAGTCAAGGCCTTGCTGCAAGATGCAGGACGCTGCAGCCTGGCGCCCCCATCAATGACAACAAAGCAACTGCCCCATGAACCTCTGCCTCTCTCCTTGGCTGCACCCCCTTGGGTCTTCCCCCATCTCTTGCCCCTTTAAAAAGTCCTCATCCCATTTGGGGGAGGAGATGGTTATTTTTGGACAGGAGTCCATCATATTTCCAAGTGATTGATAATGAACAAAATACCTTTTCCTCTCAATACTGAATCTCGTTCTCCATGTTTGGCTGTCAGTTGATGATGAGCAAAAAGAACCCTGGCGCTTGCAGTAACAATTTTCATTTGGATTTTCCCTCCCTCTGATGATGCTCAGCATGTTTTCGTAACTGGCTGTCCACTGTATATGCTTTTTGAGAACTGCCTCTCTAGATCCTTTACCTATCTTTAACACACTGATTATCTTTTTATTATTGAGCTGGACAAGCACACTCTTATTCTCCCTTCCCTCCTGGTCTGTGCTTTTATTCTTAGGAGACAGACCTCCTGCCTGTTTAAAGACTGAGGATCACTAAGCAGCTCTCATCTGGTCTTGGATCTTGAGACATAGGGACAAAGTAAGGGAGCAGAAGCTCACAAGGGAACCAGGAGAGGCTCTCCCTGTTGAAGAAGGTGGAACAGCACACTTTAGCCATGTCATCCTCTCATAATTACCCACATTACTCTTTCTCTTTTCAAGGTTGTAATATTGTGATAATAAGAAATGTATTTTTGGGCTGAAGTCCCTGTTCCTGGTACAAAGCTCTCAAAACCCAGGGAATTTCCTTTGAGGCAATCAAGGTCTTTTGCTATGTTAACAAGGTGACTTTGGGAGGCACCAAGGGATGGGGGCTGGTTGCTGGGAGAATCTACCTCGTGATTAGAGGATTGGAACTTCCCATCCTAACAGTCTGCTGTGGAGGACAGAGGGCTGGAGGTTGAGTTCAATCACTCAGCAATGGCCAGTGATGTAATTAATCACAATCACAGAAGGAGGCATCCATGAAAACCCCAAAGGACAGAGTTCAGAGAGCTTCTAGGCTGATGGAGTTTCAGGTCGAGGGCACTTGGAGAGGGCAGGGAAATTCCATGCCCTTTCCATACACCTTGCCCTAAGAATAGCTTCCATCTGACTGTTCCAGAGTTATATCCTTTTATAATAAAACCAGGAATCTTATAAGCAAGGTTCTGTGAAATGCTCAAGCAGATTAATTGCACTTCAGGAGCCCCAGTGACAACCTGGACCAGGGATGATAGTCATCTGAAGTTTGGGGGACAGTCGTCGGAACTTCCCATGCTGAGGATGTGACGCACTCTCCATAGACAATATCAGCACTGAGTTGAATTATGGGACACCCAATGGCTGTCGCAGACTTGCTTGGTATGGAGAATTCTACCCCACCCCCCAACATTAGAATTGGGAATGGAATCATGAGATATTCTGATTGGAAATATTTCATAGGGAACAAGTCCTGGGTATGGACAGAGAGGTACTAAACAGCAAAGGTCCATTCCCAATACTCAAAAAATGTGGTCTGCACGCCCTTTCCAACAACCTGGATGGAACTGGAGGGGATTGTGCTAAACAAAATAAGCCAGAAAGAAAAGAAGACACACAGGATGGTTTCACTCACATGTAGAATTAATGAAATAGACAAAACCCAACAAAATTCATGGGGTGCAAGACAGTGACTACCAGAGGGGAGGAAGGTGGGGACAACATGGGGGTGAAGGCACTAGAACTCAGGAGGTGGGTGTGGTGTGAAATGCACAGACTGAGGTGGAAATTCAACATCCTAAAAATACATAGAGCAATGTAAACAAAAGAAAACAAAGTCATTTTAAAATGTGTGCTGCACAATCACCCCGGGTGATGTAAGACACGCGGTCTTGCATCCAGCAGGTACGGCCAGTGACTTCTGGAACTTCACTCTAGTTATTAATATTCTTCTGGAAACCTGTGGAGGATAGTGAGCTTGTGGAACTGATGCTTGTGGGCCACTCGCCTGGAATCAGAACTCTGCAATGAACCTATTTGATGTTTCTGCAGCAGCTTCTCTGGTTGAAGCATATCGCTATTATAACCCATCATCTGAGAAGGTGCATCTGTGTTTCTTACTCTCCTTCCGGTGCCTCCCCATGAACAACTCCTGCCTCTCCCCAAACCCCTGGCATGTGGCAGCCAGGTCTTCCATTCACAAACAGGCAGCACCACTCACCGGCAATAGCTGGTGTTTCCACCACAGTGTGAAGTGTGGCCCACCACACAGACATTCATCCAAGTCAAAATACTGGAGAAAGATATGCTCTTGCTAATTAGAAAAGATTCAAGTTAGGGTGACAAAGGCAGTGTTTTGAATTCTATACTGTTACTCTGAGAAGGAGAAAAGGGGGCAAGGGCTTGTATTATTTGCAGGGAGAACAAACACACACAAGTTAACTCACACCTGTGCCTGTCACTATGAGCCAGGCTCTTCATCCTATATGGGTTACCTGGCTTCATCTTCCTATTAGGACCTGCACCTTTCAGACTAAGAAACTGAGGCGAGAAAGATGCTGCAATTGCCAGGCTGTCCAGCAGAGAGTCAAAGCCCTCTGACTGTGGAGTTAGCCAGCAACTTCCTCACCCCTTTATTTTCCCCTCTTTCCTTTCTCCTCCCAAAGCACGCCAAGGCCTTTCAGAGATGGGCCGCCCTGGGGCCAAAGGTGTGGGGACAGCAGAGTGCTCAGGAGCTCACGTGCTCACTGGGGCAGCACAGGCAATGGACACAGTAGCAGCGACACCCACCATTAAGCAGAAGCTGAGGGTTGGAGTGCATACTGCTGAACAAAGGAGAAACAGGCAGGCTTCTCGAAGATGGTGAGCTTTATAGAGACTGGGAGACAGCGAGAGAGAACTGTGCGTGTATCTATGGCCAGAGGGTTTTCTGGGGGCAGCGCCAGTGCAGGGATCTGAGGCAGACATGACTGGAGTGTCCGGTGGGTGTGGGACATATGAGTCCAGGGAAGAGCCAGCAGAGTGACTAAGTGGCAAGAAGAGAAGACTTTGGGTCAAAGTAAGGACTTGGCTTCCATTCTGAGAGAGGAGGAGAGTGACTGCAAAGTCACAGGTGACCAGTCTGATGAGACAGAGTGTAAATGTCTGATGGTGGCAAGAGTGTCCACTGATGTCCACACCAATACTGCCATGGGCCAGGTGGAAGCTGCAGGGTCACTGAGAGTGGACACAGACCTGGAAGAAGACAGTGACTGGGTGTGAGGAAAGAAAGAAGTCAGTCAACTACAAGGTCTGCAATGACAGTGAATTTAATGAGCAGGCACAAGAAGAAGGAACACATTTTTAGGTGGTTTGCAGATGTCACCCTTAAAATACCTGATGGGCACCCAACCACCAGGCTCTCCCCCTCCTTCCCATTCCCCTTTGACAGCAATAGCAAAATCAGCTGACACAGGTAGCAATGACTTACAGTGAGCATGGGCTGGGGCCCTTCTAAGGCAGGTGACATTGATGGTTTACTGTTTTATCCTCACAACCCTATGAGTCAGATGTTCCAATCCCCAGGCCTCTGTTCTGCCCAGGGATTTCCATGCATCAGCCCTTCCCTGTGTCAGGGAGGGTGTGGAGAAAACACTGGAGCCAGACTCCGCCTGACTCAAGCTCAACCACAGCAACTAAAAGCTGAGACTTGACCCTGAGAAGGTGACCCTCATGACCTCAGGCTTGTGGGAAGATCAGGTCCTGACCCGGTCACATTCACTGACACTCCTGTTCACTCATAGAACTCAATGCCCAACATTTTGGATCCTAATTTGAAGACGACCTCTTCAGTTTGCCGTGGATTTACATCTTATGGAAATTCCTGGTCATTTTTTATAGTTTCAACTAAATAAAAGAGAGAAATTGGCAAAGACCCCTAATTCCACTTTTCAAGGGCCTGAGGGCTGAGGGTGCTCTCCCTGGTTCTCTGTCTCTTTCTGTCCTGATTGAAGAGGGGAAGCTGGAAAACAAGATGGAGATTAAGCAGCTCATGTTTGATAGTGTTCTTATATGCTCTGCAGTCTTAAAAAGATCAAAGATCACACACACACACACACACACACACACACACACACACACACACACACACACGAATACACAGACGCCTGTCTAGACATGTGTGTTTTAGGTATAAAGAATGACCAATGGACATACAGTGTCTTCTGGAAACCTTGGCCTCCCAAAGTCCCACTTGCCCCGTCTTCCCTCTTAGGGCTGGTCGACAGCAACCCTGGCTGTCACTGCATCTGGGGCTCATGACAGGGCTGCTGGAGATTCCTCAATTGTCTCTCCTCCCGCTGTGTGATCTGTCATCAGCATGCTGTCCTCCAGGTCTGGCCTCAGGGGCGCTGAGAGCTGACCCAGGGACCCCATGCTCCCTGAATGGAAGGAGCAACGGGATTTCTATATTTCATTCTGGAATCAATCAGTAAGCTTAATCTCACATTGATCCTATCCACCCTACCCTCAACTACATTGTCAGTATCACACCTTGTCTATCTTCATATCAACCTACGTTATTTCTTTTTTTAAGAGAGGAAGGAAGGGAGAGGAGAAAAAAGCACTGAAGGAAGGAAGAAACATCTTTATGTATGCAGTTATCCATTTTGTTTTTTTCACCCTGGTCATGGGTCTTGAACCCGGGTCCTTGGGCTTTACATGGTCCACATACCAGCGTCTCAGCTGCCTGACTCACAGAGGTACACTGCGTATTTCTAATTATTGATAGCTTATCAAGTTTTCAAAAAGACAACTGTAGTTGAACAGATTTTGAACTTTTCTCCTCTAACTACCCCGAATGCTGAGTAGTGAAAAGAGCACTGGACTGGAAACGGGAAGGTACGTTTTCCCATCTCTGACCAGTGGAGTCTGTGTGGGAAGAGCAGGCAACCTCGCTGGATAGCGTTTCCTCACGAGTGAGTAGAAAGTGCCGGATGAGGGGATGTGTCAGGCACCTTCCAGTTTGAAATGTGCAAAAGTCTTTCATATCTGGAGAGAAAGTCTGAAGGCTGCTATGATGACTGAGAAAGTGATCAGGAAAGAGAAATGCATGGGTGAATTCTGCAGAAAGAGTTTAGTGTGCATGCAAAAGGACTGAATTGCAGAATGAACAAAATAACCTTTGGATTATTGCTTCAGTGACAGAAAACAAGTACTGATGGGAGGTTTGATTTTTTTTTTTTTTTTTTTTGTTATTGTCTCTAAAGGGGAAAAAGTGGGCAGAAAAGAGTACAGTCAGGACAGACTTGGTCTTCAACTCATTAAGGAGCTCCCCAAATCATGTTTCTGCAACAGAGAAGCCAGATCAGCTGTTCCCCTAAATGCAGATTTCTCCAAAACACATGTTCTAAGGGTCTCTCCATTCTCCCGTTAGAATCTGATAAACTATCCACTCTGGAGAGCTTTTCATAAGGTACTGAAAGCAGCAAGATTCTGCTTTTCTATCAAACAATAAAGAAACAGCCCTAGGAGGGTTCGTAAGGAGAGGAAGAAAGACCGAATGTCCCTAAAGCTGGAAGATTGAAAGAGGACTCTGTGAGGGCAGGCTGGGCATGGAAACTGAGAATGCCATTCCTCATCCTTTTCATATTCCCTATGTTGAGTTAAATACAGTCCCTTTCAGTTTTAATCCTGGTAGAAGTGGGACTCTTCTGAAGGACGACAAAATCCCTCTCCCCAGTGAGGGAGACAGCAGATACCTTTCCCTTTGTTCTCTAACTCTGAAGTTGGAGCTGAAATGTATGTTCAAGCCCAACTAATTATAACAATGTAGAAGGAAAGGGTATTTGAGAGATTCTCCTCTAAGGACTCCAATTTCATTTCAAATAAGTCCATTTTTTTTTTTTTAAAAAAAGCATTTTGGTCCTTAGAAACTTGACTTTCATCATTTTCCAAACACACAGATTTCAGGTGCTAGGGTCCTTTCTGGCTCCTTCGCTCCCTTAACTTCACATCCCAGGTTCACTAGTCCTTGTCGATTTTGGTGTTTTCTCTCCCTTTCCACTGTCACTACAATTACCACCTAAGACTTATCTGTCTGTCTCTGAGCCCTCTTTCTTGAGCTATGTGTCCGCATCTGGGGACACAGAGACCATTCTCAGACATGTTTCAAACATGACATCAGTTCTATTTCAACAGTTCTGAATATTTCACTGTCGGAAGACAGAGTTCCTAGCTTGACTTTCATGCCTGCAGCTTCTCCCCTTCTCACTGCGCACTGCTATGAGACCCTGTCCACAATTTTCATTCCTCCCCAAACTCCCTGACTTTAAAGCCTTTAAAGTAACGTTCATTACTTAAAAACCCAGTTCTTCTCCGATTTCCCTATTGTCCCGCTTAAATTGTCAGAGGGAATTTTACTTCCCCTATTATTATCTGCTACTCATTTCACGATTTATTTATTTCCTATTTATTATTATCACCTACCAGTGGGAGAGAGGCAAAACGGAGAGTAAGAGGCTAAGACGTAAGGTTTGTTTTGGAATCTTGATTTGTGACTTTCATCAAGTTACTTAACCACCTTGGAACCCATGGCCTTACCTGACAAGTGAAGAGAACACTAAGTTAAGTATCGCAGTGGGTTGTTTAGGGTTGAATGAATGAATTCCGTAGCATATGAATATAGCAACTAAAACAGGATGGTAAGCGCTCCATCAGATCTAGGTACCATCCAAACCGCTGGGTTTTATTCATGACTCTTCTCCCTTAATGTGCGTTGCTCCTTAAAGGCAAGCCTCAAGCACCTTGAGTGCTTCCTGGCACCAGCACTGAGGTTAATGCCTGTTCCCACATTAAAGGAATGTGTGCCATTTATTTAATGCTGAAATTTGGTTTCAAGATTTAACAGCATTTTCATAGAAAACTCCTGTCTCCTAGCTTTTAACTATAACTGAAATAGTATCTGAAGGGACTTCAGGAATCAGCCCCAACATGAAAAGAAGTTGGAAGTCATCATCCCTGCTGCCCTTACTACAATAAAAGGCTGAACTGACTGAAAATCAATGACTTTTCTTGGACCCACCAGAGAATTGAGGTCTGAGGATAACTCACCACCCAGAAATCTGGAGAGGGGAGAACACAGAGAATCAGACAGAGGTCTGTGTATCTGGGAAGATCTAGTAGGAATATTTCAATAATAATTTTGAAGATTGCTGGAGGCTGAGTACTAAATAGCATGAGCTTGAGATATGTCAAAGGTAACAAGCAAACAAGAAATCAAAAAACCTCAAGAGACAAAGCCCTCAAGAGAGCCAGAGGTGGGAATTATCAGGCAAGAAATGTTAAGCAGCTATGATTAATATGTTCAGGGTTCTAATGGGAAAATAGACAACATGCAAGAACATGGGCATGTATCTCAGAGCTCCCCTAACACGTTCTTAGATCTTACCCCTAGAATACCTACAATAGTCTCAAAGTGAAGATCTAGCAACGATCCCCTATTTTCTCTGGCTGGGATGGAGGGAGATTAATCATTGCAAATACACCCAGAGATTTGCTATAACAAAGACCTACTCTGGATGGGAGAAGATTTTTCCCATCTCTAGATGGGGGAAAAGCATCAGTCCCTTTGTATCACCCAATATACTTCCTGACTCACCTGAGAGGGAGGGAAGTCAGCATGGACTAGGTTTTCCAGGAAATAGGAACACTGTAGCCAGGGAAGGGAAAAAATAATTGGGTAGGGTTTGTAAGCAGAAGTGGCAAACACAAAGAAAGAATAAAACATTCTATGAACCAAAGCACTGTAACAGAAATGGAGAAAGTTTGTAATGAACATTAAAGTTTGACACAGCCCAGGAAAGTCTCAATGAGCTAGAACACAGGCAAATAGAAAATTCCCAAACAAAATTAATAATAATAATAATAATAATAATAATAATAATAATAATAATAATAAATGATCAGACCATTCAATAACTGTGGGGCAAGTATAAAAGATGTAATGTACATACACGTGACTGAAATACCAAAAGAGGAGAAAGAGAAAAGAGCAGAAAAAATATATTAAGTAATAAAATAATGGCTAAGAATTTCTAAGATTAATAAACAACACAAAACTACAGATCTAGGAAGCTCACGTAGTACCAATCAGAATTTAAAAAAACACAAAAAACCAAAACACCTCGAATCTAATATCAGATGAATTATCCTTCAAAAATGGAGGAAAAATAAAGGCTTTCTTATACAAGCAAAAGCTAACAGAATTCATCCACAGTGGACTAGCCCTGTAAGAAATGGTAAAGAATTAATCAGGAAGAAGAAAATGGGTCAGAAACACAGATACACACAAAGAAAATTAGAGAAAAGAAAGAGGAAATGAGGTTTTTTTTTAACCTTCTTTTAATTGATATAAAATATAACTTTAAAGCACTAACAGAAATAATGTGATTATGGCATATGGATCATGATAAAGGACAGTGATGTCAGGAGGGACAGAGAAAAGGAAATGAAAATTCTCTATTCAAGTACATGAACCAAACATGAACTACCATATCGTATTTAAAATATCATATTTGAAAGTAGAGTTAGGGTTGTGAGAGATATAACCTATAAATCTTAAGAGATATAACCTATAAATCTTTAAAAAGAATGGCATACTAAGAGAGGAGTTAAATAAAATCACATTAAGTGTACAGTTAAAATTAGAGAAGATATATCACTACAAGAGGCTCACTTTAAACAAAGAGATGGAGAAAGACAGACTAAAATTAATAAAAGAAAAAGAGCTAAATTATCTACAGACAAGGTTGACATCAGGATAAGGAATTAAAAAGTGGCATTACATCATGATTTAGGTACTATTTCTTCAAGAAGACAAAGAAAGTCTAGATGAGTATCTATCTGAAAAGAAAATTTCAAAATACCTGAGGCAAAATGAAGGAACTGAAAGGAGAAATACATACATCCACTGTTAAGGTCAGAGAATTCTATACCCCTCTTTGAGTAAATACAGAAATTTATATAGCTGTTGAAATGACAGAGACAATGTAAAAAGAATTTTGTGACATATACTAAAGAGTAAAACGTGTGTATTGCCTTTGATAGTGTAAGCCTTTCAAAGCCTTTCATAGCCTTTCAGATCTGTAAGAATAAATACAAACCATCACCTCACATTGTTAAAGTATTAGGATGATTAAAGGAATCCCTCATTTAGGTGTTCTACTGGGCCACAACAAAGCACCTAAATGAGGGATTCCTTTAATCATTCTAATACCTTAACAATGTGAGGTGATGGTTTGTCTCTATAGGTTAAGTGTATCTCTTGAAGGCAACATATCATTGGCTTTAAGTTTTAATTCAATCAACCACTCAGTTCCTTTCTATTGGTTAATTCAATTCACTTACAGTCAGGGTGATTATTGATATATGAAAGCTTGTATATATATATATATATATATAAATATATACATATATATTGTTTTGACTTTTGCTTTTTTGGTTTGTTGGTCTATCTACTGCCTTTAATTATTGTAAACTTTCTTTTTTTTCAACATAATTAGAAGAACTTTTAACCTTTTCTATAAAAGAGTCTTGTGGTAGTAAACTCAGCTTTTGCTTGTCTAGAAAAGTCTTTATTTCTGCGTCCTATCTGAAAAAGACACTTGCAGGATATCACATTCTTGGCTAGCAGTTTTTATTATCAAGTGTTGGACTATGTCATTCCACACTGTCCTGGTCTGTGTAGTTTTTGCTGAAAATCTGATAGCAGTCTGGTGGGAGTAATTTTATAAGTTACCTCTAAATGATTTTTCCCTGGTCCACTCTAACATTCTTTCACTGTCTTGAACTCTCGATATTTTCACTATTATGTGTCTCAGTGTGGGGCTCTATATTTAGATATCTAGGTGTTGAATTGTTTTCATGGATTTCTATATTAAGTTCCTTTCTCAGTTTTGGGTAGTTTAAGCTATTATTTATTTGAACAAGTTATCGGTTCTCTTCTATTTCCCTTTACCTCCTGAGATAACTAATATTCTTCTGTTTCCTTTTCTAATAGAGCCAGGTATCTCTCAAAGGAAACCAAAAGTCAGCAGAAGAAAGCAATTATAAGAGTTAGAGCAGAAATAGAAATAAAAATAATTAAAAGAACCAATGAAACCAAGATCTGGTTCTTTGAAAATATTATCAAAATAGACAAAATGTCATCCAAACTCACAAAGAATAAGGGAGAGAAAACACACCAAGAAGTTACAACATATATTACAGATATTCAAACAATCATAATAGAGTACCATAAACACCTATGTGAAAGTGAATTGGAACATTTAGAAGAAATGGACAAATTATTAGTAATATACAATATTCAAGACAAAAGAAGAAATAGAATACCTGAACAGACCAATCACAAGCAAGGAAATGGAAATTATAATCAAATGCCTCCCCTGTGCTAGCAAAAAGCCCACAACCTGATGGTTTCACCAATGAATTATAACAAATACCTAACCTTCTCAAACTCTTTCAAAAATTGAAAAGGAAGGAAAATGTCTTAACATATTCTGTGAAACAAATATTACCCTGATTCCAAAATAAGACAAGGACATGACAAAAGAAGGAAACTACAGATTAATTTATCTGATGAACATAGATGCAAAAATCATCACACAATACTAGCAAACTGAATTCAACAAATCATTTAAAAAGTCGTATACCAGAATCAAGGCTGGATTTATTACAGAGACGCAAGGATGGTTTAACACGCACAAATTGATAAATGTAATATATCATAAAAAGGACAAATCTATTATAATCTTGAAAGACACATAAAAAGGCTTTTGACAGGATTCAGTATCCTTTTATGTCTAAAACCCTTAGAAAAATGGGTAAAACTGGAACATACCTCAACATAATAAAGACCAAATATAAGAAACCAACCACCAACAGTATACACAATAAGAATAAATTGAAATCTTTCCCTTTAAAATCTGAACCCATAAAATACACACAAGAAATTATAGGTAGTACACTCCTTGATACTGACCTTAGAGATGGCTTTGGAACTAGATTTCAACAGCAAGGGAATTAAAACTAAAAATAAACGAACGATAGTATATCAAACAAAAAAGCTTTTGTACAGTCGAATAATCTATGGAAAGACATTCTACTAAATAAGAGAAGATATCTGCATATCATATGTCCAACAGGGAGTTAACATTCAAAAATATATAAAAATATATCAGAAAATTCAACAACAGAAAAACGAATATCCTAGTTAAAATATGGGTAAATGATCTGAATAAACACTTCTCCAAAGAATTACAGATGACCAACAGTCACAAGAAAAGATTTTCATCATCCTTTATTATTAAGTAAATGAAAATCAAAACAACAAAGAGATATTTCTACACACTGCAAAAATGGTTGTTATCTAAAAACCTCAAAACGAGAAGTGTTAATGAGGATGTGAAGAGATGAGAACACTTAAACACTGCAGATAGGAATAAAAATTGCTACAACCATTATTAGATGAGGTATGGGTATTTTTCAAAAATTAAAAGTAGAAATTTCATTATCTCACTTCTGTATATATATATATACTCAAAATATAATTCAAAGATATTTATATATGTACATACATATACATATATATATATGTGCCACCATATTTATTGCAGTGATATTTACAATAGCTAAGAATTGGAAATAACCTAAGTGCCCATTACAGAAGAGTAGATATATAAGATGTGGTATGTACACACAATGGAATACTACTCTGCTATAAAAAATGGTAAGATTCTCCATGCCATGGAGCTAGATGGTATTATGATTGCTGACATAACTCAAATGGAGAAGGAGAATCAACATATGATTTCACTCAGGTGTGATATACAGAGAAACCAAAAGAATAAATTAGCTAAAACAAAAATAAACTTTTAGTCTACAAGATCAAATTAGTGGTTACCAGAAAGCAAGTGGGAAAGGAGGTGAGAAATGAGTAAAAGTGTCAATGATACAGTGAAGGACAGACTGGACTATTCTATACATGTGTTGATTTACAATGAGGCACGACTAAAGCCTATATGATATTATATAATGCAATGGCTACTTTAATAAAAAATCAAAATAATACATTTTAAACAATAGATAAAAATGCTAAGAGATGGGAAAGGAAAGAGTATTTTTTAAAGATTTTAATAAGAAATAAAAGTGACCATTAAAGCCCCCCTCCCCATCTACATGACAACATTTCTTCAGGAAAGTCAGACATAAAAAGAAGACAGAAATCAACTGTCAATACCTTCACAGAGTTTTTAGCCAGGAAACCAGGGGGTATTTTAAGTAACTATTCAGGCATTTTAAAGACTTTCTACTCATTTCTCAAGGCAGTGTTTCATCGCTCCCCCACTGATTCTTTCCCTCTAAAATACATCCCAGAGCAGAAATGTTAGTATCAGAGACTCTCGCTTCCTAAGAACTAGTTTTCAAAAATTAAACACTGAAGAAAAATACTGAATAGAATGATGAAATACGTGGGAAAGAAATTTTTCCTTCCTAGCCCAACAGTTTCTGCTTGGCCTGATTTCTCTTATCGACTCTTCAAGGTTTGTTTTCCTGCCCCATGATTGAGACAGCACTTGTGATATTATGATGGATAGAAAGACAAAATATGTCTGTCTACCATAAATCAAGGAGGCGATGATCTCGTGTTTAGATTTGCAGTTGTTGCTGAAGTTTTTGTTTCCCATTTTTGATTATTTGCAAAATATGTCACATGAAGGCGCTCTGACCTCATCGTTTTCGCATAATTGCCCATGATGCATCAAGCATCTTTGGTAGTGACAAAAACTTTCAGCAGTTACTTCAAAACTGTTCATGTTCTGACTGTGATCTGGCAAAGTCTTGGTGCCATGGAGCTCCCATCTGCTGTCTGTGGCTTTGGTGTAGACGGGAAGTGGGGTGGAGGTGGGGGTCTTGGCGGGTGACGCCCTTAATATGCGCCTCCTTCCCCAGGGTGGGAAGATCAATAAAGTTGCACTATAAATACTGGGGTCCACTGACCCCCCAGAACAAGGAGTTATACTAACATAGGCACTAACAGAGTTTCCCAACTTTTGCCCGAAATATACATTTCTTTGTGTCCTCAGGTAGAAACTCTGATTTTCCTAAACTCTTAAAATGCATTGCATTGACAAGGGCCAGTCCAGGGAACATGCTATTGATAGGGTCTGGGGAGAGGACATTGTCCATGAGTCCCCTGGTTTCATTTTTAACATAGTGACTGAGTCTGGTGTCTGTGAGCCACCTTTATGTGGTGTGCATATGCTGTTTGGTGGAGGCTTACAGATTGGTGAAGGGAAGACTATTAAGAAAGCCTAATGGCTAGCAAGGGTTTGGTTGTTTTCTCGTCCCTAGAAGAACTTCTCTGGGCATCCTCTGGAGAAGGCAATAATAAAAAAGAAACTAAGCAAATCTCACAACCTGATCCTGCCAGCCACACACCTATGGGCTTCTAAATGCTTGGCTAAGTCAACTAAGAATCTACAAAGGCTGTGTCCCTAGTAGCTTCCAACATTTTGTAACTTAAGGCCATTTCCACTTTGCAGATATGGAGAGGGAGCATTAGAGAAGTGAAGAAAATTCCCTGATGTTCTATAGGGAGTGAGCAGTAGCTGAGATTCCAGTCAGGTGACTTTGCTTCCAAGTATAGGTCCCTCGCTCTCTGGCTCTGATAGCACCCCTTCCCCACCCAGAGGGTTAGTCACAGCAATGACAATCAAATGACTCACTCCCACCCACTCAGAAAACATGGGCAGGTGACTCTCATACATATTCTGCATTAATTTCACAGTGACAGATGTCTGGGTACTGTGATTCTCATTTCATAGATCAGAGAAGTCAAATACCATGCAAACATCTACACAGTGAGAAGTGACCATGGAGAAGAGTCAACTCTGACTTTACTCCAGACCCTCCGGAGGGAGTTGTTTTTTTGCACATTTTCAAGTGCTCAGTGTATGGATGTGCAAACTGCGTCCATGCATCCTCCAAAGAAAGCATCTGAAATCCCACTTTTCTCCATGTGACCCAGTCTTGAACACAGGTAAACCATAAGTTCATTCGCTGCACAACTTTTAGACACAAGAGAAAGGGGCTGAGCTGCTGTCCGATACAGTCTGAGAAGCTGAAAGATCACTCTCTGCAGCACCTCCTACTGCCTGACCTACTGCCATAGCACCATCTTCCCTTTCGCCACCCGCTGTGTGTTGGGCATTTGAAAAAGAACGTGACTTCTCTATAAATCCACCAGGACAGGGAACATCACACTAAAAACCTTCTTACTCATAAAGGAAACATTCAACAAAATGAAAAGGTAACCCACTTAGCAGGAGAAAATATTTGCAAACCACTTATCTGATAAGAGATTAATAGCCAAAATCTATGAAGAACAGACAATTCAATAACAAAACAAAACAATCCAATAACCTCCTAAAAATAGACAAAGAACCTGAATAGAAACTTCTCCTTCAAAAAAGACAAACAAATGGTCAACAGGTATATGAAAAGGTGATCAACATCACTGATCATCAGGAAAATGTCACCTCACACTGATTTAAATGGCTATTATCAAGTAAACAAGAAATAACAAAGATTTGGTAAGGATGTGGAGAAATGGGGACCCTTATAAACTGCTGGTAGGAATGTAAATTGGTGCAGTCCCTTTGAAAAACAGCATGGAGTTTCCTCAAAAAATTAAAAATAGAACTACTGCATGACCCAGCAATCCCACTTCTGGGTATATGTCCAAAAGAAATTAAAACAAGAGTCCCAAAGAGATTCCTGTACTCCAGAGTTCATTGCAGCATCTTTCACAATAGACAAGATATAGATATGGAAATAAACTTAGTGTCCACTGACCAAAATTTTAAATAGCTAGATAGCTAGGTAATTCTATCTACTTACCTACCTATCATCTGTCTATCATCATCATCTATCTCTCTTTTCTCTAGCATCTCACTATCTTGATTCTCACTCACAAGTGCGGGCTTCTGGACTCACTCCAGAATCTTCTGGAAAGCTCCCTTAGGCTGCCTCCAAACCAGGTGGATTAATTGGAATGCTGAAGATTTTGAGACCTTAGATTCCATATAGGCTAGGCTGAGAGGATAGGAGTTTACTCTTTGTTCTCTAGAGAAACCAATAGGTTAGATAAAGACATAGATAAAGAAATATATAAGAAAACATTTATTAGAGGAATTGGTAAATGCAATTATGGAGTCTGAGGAGTCTGAATATGTGTTTTCTGAAAGCTGAGACCCAGAAAAGCCAGCAGTTTAATTTAGTCAAGTCTGAAAGCCTGAGAACCAGGCGGGCTGATGTCCAAGGGCAGGAGATGTATGTCCCAGCTCATGCAGGGAGGAAATTCTTCATTCTCTGCTTTTTTGCTCCCTATAGGTCTTCAACAAATTATATGTTGCCCACTCCCACTGGTGAAGGAGATCATCACTCAGTTTGCTGATTCAAGACACCCTTACAAACACTCAGAAAGGATGTTTCATCAGTTATCTGGGCATTCCAAGCTGACATATAAAATTAACCACCACACTCCCCTTGGAAAGTAGACTCCCTTTTGAAAGTCTCGCAGCTGAGCATTTGCTCCAGAGGACACAAGGAGACTGCTGGCATTTCACAGCATCTACTGTGTGATGATTAATTCCTCCAACAGAGAGAAAGGGGTTTCAAGGAGCTGTGTGGTTCCTTTCCTGGCAAAGCAAAAGGCATGGGAGAAAGGCCCCACCTGCCAGGATGTTCCACCTGGCAGCTGGCCCACCTCATTAATGCATTTGGGTAGCAGGCAGGGAACAGGCATTTTGACTCTGCTTATTTTAAGATGCACATCAGTTATAAATCATTCGGATGAGCCAAGGGTACTTGGTTCCCTCTCCAGGTCACATCAATAAAGACTTAGAATAAAACACATTTGGCTGTGCTCTGCAAGCTATGTACACAGAAGAAAGGAGGTCTTAGTGGCTGCTAAAAATAAGCTTTTCTGCTTTGTCTGTACCTCTGCACAGTCGATTCGATCAGAGCTTGGTGGAACCTGATAGTGATGAGGCTAAGGCAGCCTTCCTATTCCTTTTCACCCACCTTCCTGCCTTGAGGGGCTAACTGACCATACGATACAGGGGTGCCACCCTGTGAGTTCTACTTGAAGCAGGGCCTCCTAGAATTCCTTTGCATGAGCATCTTCTGCCAAGTCAACACTCTTCACAGACCCTGTGGCCATGAAGAGATGTGAACACACTCTTCAACCAACATCCAAATCAAATTTGGTAGCAATGAATTTAGCCTCAGAGTCACAGAACTGCCACATCTAGGGGATCTGGAAGATGGAAGGTATGTTTGGGGGCAATACTGAAAGGGAATGAGCAACAAACAAAGCTCTTTCCACCACATTCCCAGTTAATCCTGTCTGCAAAATGGTGTTGACTGAATAACATCCAATGGGTCTGGCATTGAGAGGAACAGGCATGGCTGACATCCTTTCATAGTCTGGACAGTGGACAGGGCCATCTCAGACTGGACCTCCTTGAGGACAGCCAGCTGGCTCCTCAGTCATAAACAGCACATAGCAGAGCAGCTGTGTGAATTAGTGGCAGAATCTCCCCAAGAGAGGGACTGTGATAAGTGAATAGTAGTATTTCTCAATTGTAAGACTCTTGCAAATGCATATTTTAGGATCGAGATGTTGGTGACAACTGTGTCTTATACTTACAGAATTTGGTATCTAATGGTCTTTTAACATACACTATGCCGATGTTCATGGGACTCAGTGAACACCACAGTAATATTCAAATATTACTACATTCAATCCTATTTTCCTCCACTCTTTTTGAAAGTTTCCCCAACAGAGAATGCATTGTCAGAGGCTTTGTAAAGGCATTTGAGTGATTTGATCCACTTACATAAGAATTATTATTATGCATAAGTTTTAGATTACATGTACACACATGTACATTTGCATAACTTTCTGAGAAATTTAAAGTTCATCAAGACTTATCTCAAGGGTGGGTTTCAAATCTAGAACTGAGAGGCTAATGTATGCAGAACATACATCAAAAACTTAGATGGGATAAGACCTAGAGCTAAATTTTGGGAAAGAGTAATCAAGAACATTACTGACATTAAATAGTTTTGAAGGAGACTCTGGAAGGGTGTAAGACTGTGATTTCCAACGATGTACAAGAGTCCTGGCTTAAGCTACTGAGCCCCTGCTACATCAGAATTCCAGGATGAAATGTGGTACAAGCATAAAATACACACTGGATGCTGAAGACTTAGGATGAAAATATCCCATTCTGATTTACTGAGATATCTTATTAATCCCTTTTTATATTGATCACAAGTAAATATGATAAGCTGACTAGATTACATTAAACACAGTATCAAAATTAATTTCACCTTTTCTTTAGCTTCTTAAAATGTGATGCCAAGAGAATTTAAGATGGCGTCTGTGGTTTACATTACATGTCTGTTGGACGGCGCTGATCTGAGAGATACAGAGAATAAAGAACATGAGGTGTTGGCCTGAAAATGAAGACTTTTTGTGTGAAAACACTTCAGTGCTATTCAGAAGAAAGTAAAACAGAAAAGAACCTGTAATACTGCTTATGACTTGAATCCAGCTCATGGGCATATTCTATTTGATCAGCCAAGTCTTGGCTTCAAAATGTTTTGACTATACATTTAACTTTATATAAATTTTTGTCAACTTTTAAAAATACTGTAAACTTTTATATATAGAAATTCAGCTCTACTGCTTACCTTAAAAAATGAAAATACAGGGTGAGCCCTGGTGGCCTAGCGGTCCAGCACACCTGGGAGCAGTGCCATATACACGTCCCAAGGTCCTGGGTTCAAGACCCAGGCTGGAAAGGGTAATAACCAATGTGAACAACTGAACAAAAGTAAAGTGCTTCTTTCTCCTCTCTTAAAAAAAAAAAAAAAAAGGAAATATATAGCAAATCATTTTCTCTGTTCTGTCAAAGCAAGACAAAATATACTCAAAGCATCCATTTTTAAGTGCATTTTTTTCTGAAATTAATATAACCACTCCAGCTCTTTGGATTTTTATTTGCATGATATAGCTCATTTCAATCTTTTATTTTCAAATGATTGTGTCTATGAATCGAACTTGTGCCTCTAATCAACAGCATAGAGTAGCTTGGGCTGTGAAAAGAACAGAAAAGCCAAAAAAAAAAAAAAAAGTCCCTCCTGAGAATTTAAAGCCACAGCCTGAAATCTCAATGATATGGGACTAGAATTCACACCATCAATGTGGCCTGGGAACCCAGATTTGACCTTCAATTTATTATAATAGAGTCAGCAGAGGTAGTGAAAACCCTCTAGGAGAACCCGCCTTAAATCTGAGTCTCAAAGACAGCCCACAGAAAATGTTCAAGGAAACATGAACTCAAATTAACAAATTATTGAACAGAAAAGTAAGTCAATGACTCATAAAGAAAAACAACACAATAAATTCTGCAAATTGCCCTCTGATATCTCAAAGATACCAGAATGTTCAGGAAATAAACATAGAAGATGCCACTGAAAATTAGGTGAAGAAAGAGGCTGTCAAAATTGTGTAGCAAATCAGAAGAAAAAGAAACAAAACAGTATCTAATAGTGAGAAATTATCAGTGAAATTAAAAACTCAACAGATTAATTGAAGGCACAGCAGAACTTTGGAAGCATCACTGGAGTCAAACTGTACAGAGCGAAGACTAATAGCAGTGAAGGAGAGAAATCATTAAGAGTAAAATCCATATACACGCCAAGTCAGTACAAAGAGAACTGGACAACTCAAATGGTTCCATAACTCTTAGAGACATTAAATAAGTAGAAACCAATGAAATGAATCTAAAAGCAAGTGTACTCAGCATTCGTAGACACCAGTCATCTATTATTTCTTTGCTTTGAAACTGCTTTGAAATGTTAAAGGTTTAGGACAATGTGTTAAATTTGGATTCAACTACTGAAACTAATTCTACATAAAATGGTTTGTACCCAATCTAGGAAATTCAGGAATTTTTACTTTCTACTTTATCTTTTTCTCAACTTAACAAGAACTGCAAAGCATGTCCATCCTTCATTTCATGTTTGTCTTCTCACTATAACGTCCAGTGAAGAAAGCCACACGCTCATTCGTTTGTCATGCCTCTTATGTAATTCGACGGAAAGCCAATCACATTCACTGAATGCTCATGAGTCAAACTCCAGGATTTGTGATCAACACATTTAAAATGAACCACCATGAATTCCATGGATATATTTCCATACAGACCTTACCTTAAAAATGTCATCTATAAATAAGAAAATAAAATTTATATTTCCATATTTATCTCTCTCTATATGTATATGTATGTATACACATATATATCCTTGTATTTATTAGTTATCATGTTTAAGAATTCCGAAATACTGGCTTGTTAGCTACATCGTCACTCATAAGTAAAACACTGGAAGAGAAACTACAGGAAAAAAATGACTATCATGCAGAGACACATAGGAAAATATTTAAATAAAAGTGTTATCTTTTGATTTAAAAGACACATCTCTAGCATAAAGATAACACTAACCTAAAATATTGCTAAGGTATTTTGTTACTTCAAATAATATGCATCGCCCACCAGCCAAAGAGCCTTTGGTAAGCCAATCATGCGACAGCCTCTGAATCCTTCGGAGAGGGTAGGTGTGCACAGATGTAACAAAGCAGCCTATTTGTCAGTGGGTTCTCTGTCATAAAGTTTAGAGCGAAAACATCCAGGTGCTTAGAACCGAAAGCACTACAGGTCGGCTCGCTTTGTTTAATGAAGCTATACAATTGCGTGACCATTTGCCAGGGATGTCAGGACGCCCCTCTGCCCAGCAGGGGGCCCACGGTGGTACTCACAGCTGGAGAAGATGAGCGGGCAGGAGTGCTCGTCCATGGGGAAATTGTGCAGCTGCAACTGGCATTCTGCATTGATGGTGAGCCTGCGGGAGAGCCCAGTGTCACCCTGAAGGTCCGCCAGCAACAACCCAGCAGAGTCCCCGGCATGACTAGGGACAGTCACAGCACCACAGTGGGGGCAGGAGGGGAGTGAACAGCACACTTAACTACAGGGCTGTGGGATGACCCAGCCAGGGATACCATGTGGCTGTTTTCATAGTGGGTAATTTTGTTTTGCTTTTGACTCTTGGTAGCAGAAGATTTCACTTAGTAAAATTCTAAACTGTGTCTGTCTAGAAATAAAAGCCAAGTCAGAGAGGAGGCAAATAAAAACAATAGTGGCTTATAACTCCTTGCTCTTGATCTGTTTGACTGAATGAAGCGTTTTGTTTATTTTGAGATGGGGATAAGTGTCAGAACAGGTGCGATTCCATATTAAGCCACAGGTCTGGGGTTTTCCTGCTTGGACCACTGCCCCATTCCCCTGGGCAGGTGATAATGTGTGCACTGCATCCTTCAGACACACAGCCCTGGGCAAGACTTTCTCTACAAGACCCCAGGACAACCAGCTCGGGATTCTAGTTCTCTGAGGCTCGCTTTCATTTCAGAGTCTCATTTGTATTCCTGTAGGATGGCTGCGTGCCTGTTGCAATTCTAGTTTTCTAAATGAGTGGCATCAGCCAGGTTCTTTGCTGTGGACTTTTTTTTGTTTGATATTATTCCCACTCTGGAAAAATGATTATTTCTCTGCAACTTTTAAAGTTCTCCCATCTTCTGCGTATGTTGAGTCTAACCTTTGCCTTGATTTGTGCTGTGGCTATTTGCTGGTCACCATGAGTTACAGATATATTCTCATAGCCACACACCCCCTGTAACTTAAAGCTCACGAAACTGGAGGGGAGGATGCTGGAGGGGAGAACTCAGGGGCAGGTGGTCACTGAGACCCGAGGACACGGGGACACGGGTCAGTAGAACAAAAGCAGACACCTGAGGCACACTGAACCTGAATACGTCTGAGACACTGCGGAGGGCAGGAGGGATGTTCTGGGTTGGACACAGGTGTAAGGAATTCTTGGTGTGGGTGTGACTTAGAGTCATGGGAGTGGGTGAGCAAGCCAGCGGCAAAGTGAAGGTGGTTGGAGTGGGGGCTCTGAGGCAGAAGTTGCAGAATGAAGACAGGCGGTGTCAGATCTAGGCAGGGGGCACAAGAAGGGGCTACAAAGTCAACGAGAATCTGTTAGAACAGGCGAGTGGGCGAGTGCTCCTGGGAGGTCGTGGACTAAGGGAGGGCAGGGCCCCAGGAATACCCTGCTGGAGGGCACTGAGGGTCCGATGCTGGACCACAGGGGCAGGTACTGCGCTGCAGGGTGTGGCCTGTTGACAGGTTCCAGGCCTAAGTGAGGTGGCGTCCAGGGATGCCTGATTCTGTTCAGGCTGCCCCAGTGTCGGGACTGGACACTCAGATATGGGTGGGCTGTTTATTAGCTTCCTTGACCTGGTGGGGCAGCAGGACAGGCCCTCACCCACAGAGCTTATTGTTTGGAGAACCAAGGTGGGCAGGACTGTGCAGAGGATTCCCTGCTCATACAGAAGGCCTGGGTTTACCTCCACATAGGGAATCCCTGGCGGTGCTGTGTGTGGGTGAAGGCGGTGCTCTGTGTGGGTGCTGGCGGTGCTGTGTGGGTGCTGGCGGTGCTCTGTGTGGG
>RJWH01000804.1:254169-566337 GCA_004363575.1 Solenodon paradoxus | reverse complement strand
CTCCTCCCCCCCCCTCCCTCCCTCCCTCCCTCCTTCCCTTCCTCCCCTTTTTGTCCCAATGGCTAAACATGGTGTCTTCACCCACTCCATCCAGACATTTTAGGTTTAAACTAACTAGGTCAGTAGTCACTCTACTCCTACCTACATCTTCCTCTGGGTACACTGATTTTTCTGAACATTGGATCAGCATTTATTCAAACATTGCAACATTGCTCCAACTTAGTTTCTATTCATGGTAACATCAAGTCTTCCTCCTTGGTATCTTTGTTACCATGCCTGCAATTCCTCCATGTCAGCTAGCTCTTAGCATCAGACCATCACTGTCTATCTCAGGAGAAAACAGCAACCATGTTGCATGAGCTGGATCTAAAGTGTTGAGGCACACTGTCCTCCCAAGCCGCACTGGTTGCAGAAGCTCTCAGCAGAGTTTGATGCCTAGTCGACATCAAGGGTTCCAGTCCTGTCAAGTGTCAGCGGCCCTACTGTCAGCAGAATCACAGATGAAGCAACTGTCTTAGTAAAAAGTCTTCCCATTTATTTTCTTAATGATGCCTGGATTTTGACTCCTATACACCAGTCACAAATTTGACATCAATTTTATTTTTTCTGATCCCATCCCACAAACATGTCTTCACTCAACAATAGCTTTATGAGGGTTCAGAGAACAAAGTAAATAAATTCGTGGATGCCAAGATATTATAACAGTCTTTGGACAGTGCTTTACATCGTGCCATTATTTTTTACTCTTATCATTCTGGAGCTTGAGCACTAAAGGAAACTAGGAAAGTAAGCATTTATATAAGAAAGGATGAAAGAGAAAGGAGGAAGAAGGAATAAAATATGCAGATTAGCATGGGACCCAGAAATCAGACTTTTGCAGAACCTTTAACATAAGCCCTCAAAACATCATTGAATGTAGGCTTAGCCCCAGACTTAATCATTAATTGAGGAAGATGTTCCTCTTTAGTCACTTCTAGACAATATGTTCCCCTTTGTGCTTAGTCCACCCAGTGACCAGTTCCAGATGCTTCCTATGGGTATTTTAGCCTCTGTGTTATAATAGCATTTTGTTGTTTAAGAGCATTATTTTAGAACTCACTCTGTGGAGCTAACCAAGATGCCAACATGGTTCAAATGTGGGCTTTAACAAGGGTCTTCTAGAGAGAGTATTATCACAAATGTACCAAAATTATTTTCAAACGCAAGTAGTAAGTGGTGAGACTAGTTTATGTCTTATTAACTACATGATAACACCTGTAGATGTGGGCTGAGCCATGTCCCAAAGAGTAGGTGTAGGGTGAGTTTCAAAGAAGTTGAAAGAAAATGTATTACTTATACAAGAGGTTCCTGGGAAGATTAAGACAGGCACAGACAGGTCCTGGCTATTCTGAATGGGGGCAGAGGGAGTTGGTGGTGACTTTCTAATGGTTAGGGGTAAGATTAGGGAATTTTAGAGGAAAGCTGGACAATTTTAGAGGTTTGCATGTTGCTTGGGACCAAAGAAGGGGGCACATACCAGTTTTTCTTATCAGCCTGTCTAGCTGTGGTACTCATAGGGAAAGGGAAACTGAGGCTTAAGAGAAATCAGTGACCTGACTTACAGAAACAGACTCAAACCCCATCACAATGACCTTTCCCTGTGAGAGGAGGTGCCCATGATTCCTTCCTTTGGAAGCCAAGGAAAACTTCCACACACAATAAATGAGACCAGTCAGATGAGACAAATTTTGGGAACAGGTATTAAGAATGGCGAGGTCAGCTTCCTTCTTCTCTTAAGGATGTATTTCCTGAGCTAGAGTGAAGATCACACAGAGAATATCATGCTTAAACTTCCTAACTCAGATATATGTTTCTAAAGGACTAGTGATTACAGGGGACATTAGCAAGGTGCTATTAGAGTAATAATATTTGTAGGGCAGTAGCAAATGTGTAACATTCGCAATAGACTTTGAAATCATACCTCCATGTATATTCTTTCATTCACTCATTCATTCACTCAGGAAGTGTTTACCTGCTTACAGAGCCAGGTGCTTTTTCCATTGTAGGAATAGATTAGTAAACAAGATAGAACAACTCTTCCTGTGAAGTTTTTGGGATTTTGTGTAAGTGTGTGTGGGAGGTGGCAAAATTTTTTTGTTTTAAACACCATTTCAATTCTATTAAGTGCTCTGAGGGATACAGTGGCCCTAACCTAGGCTGGCATGCCAAAAAAGCAGCCCTTGGGACTCTGGTTAGCCTGAAACCTCCAGCATCAGCACACAAGGTCTCTGAAGATGATAAGGCTGGGTGCAGGAGTTCCCATTTTCTAATCTTAGTGTCTAGCCAGCACTACATTTAATTGACCAGATAGAAACAGGGCAAAAATTGAAACAGGCCTCTCTGCCTCTGTAATGAATTAAATAGTTTTCCATAGCATTAGCTGTAAATGACACTACTGCACTGACAATTTC
This sequence comes from Solenodon paradoxus, assembly GCA_004363575.1. NCBI lineage: Eukaryota > Metazoa > Chordata > Mammalia > Eulipotyphla > Solenodontidae > Solenodon > Solenodon paradoxus. The sequence continues at coordinate 563,887 of RJWH01000804.1, read as the reverse complement.
TTTCTTGTTTGGGCTTCATTTAAACTTATGAATGGCATCAAGAGGTTATTAGAGATTAATCTCCAATTAAGTATTCTGGTAGCCCAAGAAATTGTCAAAGGGTCCCTTTGGCCATACTTTTTAGCACTAAAGAGATATTGAATTAATAATATTTTGCCATTGCTCCAGACCTTTAAACTCCTGTGACTGATGTCCCATCATGGAGCCCACTTAAACAGAATGTCACACAGTGAGCCTCCCATTCGGAATAGGTCACCCTAGGCTAGTGCTCATTAGTGTCGAGTGTCCATTTCAGAAGCTGCTGCAGTCACTCAACCCCCGTCTTTGAAGAAAATAAGTAGAAAATTGTTTTCTCCTAAATGGAAGGGTTAGGAAGACAGTGCCAGATGTCATTATGATTGTCACTAAAATATGTTGTCTCTGCTCTCTTGCTCTGCATAATGCCCCAGTATCAGGTCATTGAATCATATCAAGAGAGGGAGGGAAGCTCGTGACTTGTTCCTAGTTGCACCAGGATTTTGCGTGGGACAGGAAAGAGTCCAAAACCCTGTGTCAGAATCCGGAGGGGCTGAACCAGGCTGTTAGTGGGATTCATGTGGGAGTCTCATTCACCCATGCAAGACACGAATGAATTCGCCACGTCCTTGTAGTGAGCTTTTAAAGGGAAAGATTGGGAAGGAAGAGAGGCGCCCTCATTTTGTTAAGCTGAGAAGTCGTGTTTTATTGCTTTCTCTTTTGCTCCTTTTTCTTTTTTTCAAATGCTTGTGTCTTTACTAGACATGCAAAGATGTATTATCACTTAGGAATTTTTTTTCTCTTATCTTTACCGAGTTTCTGCAACTTTACTGTACATGAAAGTTATGTCTACCTTAGTAATAATAAGACTTCTAAAGGTGCCAGTGATTGAGTTTGACTGATAATTTATAAATTAGGATTTCTAAGGGAGGTATAGTAGAAAGAACTCATTCATTGATTTAGGTTAGATGCTTGACTCTCAGCATTCCTTCTCCCTTCTGCTAGCTCCGTCTCAGTTTGATTTTTTTTTTTTTCTTTCCTTATAGAGAACTATGCTCTTACCTAATCCTTACTTTTCTGCAGTTGTGCTAAGATTCATTAGAAACCTGTCCAGCTAAGGGGGATGGTCACATCATCCAGATTACACAAAAAGACTCTATTTCTTCGGTGTTTGAATTTTAATCAGAGAGACACAGGGATAGACTATACTTGGTCCTGATTTATCCCTACCTGGAAAATTGAAGAGAAAAATATCTTCTTTCTTATATCATCAGAACTGCCATAAATCTTGTTATCACTAAGATCTTGTTGTAAAAGAGTCTCTGATGTTGAAGCTATTTTATTTCTTTCGAATTTAATTTATTTTGACCAAATTTAGTTCTTTGGGGGGTTATAGTTTATGAACAATAACTGATACCGTGACAGCAAAACCTCCATCTAATCAGATAAAGAAATAATGGCTTCACCAAAGAAGGAATTTATGAATATAGATCTGTGATTGTTTTGTAAAGGAATAACATGTGTTGCTGGGAGATAGGTCATTGAAAAAAAAAATTCAGTGAGGACCTTGCAATGTGGAAGGACCTAAATGTTAGACTCTGGAATTTCTGGTGTGTTATAATATAAAGGAACTGAAAAAAAGAAGCCCAGTTCCTAGACTATTCTCTTGATCTGTGTCTTCTTGCTCCAATACAATTTGGGTTTCAGTTAATTTCTCTGTGAGGCGATGGAGATGGGATGGGTCTTCTAAAGGTCTTACTTGGTTCCATATCCTATAGTCAAAAGTCATGGAGAAATGTTGAAAATTTCAGAATAGAGGATTGGCAATAAAAACCATGTTTAAGATCCATTTTTAAAATGCCATTTCTGTAATTAGAGTTGAAATAGGCAAAACAAATGAATCTGATCAAGCAAAAATAGTATTTTAGTCTATAGAATCAAATGAGTTAGTATCAGACTGGAAGTGGTAGATTTAGGCAAATCAGGTAAAAGGGGTCAATTATACGGTGAAGGAGAGAAGTGGACTCGTGATGGTGACTTAATGTGTTATATGCATAAGTTGTTTACAATGATGCAGACTTCAAATTTATATAATGTTATGATACAATGTTCCCTCCATAAAATTTAGAAACATACAGCATAAAATAAATTACTCTTTTCATCATCACTTTGAAGATAAGTCTGTGAGTTAATGATTGCAGTAGAACAAGCAAACTCTTTGGAGTTGATAGATGAAGTCAAAGATAAGTTAATAAAGAAAAATGAAAATTTGACGTATTATGTGCAAATTTATTTGGGGGCAAAGAAAACTCATATAGAAAAGATAATTCTAAAGCCTTTTTGAAAGAGATGTTGTCATTTATACTTCACACATCATTATGAGAATTTTTGTTGATCCAGATGTCTGAAAATACTTGTGATAGTATTTTTAATTTTGACCAGTCTGTTAGGTCTGAGGTAGCATTTTGCTGTGATTTTAATTGACATCTCCTTAATTACTAAAAATGTTGAACATTTTCATGTTCTTATGAAAAGTCTGTCCAAGTCTCATTTCTTATAGGTTTGGTCTGATAACTTTTGTTGGTTTTACGAGATTCCCAGTTATTATCTATTCCCTTTTGCTGCTCTTTTATCTTTATCTTCTATCCCTACATCTTTTCTTCCGACTGTGTTTTATGTCTGTTTTCTTTTTGTACGTTCCTTCCTTTGTCTTTCTGAGCTTAATTTGTTATTCTAAAATTATCATACAGTTCTTTAAATCTTCTGTCACCTATGTTTAATCTGCTATTAAAATCAACTAAAGCCTTAATTTTTATTTTTATATTTTTATGTTGTGAGTTTTCCACTAGTTCTTCTTTTTGAAAAAACACTAGATCTTCCACTACTCTGCCACTTTGTCTTTTATCCTGTTGATAGTAATAGTGTGATTATTTTTTTAAATCCACAGCTGGTTACTCTATATCTGGACCATCAATAGATCTGCTTCTATTTTTTATTGTTTCTGTTGATTTTACTTCCTAATGTGCCTGTTTTATTTTGTTTTTTAATTTTTTTTTGGAAATTGTTTTGCAGCAGTATATATAGATTGATTTGAAATATCTGATACTATTTTCATTTTTTTCAGACAGAACACAGGTTTTCTTCTACCCTCTGGGAAGTAGCAATATTGGATGAGGATCATTTGAGATGAGTTGAAGTTCCTCAAAGAAATCTATCTTCTCTGTTTTCAGTGTATTTCTAGGATGCAGCATTTCAGTACATTTAAAGCAAAGAGATTCCCTAGGGTTCCTTCACCTAAAACTTAGGTGTTAACATCTGTTCATTTAATCCAACTAGACTATGAAAAACATGAATTGCCTACCAGAGTTCAATCAGCAAGCACATTGTAACGAAAGAATGACCTCAACTTCCAAGTTTATCTCTCTGAGACTATATCATCCTGGCTCTGGAATTATTTATCATTTGTAGATATTTTATGCATTTTGACAGTTATTAAATATGCACATTTGTTAAATATTATAAATATACCATATTTATTTTATTTTAAGCCACCATGGATTCTAAGCCACACTCCAATTTGTCAAAAGATTTTGTGAAAAAATTATAAGATTTATTTACAAAGCCGTCTTTGAATATAAACCACACCCAATTTTCAGTAACACTAAAATGGCACGTACATACATACATAGTGTGACTTTGAATAGAAGAGAATTAATCTGGTGAAAGTATTTTTATTTAATGGATAGCTTATTGAAAACACATCTTTGCTGAAAGTTAAAGTCCCTTATCGTTCTAAAGGAAATTATCATTGTGCCACTACCCTTAATATTGTATAGATTTTCATTTTACTGATTAATTAGTTCATTTCATTCCATTTGGATCTAGAATACTATGTAAAGTTTTTAGCCCACCATTTGCCACTTTTTATATTCTAACTTTCATTTTTCAAGTTTATAGAATATCAGTCCCTGCCACTGGATTATTCTTCTAAGGTTATGACACTACGTAGTGTCCTAGTGACAAAGGAAATTCTAACACTCTTATTATGCCTTTAACTCACCCTGTTTCTATTGTCAAAGAATGCTTTCATTGTTTGGTGGTAAAATCCTATTCATCTTTCTAGATAGCTTTAATGTCAAATCTTCTATGAACAAATGTTCTAAACCCATCTCAAACATATACATAAAATACACCATAGAAATGATCATTCCCTCCTTGCTTTCTGACATGAATTCCCATCTACCTTATAAGTGAACTACACTAACCTGTTTCCTGAATGCAGTCTAGTTCCACACTTTATGCCTTTGATTATAATGATCTCTTTGCCTAAAGAAGACCAAAAAATCCTCAAAATGACTCTGTTGAACCCTTTCTTTATTGCTCATAAGAGCTAAGTTAATGCATCATTCTTACAGAACTTTATAAGTCATATTTAATACATTCTAGTCACTGTATTTACTTTCCAAAATGTTAACCACATGTTTTTCTTCATGGAGGAGAGATCATGTCTTATTTCACATTTTCCCCATATTTAAAATAATAATTGATGCATTCATAATATGTGACAATTAATGTGTGTTTAATACAAGAGTAAATGAATAAATAAATGAATGCATATTATATGTCTCCAGTTTACTAGTTATGAAATTGTTTTCCACCAGTGGACTCAGAAATTCACTGTCTATAATGGACCTAAAGTTCAAGTCATCTCATTTTAACTTTTTCATGATAATAGGGAAAAAATGTCAGGATTATAAAAGCCAGGCATAATTCAGAAATCTCATATAGCTGGTATTCTCTTTTGCTTCTATGGAAATGTAACCAACAGAAAGAATGATGCTTAATTCTCTGCAATTGGGTTTTGCTTCTTCCCGTATAGTGGAGATTTTATTGTGCAAAATTGATGAAAGAACTCCTCCCCAAACATCAGGGGTCGTAATAATCCACATGGAAAACTGTTAACATTTCAGATTTACAACTCCAGTTATCTGATTCAGTCGGGGACAGTGTTGGAGGCCAGGAATTAGCATTCTATCAAGTACCTTTGTAATTCTACTGTAAGAGATTCTGCCATCACCATTAGATAGAAATAATCTGATTTCCACATAGTTATTGGCTGAGACATAGAAAACACTATTGGGTTCAAATATAAAGCCTCAATCACATGCAGAGTTTTGGAAACCTCAGTAGAAACTAACTTAGGTATATACATATGACATTGTTAGGACAATGATGCTTTTAGTAACATCTAATAGTACTCAAAGGCATAAATATCAGGCAACAATAGTGGTTGGGAGTGAATTTATCAATTGCGTTACATGCCAATTAAATACTGCTAAGGATAAAAAGTCATAGGATGAGACACAAATTAAGAACATATGTTATCCTTGAGTGTATTTTGTTGGATTAAAATCTACCCCAGTCCTCACACATACTTTACTTCTAATAATTCTTTACTCCCTTTTATCTGACTGCCACTTTTTATAAAGGATGATACCCTACAAAATTAGAGGCTAGAAACAGTGCCTGGAATGACCATAATATTTTTTGGTGGAATAGATGGCTGAAATACAGTGATCTTGACTGGCCCATAGGAATTGATTAATTTATTTCAGAAATATTGTACAGGCAACTACATGATTGCATTTAATACTTTGAAAATGTCTTCTGATTTGTTTGTAATGGGCCTGTCCATAATTTTTAGCTGATGTTTTCTGAAGTTCATGACCTTGATGGACTCATTTGATCGCAACAAAAGCACATAGACATTTGCAAACATGGGCTCACCCATATAACCCTTCCGCCTTAAAACAACACTTTTGCAATTGCAAGCACGGATATGTAATCGTCCTTTTACTCTTTTTAAGGTGTTTTCAGTGGTGCTTTAGAACTCTACCTGTCATTTTATAGAAGGATTATGTGTCAGGATTTGGAAAGAGTAACATGTTAAGTATTGGCCCAGCTCCTCTGAAGTATGTGTAAAGTTGTTAGCATGTTCTGACCTTCTGAATTCACCAGGTAAGTTGGCCAAGATGGAAGCAGTCATTGGAATATGTGGGTCCGTGTGTTCTAATTTTATGATAGCGCCATGGAAATGACATGAGATTGGCCAGGAAAGCATATTTAGGATTCATATGTTTTATTATGAAATATAACACTCCATGGAGCTTATTTTTGGCTCCATTTATTATTTTAGTTCTTTCCGACTCTAATAATTAGCAAATGTAGCTCTTCAGTGTTTTAATCAGGAGCACTTATTTTTGACTTTTATTGGTTTATCATGACTTAAATGTCAAAGGGGATCAGAAGAACAAGTACACAACCAAAAGAAAAAAGAAAAAAAAAAGGCCAATACCACAATGAACATAAATACAAATATTCTAAATAATATGTAGCAGGTTAAAAAAAAAAAAACGTGGTGGTTATCATTTTGCTGTTTCAATAGAAAATTCATACATTTTATGAAAAGAATCACTATTTTTGCCCTGTTTTGTTGCTGTTTTTTTCTTCTGCCGTTCATTAGTAGACCAGCAAAGACAGATACTTTTTTAATTGTCATTCCCTTTTCTCTAAAATCCAGCAAATGCTCTTCTAAAAATATAAGCATGGCTTTTATTTGTCTATTTTTTTTTAAGTTTTATTTGGGGACTGAATTTATTTTCATGAAATGCAGTGGAAAATAAAGTGCTAAGAGGGCACAAGAGAAAGAGATGGAAGGTGGAACTGATGATCTAACAGAAATACTCACTTGAGAATTTTAGACAATCATCAAAATCTGTGGCTTCTTAAAGTCATCTTGTTTTATATAGCACACTAAAGGGCACACCTTTCAACTGCCAGATAGACGTGTATTTTAACAGACGTGTATTTTAAATCAGAGGCTGTATGAAAGGCACATTTTGTAATGACATTTGTTTAGTATCAGGTCTATATTACCATAAAAAGAATGATGTTTATTGTTCCAGGCCAGGTATCATGAAAAAGTGCCTTTTTAACCATGACAAGCTGTTCTCTTGATACAGGGCAGCAGAAAACGTGTATGTTTCTATCTAGAGATATAATGCTCTTTTTTTTTTTTTTTTTTTTTTTTTTTTTGAAATGAGGGATATTCTGAAGGAGAAGTCTTGTTTTTATATTGTGTCTGTCAACTCATTCCTGAACACAAATGCTCTCTTTCTTCCCTTTTATGTCTCTGCCCTACTCTATGAAAGGATTGATGTTGGTGATAAACCTGACCTACTTTCTAGATGTAAAACTGCATCTGGCGGTAACTTGTTAAAGAGTTTGATCTCTGATGAGCTAATCAAGGCTTCTCCTGTCAGCCCAGTAGTGTGCATGTGGAGTCATAAAATTGTTTTACCCTATTATGTGGAAATTGGAATAAAAAGGGTACAAGCAAGCGGTCAGCACAAATTATTCTAGAGCTCTTTCTCTTGAAGAAATGGAATTCTTCCTTAGACACAGGACACCAGCAAAGAACAGGACACCTGGAGAACCATTATCTAACCTACTTTCTTGCAGTAAAATACACATTTCTCAACCCCAATGGGCAAAAACCTAACAAGAAAGCCTAGATTTTTTTTTTCAAGCAGGAATTGCTTAATATAGAGTCAACAGCCAGCCTTCAGAAAGCCAAGAAATGCTTTCATTGACCTTTTTGCATACAAGAAGCATATCACTTCTTAAACAGAATAAAACTCCTATGCAAGTGATTTTTAATTTTTATTTTTTAATGCCTGTTAAATAAAATGGCAGTGGACAACCTGGGAGGTTGTCTACAGTGCATCGTGAACCATAATCAAAATTAATCATGCAGTCTGGAATTTAGTGAGGAGTTTTGGCCACATTGAAAATGACAGCATCTGTTTAATTGCTTGAGCCCATTCGTCATTAATGTATGGAGCAGCATACTTATTGCTAAGATAGGAAATGCGTTTGCCTCAAAGTGAAATTAGTACCTCTGTGACTGACTGCTGGGAATGGAAGAGAAAAAAATGAGCTTTAAAACTGGGGTCATTTGGAAATTATTAAATTTTCTTATTATTAAAATTAAATTGATATTCTTTTTGAGAGAATTCACCATGGGCTTATTGGTTATAAATACCTACCTGCATTTGATTTAACTACTTAAGTATCCATAGAGATGTTTCAACAGCAAACTACTGTTTATGTTAGACAAGACTCAGGTAATTATTCAAAAAGAGGAGTCAAAGTATTAACAGGGAAAATTAATACTTTCTACTGTGTCTTTCTCTCCCCTAATTTTGGATAAATGTCCAAGTTATATGCTGGATAAAGAAGTAAATGCTTATGTTGCATATAAATTAAGCTTAAGAAACAAAATGCTTCTTATTTTTTGGTGAGCATCTTATTTTTTGGTAAGCATAACTTAGTTCAGAAGTTAAGAAATATATACCTTCACTAACTAGTCAGTTCCACTGTAAAGCAGAATATTCATTTCTAAAAATCTCATTGCTAAGCAAAACCGTGTGCTGAATCCAAGGACTCGTGGAGGAAATGAGGTTAGGGAATAACACTCAATTGCTTATTATTGAAATCATCATTATTGTGATCACTATTGACATTAAAGGAAGATAGGGACTTAATGAAAATGGTAGTACAATTTATGTATGGTAAAAGATTAATAAATACAGAGATATTCTAAGTACGGCACCCTGTCCCCCAATTCTGATATATGCTTGTAGAAGTATTAAGAGTTGCAGTTTGTTGGAAAGAGGGGTTACTTTATGTTAGAAGGAAATCTGTACTGAATTTGGCTTATAGCTGAGGCAGGGAACATTTGTAGCTGGCAGATGTTTGAGGAAAGTGTGAGTATTCCCATGAATGCAGCAACTGGGAGTAGATTTCTGTGTTCACCTAGCTTTTCACTCAGACGGAATTGGGTACCGGTAAACTAGATTCCCATTACACTCATTCGTCTCTGGTGTATCAATGGCCTCAGACCAAATGTGCATTTTCAAAACAAGCATGACAGCAGAGTGAAGTGAAAGCCATGGACATTTTAGCTACAGACTGCATGCTCATTATATCGTAAATCTGTCATGGCAAAAGTCTAATATAGGATATACCCCATAGAACACACTTTGGGTTAAAATGTTTTGCTAAGTAAAGACTTTCACTTTTGCTTGTCTCAAGTTGACTTACATACTGTCCTACCTGAAGGATAGCAATACTTGTGAAATATTGGCAGAGTTACCCTTTAGAGACGTATTTTGCTATTTAAATATGTTGCGAAAATACCCATGGGGAAGCTAATTCATTTTAATTAAATCCACACTGTGTGCCAGGAACTGTGCTACCCACTCTAACTGCATCATTTCTTTTGTTGTTTACTCTAAGCCCTCATCATGGTTCTGTCAAAACATCCATTTTGTAGAACTGGAAGTGGGTCAGCCATTGTTCCACAAGGCCATGAAACTAATAAGTAGAATGTGAACTATTTTGATTTTCTAAACTGAGCCTTCTACACACACTCACTTAGAGATAATTTTAAATTCTTGACATAGACATTGAAGGAGAGCCCCTCACACCTGCCCTCTTGACTCCTAACTTCTGTATAGTAGAATTAATACCTATTGACAATTGCATTGCCCTCTATACCTTTTTGTGTGATTTTAGTTTGTTTTGTCAATGAACTTGAGACCACATATAGATATACTTAATCTTCCTCCTACTCCTCCTCTTCGTCATCCTCCTCCTCCATTTCTTCCTCCTCCTCTTCCGCTTCCTCCTCCTCCTCCACTTCCTCCTCCTCTTCCTCCTCTTCCTTCTTTTCTTCTTCCTCTTCTATTCCTCCTCCCCCTCTTCCTCTTCTTCCTCCTCCTCCTTCTGCTTCTCTTCATTTTTCGCCTTCTAATTCAAAGGAAAATCTGTCCTTTAGGTCAAGAATTTAATGAAGATGAGGATGAAATAGGAAGAAGACTGGAATACACACACACACACACACACATATATATACATACATATATGTGTGTATGTATAAATCTGTGTGTATATATATTTATATATACATATATAACAATTCCAGATTGGTAGCACTGTGATCAAATGAGGAAACTTTACTTATTACTCATCATTTATAAAGCAGATAAAAATTAAACTGTCTCACTCATAGGTGGAACATGAATAGACAAAAAAAAGGAAAAGAAACAAAACCAACCCTTGAACACTTGCAACGGAACTGAGGCCACCAACAGGGAATACAAGATGAGGGCAAATGGTGGCAGAGCCCACAGGACAATGGTGAAGAACACTTGGTGATGTGGGGGAGGGCAGGGTGTGTTGACATGTATCTGAGGACTGGGAAACCTGCACATACGGGGAACTACACATAGGAGTTTAGTTTGTAAAACTAAGTTACTGCAATAAAATTATATATATATATATAAATCACCATGTTCAGTCTTAAAAAAATTATACTGTCTTTAGTGATAAGTTCAATAGACTACTGATAAAAGCCAGTTAATGTATCACCCAGTTCCTTTCCTCATTCACTGGTATTATTTTCAAGTGTTGCCTGCTCAAGACTGAGGGGTAGCAGGAGGGAGGGAACCAAACATGGATCTGACCGGAGGAGAGCCTGATTCTCTTCCCAGGAAACTTACCTGACTATCACTTAGGTTGCTAACTCCCCATCAACATGCCTTATTTTACTCTTTATAAGTTTTCTTTCTGCTCTTTTTCAAACCCTTTCTCCATTCCATCAAATGACACCTGGGCAAAACACAGTCATTGTTGAATACTGGGTTAGCAGATTTCACAAGTACAAATACAGGACCTGCAGTTTAATTCGAATTTCAGATTAACAGCAAATGATTTTATAGCATAAGTATATCCCAGCTATTGCATGAGGCATACTTATACTTAAAAATTCATTTTATTTTTAATCTGAAATTAAAACTTAATGAATTCTTCAGCCCTTTATATAGCATTGACACTAGATATTAGCAGTGTATTCTTAGGTGTTCTTAGCTGAGTCCCCTACTTAAAACCTTGCTTTAAGAATTGCCTTTTCTTGACATGTCATTGTCATCACCTTAAATGAAATGACAGAAGTAAAATATTTTACTTTAGCATCATTCTGGTAGTTGGAAATCCTGTGAGAAGACTGGCTGGTATGATCTAGCTCTAGAAAGGAGAAAAAGTCAGCTTTGAAGAGCTTTTATTTCCTCTTGGAAATCAAAGGTATATTTCATGATTCTTCATATGTACATTTATAAATAAATATTTTATGTGTGATAAAATATGATTCCATATTATTTGACTCTTATCTGTTTGTTTTCTGAGCCCCACACACACATGCTGATATTTCTGGAACCAATAAAGAAGAAAGACTCAGTACATGGTAGCCAGGGCAAATACAAAAATTTCACATCAGCTCAGAATTATCTAAGCCTGTCACACCTAAATGTCTCTTTTCGAGACTTTTCAAACTTGGTCTTCCAAAAAAATATGCCTGGAATAATGAACTTCAGAGATCCATTCTTCGTCGGTGGCATTTATTCACGCGATAAAGCCTACAAAGCTATCTTTAATTATTACTGTATAGGATATTCCATTATCTTTAATTATCACCACCGAATGGTTGCAAAATCAAATACTACTGGCAATCAAGAGTCATTATACAATAGCATGATTGCATCTGTTCATATTAACAGATAAGCACCGAAAATCAAAACAATGTCTGATTTAACCACTAAAACTGTCTGAACAAAATATTGTATCTAGCGCTCTTAATATCTTGCAGTGGCTTTGATCTGATTAAAGTCCAAAGAAACATCACCACAGATGCAAATGTTCTGGTGTTTCTGAAATTAATATTGCTGCATTTCACTGGACTGAATTGCTGGAATCCTAGTGAAGCAGAAGTGATTATAAGCACAGTACAAACTTATGATCGGAGGATATCTAACTCTCTGAGGCCGCAGGTGCAGGATTATAGCAAAACCCCACTGAAACATTCAGTGTTCTGTCTAAATACCCCAGTACAAAATTAATTAGGCAGTTGATCACATAATAAAGCTATGATGGATGATCTAATGGAAACGAGCATCTCAGAGTCAATAACAAACTTGATTCTCTTATTAGATGCAGCTGATTTTCAGTTCTGTCATTTGCAAGATTGTGTGTACAACAGAGGATGAGAAGAGGGGGATTCTATTTTGAAAATGAGAACTCAGTTACAGTATTTATCTCTGTTGGAAACTGTAATATGTAAGCAATGTAGAATTTGTAGGTAGACATATCTGCGAGTAATTCTCTAAGATACTTGGCTGAAAAGCACATCAAAGAGCAGGGAAATAATGAGACAGGCTCCAGCTGTTGGATTCCTACAGCTTTTGATTTCTGCTCCACCAGAAACTCCAAGTTTTGATCCTGTGTTGATTATTTCCATGGCACTGAAGTTGATTTGTGCATTATTTAAAAACAGACAGTAGGCAGCAAACATGGAAGAGTTTGCAAACTACATCTTAAAGGACATTTTGTTTCTGTCGTGTCATTCCTTGCAACCCACTTAGAGGGCTGTGGTGATGTGTAGGGCTACCTGCAGGGGAAGGCACATTAAACATGGAGAAAGTGCCGAACAGAGCTAGTCAGATGTTTAAAAAAATCAGGATGAGATTGCAACTGAAATGACCATGACCTTCTGGAACTAGTGAATTTAAGAATAGCACCCATTCCCTATTGATTCTCTACTTTTATAGAACTGTGCAAGCGATTATAAGAGGGTGAGCACAGATGTCCACTTTGAAACAAGGATTGTTTACTCGAGATAGAAATCATGTAGTTAAAAATGACCCAAAACATAATCAGCATTAGCACTTCTCTCCTAGACCCATGACTTCAGAAAGGTCTTACTTTAAAAATAGTCCATTTTTTTCAAAGAGTACATCATGAAATGTTTCCTACAAAGCTTATTTCCTAATTGCAAAACAATGGGCAATTTTGCAAATATAGTACTAAGGATTTCTGGAGAAGTCTGGCCCAGACTGTTACTGGGTTTTGATGATAACAAAGGAAGGCAGGTAAAGGAGGGGCCCTAGGTCTCTGGTGCTCTTTGAGCTGTTGATGGCATGTTATTATTCCTCAGTCCTCAGTAAACCAAGTGATGTCCAGACACAGGTTTTTTTCAGCCAGTGTTTCTTTTAGTTGAGTTCAGGATTATACAAGGAGGTGATTGTTTGTACAACTGCTTGTGAGAAAAGTCCACCTGACAAACGAGTCTCTGATCTGGGGGTTGGGGGCCCCTTTCTGCCTTTCTTCATTCCCTCTTTCCTGCCTTCTTTCTTCCTTCCCAATTTTGTCACCCACTTATGGGCACAGTTATGTCAACACAAACACATAACTGCAAAAAGCAATCAGAACAGCTGCTTTCTGGGTCAATGAAAGAAATTATTTAAAGGTTATTTTTAGAGATGCCCGCACGACTAATCAGCTTATTGACCTAGAGAGGTATCAATAATCAATACCCAGTTCTCAGAGTCCCAGGGAGGCTGCAGGTTGATAAATATTGATGCTCATTTCTTATCAATAATAACTTCCTTCCTTCCTTCTTTGATTCCTCTTGCTTAGGTAGTCAATATACTGTACTTGGAGACTTCCTTAATAAAACCTTTTGTAAGAATCAGAAGAAAGATTTCCATGTTCCTAAGCATACGCCATCGGAATTTTCAGTGTCATAGATATATCTGGCTTATGTGAGATGCGCAGAGCTACAAGGCAAGTTTCCTGTATTCGGATTTTTTTCTATATGGAGCTGAAAGCAATGCAAGTCAGTTTTCCAACAGAATTTGAAATAAATGCAATCAAATACTAAAATATTGAAAGAAAACCATAAAGTAGCATGGCATTTACTGGAAAATTATTTGTTCTAAGAAGGTAGCTATAAATGCAAATTTGTATTGTTTTAAAAGACTTCACATAATTTGACAGAAGAGTTGAGATGAAAACCTAGAGGAAACCGAGACAAAGAGAAATGAATTTGACAAAATTCTCCAAAAAGCAATCGAGAAACTCTCTAAGGCTGACCTGGTGCGTCCCTAGAAAAGCTCTCCAGGCAATTAATATAAAGACTTCCCCAATAAAGAAGTCTTTTTAGAAGACTGTAAAATGCCAAGAAGAGAAAATGAATAGATAAATAATAAAAATCTCAAAATTTAAAAGAGAAACGCTTCGTAGGTGGGTATCTTTTTCCCTGGCAGTTTTGCATACTTTGCAAACAGGAAAAAAAAAAAAATGATTAGCTCGTCTAGGTTACACTGCAAAGACAAATCCCCAAGTCTCAGGGGCTTAAGAGAACAAAGGGTTGCTTCTAATTCACATTGTAAGTCTGAGGTAGATGGCTTGGCTTCTGTGTCCCTTGTCACTCGGAGCCCCAGGTCGGGAGGCTCCCTGGCATAATCGCCACGTGATTGAGAGGCTGGGAGGCCAAGTCCACTGCAGTGAGGTAAGTGAGGATGGGACACCCATGCAGGATGTTTAAAGAGTCGGATCTAGCAGTGGCTTAGATCACTTCTGCCATACAACTCCAAAGTGACTGCAACATAAATGGCCAAAGAGAATCTTACTATCAGCCCAGAAGGAGTAAAATCAAAATTTTTTTGAAAAGGGCGGTTGGGAGAATAATATAGATGTAATTGTCCTTTCACTCTCTCAGTTTTAAGCAGTGTGAATCATTGTGTTTTACAGCTTAGTTTGATTTTAATGAATGAATGATGAAATTATGTTTCCAATGAGTAGACAACATTTCATTGTGTAAATGCTGGACCTTGGTATAATGTATTTTTTCTCAGTGGACATTGACATTTACTGGCTTTTTTTTTTTTTTTTTAATATCTATTATTTTGTTGGGATTTGTATGTTCATCTGTTTCATTTTATTATAGTCCACATATGAGTGAAATCATCTTATTTTTCTCTTTTTATTTTCCTGACTTATTTTGCTTAACACGATCCCCTCCAGTTCCATTCAGGTGGCAAAAGGCACAATTTCTTTTCTTTTTCTTTTTTCTTTTTCTTTTATTTTTTTTCTGACAGCAGCTGACAATGCCATAATCCCATTCCATAAATAGACCAGGGCTTCTTTATCCATCTTCTGTCGATGGGCATTTAGGTTTTATCCATGTCTTGGCTGTGGTGAACTGTGCTATGTGAACATCAGGAGGCAGATGGTTTTTTTCAGATTAGAGAGTTGGTATCATCTGGGTATATGCCCAGGAGTGGCATTGCTTGGTTCAACAAGTAGATCCATCTTTATTTGTTTAAGGAATCTCCATACTGTTTTTCAAATAGGTTGAAACAATTTACATTTCCCTCAAAAGTGTAGGAGGGTTCCTTTTTCTCCACACACACCTCCAACACCTGCTATTTCAGATTATGTTTTTATGTTAAGAATAACAGTCAGGTAATTCTGTCAGAATGATCTGTGTTTGAATCTATGACACCTTTTCTTACCAACTTAATTACTGTGGGGAATTTCTTAAGCATTGTGCCTAGATCTAAATATCTCTTAGATGGAGAAAATGATGTTTATCTCATTTACTACCTTGAAGAATCAATATGATAATAGGAAGTCATTTATCCTTGACTAGCTGTTAAAAGCATCAGCAGAATAAATGAGATTCCAGGAGGCATTTACAATGGTATTTGTGGTGACCTGTTGTTGTTTGGCTTATGTTCCTTAGTCTGAAAATGCCAATATGAACTCAAGCTTGTGCATTGAGGATAAGAAATTTTCTCTAGCACATCCGGTCAGAAGTTTGCCTAAAATTTGCCACAGTTTAATCCTGAAAAAAAAAAAAAAAAAAGGGATATCTGTCTTGACAGTGAAAACCAAGGGCCTTTGTTTGGGATTAGCTCATATTTGAAAGGAACATCGGTGGTTTCTAAAACATGGGAAAGAATATGGTTTTATTGTGCTCACTATACTGATCCTCCATCTCTAGCCCTGTCCTGTGGAAGTATTACATTTACACTCATCTGGTACTTAAACCATATCAACAAGCAAGCCCCGAATCACAAAGGCAACAATTGTATCTATTGAATGTATTTTATGACTCAAATGCATCTCCTCCTTTGGCTGATAGCTAAGCTGCGTTATTTTGTTAATTTTGTAGATTTTAGCCATTACTTTAAGGTATATAGTTTGCTTTTGAATCATTGCCATGAAACAGTTAGTCAGTTAGTTAGTCACTCATTTTTCCATTGTCTCCCCAGACCCCAAGTAATGACCTCGGGTCCTTGGGATTTACGTGGACCACGCTGGAGTCAAAGGCTTTATGTCTGCACCACCCAGGTGCACCTCTGTTTAATATTTTTATAGTGTATATCTACTCATAATACTTCAGCTTTTGTATATCTTTGGTTCTCTGTACAACAGACTGTTATTTACTTTTCATTTCTAGTTTTGAGGAGTATGATCTGATAGACCGCGCTGCAATTTTCTTTGTTTCCTGTGCTTCGTGTTATGAGACTGAAGCTGGTTTTCCTCAGACTTGGAAACTGGGATCATCATTTTTCAAATGTGTGTCTTTTTCTCTTTAGTTTTTTTGAGATAGCTTCGGCATATAATATTAAGTTTGCGGTATGCAAGATGCTGATTATACACACCACACACACATACATACACACAGAGAGAGAGAGTAATGATTGTGCTAAGGTTAATTAACATGTATCACTTCACCTAATCATCTTTTGTGTTTTGTGTGTGTAGTGAGAACATTTAAAATCTAATTTCCTAGCAACTTTCAAGTATATAATGCTGGATTGTTAGTGATAACCAAATTCTTTTTTCTCTTCCATCCTCTGAAATATTTGGTCACGAGTTATTTCAAAATCATTGATATTATTTCTCTGTTTTAATTATTATTAACTTTTTCTTCTCTTTATGATTCTTTTTAAGTAGTTTTTATTGTTTCAAGATCTTTTGCAATTCTTTGTTAATTTCTACTCCGTCATTAAGCCCTTGCAGTTGTTTTTTATATGCTTTTACAGTTAAAACCTGTAGGATTTAAGATGGTGTTACCTTATATCTTTTATGTGTGTCATTAATTTTTGAACTTATGGAAGATAATTTTAATAATGGCTTTAATGTCCTCATTTGCAGATGATAACATCTTTTATATTCTGGGCAATTCAGTTAATTAGCATTTCAACATGGGTTTTTTTTGGTCTTTTTTTTTTTGCTTCTTTTCATAATTTTGTACTTTTCTAGTCATTTTTTATTTGCATGTTAGACATTGTAAACTATATTGTTGGTGCTGGCTCTTTTTGTATCTCTGTAAATACTATTCATGATTCGTTCTGGAATGCAGTTAAGTTACTGGAAGTATTTTGATGCTCAACATCTTGGTTTCAAGATTTATTACATGGGCTAGCTAGTGCTTGCTTGGTCTTGGGGTAATTATGTCACACTGCTGTGGCAATACTCTTCCCTGGGTTCGCTCAGTGCCCATGATGGTGAAAGGAACTCTGCTACTTGTCTAGTCTGATGACTCCTTCTGAGTAGTTCTTCCTCCAGTCTTAGGTACTTTTGTTACAGGCATTCACTGACACCACCCACTGAATAATTAGAGGAACTGCTGAATTGTCTTGGGGTCCCTTCTCTCTGGTACTCTGTCCTGTAGAATTTAGTCACCACGCTCCCTCTCCCAGAATCTCAACTCTCTCTTTCCAGCTTAAGCCATCTTCTCGGTCTTTTCTGGAGTCTCCTTTTGCATGTTGCAACTTTAGAAATTCTTTCAAGACAGTAAGGTTGGGTAGTTGGTATGGTCTGATGTTTATGTCCCTGCAAAATTCATATATTAAGATCTTAAAGTCCAGTGTGATGGTATTAGGAGGTGGGACTTTTGGGCAATGATTAGGCTATTAGGGCAGAGCCCTTATGAATGAGATGAATGATCTTATCAAAGGAAAACTACAGAGTGTGTAGGCTCTTCACAACATGAGGATACAATTTTCAACCTCACCTGATCAAGGGGGCACCGTGATTTATACTCTCAGCTTCCAAAACTGTGAGACACGCGTTTCTGTTATTTCTTAACCATCTGGTATGTGGCATTTTGTTAGAGTAGTTCTAGCAAAGTAAGATGACTCATAAGCATCATCCCAGTTCTCAGTGATGACTGACCTTGATGGCCTGAGATCAGCACCTTAGTATTTATTTCATCCATTTTATCAATTTTAGCATTGATCATAGATTGTAAATGCAGCCCTTGTTCCATCTTGGTCAGAAGTGAAAGTCCTAATTATTTTTTATTATGTGGTAAACCATGAGATGTATTTTATAAGAAAAATAAAATGATATGGATGAACAGCAAATTTTCCTTTAGAAATAGGCAGTGCTCATCCCTTCTTAGATCTAACCATTGTTTTCTGAGCATTCATCAAGACCCTTTCCATATATTTATCCATACGCATCTTCATGTAGAATAACCATTGAGCATGTTTGTTAGTTTTTTTAAATAAATGGTGTCATGCCTGATGTATTGTGCAGAAGTCTTCTGTATTCATGTAATGATATGAAAGATATTTACATTCCTACATAGAAGTGTTTTCATTATTTTTATTTCTGCAGCACTCATGAAAATCTAACCATTTACTTTAGTGAAAATGGGTGATTTTCAGTTTTTTTCTTGATATCATATGTGCTCTGAGAAATCTTATACATTCCTCTGTGTATACTTACAATTTTTTTCCTCTAAGAGATGCACTGGCAAGGAGGATAACTAAGCTTAGGGGTAAGCACATTTTAAAATCTGATAGTTAATAGTAAATTGCCTTCTAGAATCCTTTGTACCATTTTCTTCTCAGCTCTTTTGAGTACAAAATACTTTAAAAGGTAATCTGTTTGAATAAGTGTGAACTGTTTTAGTAGTATTTTCATTTTATTGTAATTTCTGTAGATACTGTAAGGTTGAACATTTTCATACACTAGTTGTTTATATTTCCTTTCCTGTGAATGACTTTTTTTTAATTATTGGACCATTCTTATAAAGATATCTTACTGATCTATCAGTAGTGTGTGTGTGAGTGTATGTTTATAAACTTGTGTTATCAACCAAATATCTCATTTTGGAGCAGAACTTTCTGAAGCTTTTTGTGTCTTTAATCAGTCCATTCCTAATTCACCCTCTACCCCTTGCACCTTCCAAAAACAGCCTCACTATTATGTAGGGTATGTCCAGGAAACTGGACTTCTTCCTGTACGGTCACAAATAGCCTTTAGATTATATGCTATCTTATTATAACTACTTTTATTCTTCATTTTAAGCCATAGTAACAAGCTTACTCCTTTCTACATGTATATTTCCAATGGAAATTAGGTTGTCTAATTAATTCGAAAACAAGGGTTTATGTAAGAACTGTTTTACTAGTACTTAATCTGGATGAGAAATGTGAAGCAAGC
This sequence comes from Solenodon paradoxus, assembly GCA_004363575.1. Classification (NCBI taxonomy): domain Eukaryota; kingdom Metazoa; phylum Chordata; class Mammalia; order Eulipotyphla; family Solenodontidae; genus Solenodon; species Solenodon paradoxus. Next base: position 544,447 of record RJWH01000804.1, on the reverse strand, counting down.
TCTGGAAACCAGATTAAATTTTATATTTCCCTTTGCAAATGGCAGAAGTATGGCTATAGACCAGTGTGTACAACTGGAATAGAGTTAAACAGGGATTTATTGTCTGAGTCTTTGCTTCTAGGGAGATAGGGCAATTGGGCCAACTTACCAAAAGCATATATTTCCTTTTTAATTTTTTGAAGAGAGACAGGAAGGGAGAGGAGGAAGAAGCATTTTTTTTTTTTTTTTTTTTAAGGAAGAAAGGAAGAGGAAGGGGAAGCATTTTATTAATTGGTTTACTCATTTTTGGCGGGCCTCTGACCTCTGGTTACAAATCTTAGTCCTTAGGTTTTACATGGTCCAGCCATTAGCTTTATGCATAGGCTATCAGGGTGCATTTACTTCTTAATTTTAGGTATAGTCATTAGACATGAATTTACATAGTAGTGTCTTCAGCAAAGCTGAGATAACAGTCAACTGAGACAAGTATATTTAAAATTTCTTAACTGGTCAGTTCTTGGCAATCATATCAATGTGAACTAATTTTGTTTTAATTTATTTGCAATGATCATATACATACGATTCTTCCATCAACCATTCCGTTCCCTCTGTATAACCACTGCACTTTCCATGCGGATGTTTGCACAAAGTTGCTTGGTTCTATTCCCTCTGAGCATTGAGCACAGTGCCTTTCATGTCTATACTCACGCTCAGGCTAAACTCAAGGAAATGTTAACTTGTTGACACTTAATGATATGAGATATGCCGCAAATATTGACTCATAATGCTAGTTATCATCATAACTAGTCTTGAGTTCATGTTATCTATAACACACCAGTCCTAACTGCTAGTTCTCTGAACAGAGGAAAATCAAGGTTAGGAAAATGGATTCTGACCCCAGCACTCTGACCTAGTCAGCTGTACGCCAATTCACTGTGCTTTTCAAATTCAAATTTAAAGCTCTGCTTTGTTTTCAAAATGAATTCTCCTACTAGACCTCATGTTCAACAGGTATCTGTCTTGTTTATTTTTATTCCAAACTGTAGTACCACTGTCTCTGGTACAGAAGAAGCTCTCAGTTAATGCTGTCAAAATCACGAATTAGGTGAATGCCATGCCCTTCCAGCAGAATCCTCTAGAACAGTATCCAAAATGTCTGTGTCTGCCTTCCCAGAGTATATATTTCTATATACAGTAAGTACCACATAAATATCAATGGATGATGTTACTGAAGTTAATAATATGTTTACCCTCATAGTCACAGAAGTAGATAACTTTATTTGTTAGCTATTGTTACATAATAAACAGCCCCCAAGTTCAATGATTAAAGAAAATGACAATAATTTATTTCCTCTTACTGTATGTGGGTAGGCAGAGAATTGATATTCTAGGTTGGAGTGGGCCACAGGGTAGGAATTGATTCCCAGTGTGTTTTATTATGTCTCTTTTTCCTTGGGTCAGCATGCTTAATAGGGTGGGTGGGTTGGTTGGTTTGTTGCAAAATGGTGGAGGTACAGTAGAACACTCCCCCACATTCAAAGACATCACACATCTTTTTGATCAAAGCAAATCACATGACTGAGCACAGTGTCAAAGTGAAATGGAGTGTGTGCTCCATCTTCAAGTGTATGAACTGCAAAGTTTTCTGGAAAACGGTATGGATTCTGGCAGTGGTAAATAATAGAATCCACTCTCCAATCTACTACATTTGTACTGACCAAGCAAGATAGAGAGAAAAACATTTAGAAACACCAATAGCAAGATTTTGATTAAGCCCTTAAGCTAATGTAGTTGAAATCTGAAGCAAAATGCAAGCCAATTTTTATTTAATTACAGTTTTCTTCTACTCCTCCAACAAATGGTGGATAATGAGTATTACAGTCATTTCTAGAGTAATCAACTGTGATATCCCAAACAGAAGATTATAACTTCAGCTGGAAATTGAGCAGCAGGACAGTTGAAGACTTAAAAACAGTAACAACCAAAAATTCTCATTTAGTTTAGAATGATACTTTGCAATAAAGAGAGAGGGTAAGGGCAAGGAAATTAAGAAATTAGTATCATGAACAGAATTGTGTCCCTACAGAAGACTGGACATGTCATTAGAGGAAGCACCAGAGAGAATTGGAATATCTGAAAATGATGCATGTGACTGGTACACACTGATAGATGGAAAGGTGGTAAATTCAGGGATGGCCATTTGTTTCATAGCAAGAGTATGATCTTTTTTTCTGTTTTTCTGAAAGCTGTTTAAGCTTTTGGCGTAAGTGATGTTAAACAGTGTAGATGACTCAGCATTTCGGCCTTTGGGAATCAGAAAGAGCTGTTCACCTTCAGCTCTGAACTACTCTGCAGGTATGCAGCTGGGCGGTGCTTGTCCTCTCTTGACAATGTGAAAGAGCATCTAAAGGCAATGTCGATGGTGGGTGCCAATGGGGATCAGAAAGCAATGCTGAGACATGCATACGTACATAATCAGAACACTGCATATTCTACTTTCAGATAAAAATAATAAGGAAAAATACCTCATGAAGGAGCCATCCATCTGCAATTGCTGAACATTTTCCTGCAACCCAACTCTTCTGTGATTTTCAAGCAATTTTCTTTATTTTCCTTCACATGAAATGACATAGACCTGCAATTTCTCACCCCTTGGTTCAAATTGCATGCCGTTTTCCAGTGGTTCAGACATTTATTGTTTGATAGCTGTATAAAAGTGTCTATACATATGTATATACACGGACAAGACAAAAGCATGAGCATTGTCTTGACAAAATAGTCTTTAAACCAAGTTTAAAAGAAGGAACAATCTATAGAATCTTAAAAATATTTTTGAAGATATAAGTATAAAACACAGGAACAACTTTTTCCCAGGAGAAAGTGTTCCTCAGTTTCCCACTGTTACCCTACCAAAGGTAAGGTTATGATGAAAATGGGATTAAATTAATCAAAATGTGATGAATGTGAATGAGGTCACAGTCTGCCCTCACTTTCTCTACTTCTTAGACCAAGAATACATCAGATATGCTTTTGCCTTCTTAGTAAAATGAAAGTCGTATTTAAGTATTAGAAGCCATGTGATTATAATTTAAAAATGTAAACTATGCTATTTGTTCCTGAAAAATCTGGTTATAATGGTAGAAACCCATAGATTAGTAATACTGGAGGTAAAAATGAATTCTTAGACATGACCATGTTGCCAACGAAAAGTAGATGTCATTCTCCAATTTCTTGTCTCTGCTTCTCTTTGTATATGTAAACCATGAGGATTTCAACTTGTGGGGTAGATACCTGATTGTCTAACTGACCCATGAGCTAGTAAGGTCAGTTGGAGGTTGCTGCGTCCTGCCCAAATCCTTCACATGACAGAGAGAAAATCTTGACCTTGGTCAAATGAAAGGCCTAAAATGTCTTTCAAATCATACTTTCTTGCCTTCATCCTCTCGTTCTTTTAAATCTGTGTTGATTTAGTGAATATCTTACAGGTCAGGCATTTTGATAGCTACCAGGATTGGAAGATTAATAAACCTCAAGCATGACAAGGGAGAAGCTCAGAATCTGAAGTAGAAGTTAGCCATATGAAGTTGTACAGCATTGAGTAAAACATCAAAGAAGAGCTATGGACAGAAAGAAAGTAATCGGCACTATCTACCATCAACCAGAAGGACTCCATTGAGATGGCACCTGAAGGATGGGTAGAAAGCTGTCAAGGGCGGATAAAAATGGAGGATGTGCCAAGAGAAAAGAGCCTTTGGAAATTCATCGAGGCACTCCCCATGGTTGCCAGCGATGGGTGACTGTGGCCCAGATAGGATGTAGAACAGTGACTTAGGGAGTGTTTGTTCATTTGAAGCAATCTCCTTTCAGTGCAGAAAACAGAAAATGAACTGGATTCCTGGTTTTCCATGTTTTTTAGTTATGTTCTCATCTAGTAAAGTGTATTTCTTTAACATTCTTCTCTTGGTTCAGTCCAGTTTGTAATCACGTGAAAAATTGCAACCATGGATAGAGATAATGATGTTTAGAAACACATACAAGTAGATAGTATTTTCAATGTTGCCAATTTGGTTTTGGACTGAATCCCCTGTTTTTGTGTAGCTTGAGGGTTGGGGGGTATGAAGGGAACAAGTGTGTTCTTTTTTTTTTTTTTTTTTTTTTTTTGCTGTGAAACAAGTCATTCATTTCATTGGAAAGAGTGTCAAATGGTTCTTCCTAAGTAATCTTCCAGAACATGAGTTCCCATTTGCAGTGAAGGATCTTCTTCGAATTCTCCATATTCCCTATTTGTTACACTCTATTTTGCTTCCATTATAAATAATATAAATAAAGGGCTGTAGCCATTATTTTTGCCTATCATCCTGGTCAATTACCCCAAAGAGTGATGAGTTATCCCTCTGCCTTCCTTTACCTTCTGGCACTTGTCATCATTTGTGACCTAATAACAATGTCACCACAGTATATTTTGCAAGAACAGAAAGAAATGGCTCTAGACTTGATTGTGCTTTTTTGTGGGTTGAATTTTCCCTTCTTGATGAATATTATCCCCTTATTTAGACAGGAAATAAGCGCCTTTTCCTCTTTAAAAAAAAATCCTATCTTCCTACACACTACCTATTGCATTTATCCATCTTATTTTTCGTCTTTCCCTCTCATTTTGATATACGGCATTTTGTCTGCCTAAACTGTAAGGCAACTTTTTCATCAGACTTCTAGTCCTGGCTTTAGCTGGCGAACACTGTCCCTTTGATGCTTGGAACAGAACAGGTCAGTTCAAGAGCACTACAACTTCATTTCTCTGCCATCTCTTCAGAGTCTTAATTAGCAGTCATATGTATGATTCTACTAATTACCAGTTCATTGACTTTGATCAAGTCCATCATGGCGGGAGTCCATTGTGGAAGGAGTCCACCATGGAATTCTGTCATTTAGGCATTGCCATCTAAACAAGCCCTCCCTTCTACAACCCTTACTTTTCTTGCTCGCACCCCCAGAGATACTGTTTTTCTCATGTGGTCATCTAACATAGAGCACAGTTCATTCTGGCAGTCTTCTTGACAAGTCTAACCTTCCGGTATCAGCTTTCTGCTTTCATTATTTTATATTTTTCACACGCATAATTTTAAACTGTAGTTTATTCATATTTAATAATTAAGTGATTCTACACAAATTCAGATTTATATTTTTCCTTGAATTTTTTTTCTTTCCTGAAAGGACTTTATTGTTTCCAGTTTGCTACAGTTCCAACTAGTCACTTTTCTCTCTTTTTTCCTCCCCTTAGCCTAGGGCGGCAAACCCAGGTCCTAGAATTTGCATGGCCTGCATCTTAGTCTCTGAGCCACAGAGAAGCATCTCATTTCTCTCTCTTATCATCTAGGTGTCATATTTATCAATTCATTAATGCTATTGTTTGTTTTGTCTTATCTCTGACCATGTACTCATTCTTTGGTTGTCTGCTTAATCTCTGTATAAATTCCATTTTATGGCCACTGGCACACATTTATTTCTAGCCACAGCAAAGGAGCATTTATTTGTAGAAAGCTGAGATCAAATAATTAATTTCCCAATGCTACAAGTTATCCAATATGCAGTCTTCTCATTTAATCTGATACCTTTCTGTTAGACCAGTGTTTTCCAAACTTGAATGTACTTCAGAATCACTTGGTGGTCTTGATAAATAGATTGTTGATTTTTACCCTAAAGCTTCTGATTTACTAATTAGCATTTCTAGCTAATTAGCATTTCTAACAAGTTTCCAGTTGATAATTAATATGTGGAAGACCATGCTTGGAGAACCTATTTTGCCATTATGATATTCAGGTTTATCTTCCCTAAATCCTTTCAGCTTACTTTTGAAATGAATTTACAAGTCCCTGCTCTGCCTTCCTCTCAAGGCCACTTTGCGTTTCAAATGAATGTAGACTTAAGGACACTGTAAAATAAATACGTAGTATGTCTCTTTCAGTAAGGAACATGTTCCATGAAAACTGGAACGTGACTGTGTCATTCATTTTAATATTTCTAGTCCCTGTGAAACAGTAAGCATCTTCTAATTTTTGTTGAATGCATACATGTGTCAAAGGTAAAAATCCAAGGTTTGGTTAAAATTAAAGAGAAGACAGAAGTAGAGACCTCGCCCCTACCAATCAATGACTATTTAAATTCAAGAAAGTAATTCCTAAGGAATGTCTGTGCTTCTCTGATTTATCTGGTAGCTTAGTTATGCTTGTGTTAAGAATGCAAAAGGAAGCAGTGTATCTTTCTTGAGAGGGCTCGTTGTAATAGTTTCTCCTCTGGGTAGGAAGAGTTTCTACATAAGCATTCAAAGGATTGTAATCACTATCCAGAGACCAAATCCTCTACCCTGACAGTTGGAAAATGACTCTATACACAGGCAGCCCCACAGGACGGGAAATGCAATAGCTCTGTTACCACTGTGTAATGTTGCTGAGCTTAATTGACTGCACCCATAAATAGGAGAGAAAGAGATAGTCTGTAATCCATACTACTCCTGAGTTATTACATGGAACCAACTTGCTGGTGTCCTGTGTGATCTCTGCGGTGTTAGCCTCGGTGGGTGGAGATTAGAGTTTCTTGTTATCTGTATCAACTCTAACTCAATGGCACTCATTGGCTCTTTGCAATGTCTTCAGTTCTGAGTTCTGACTCTTTCACACGTGTGGCCCTTCCCTTTCATTTTGCTTGGTTGCTTTACACATAAGCACTCTTCTTCTTCTATTCTCACCTCTCCTTATTGGATTCTCTCATCAGCCTGCAAGCATTACTAATTAAGACATTGTCCTTGCCTGTGCGTTCCTCTCCAGGGACTGCACAGTTTGCTCTAATTCACCGTGAGACTTTTCAGAAATGCTTGAACAGATTGTCACACCCTTACCATCACATCGCCTTGCCTCTCTTGTCTTGTTTCTGTACCCACGACTCCAAAGCAGCATTGTTAAGAACATCCACATTTCCATGATGGAAATCCAGAGACTTCTTCTCAGTCCTCGTCTTAAGCTTGCACCACTTTTCACACAGTTAACCATGCTTCCTTTTTGAAGACTCTGTTCTCAGGGCTTCCATATTGGTATCATTTCCCACCTTTGTTCCTTCCTCTTTAGTCACTGTTTTCAGTCTCCTTCACAGGCCTACTCTCTCTGCCACACTCCTAAAAAAAGCAGTTTTCTTCTCTCTCTAATCTTCCCCAAAGTGCTCTTCCACACCCGTGACTTAATGTCACCCAAAGGCTCTTAGTCACCATCTCCTGTTCCTCATCCATGCTTCTCATCGGATTCACGAATTCAGTCTCTACTGCACAGCACTATTTCTGTATCTCTCCATATCACAGATTGAAGCTGTGCCACATTTTATTCTTGAGTTCCCCTTCTCCCTCCAACAGCAGTTGGCATTTTATCTCTCTCCCTTTCTAACCCACATGAGTATCTGTCTCTAACCTCTCCATTCACCCCCAGCTGCCCCAAGTCTGATGCATCATCATCTCTGTCTCAAAGCTTCCATTGCTTTGAGTCATCTGCCTGAAATACTATGCTCTTCCCATGTCTACCAGATAATTCTTATTCTTCTAAAACTCTCATTATAAATATTCTTCCTCAAAAAGACATTCTCAGCCACTTCCATCCCACTGGCACACTCTCAGAGCATATATCTGTTTATTTTGGGCATTTACCAAGATTTGTAATTTGTTTTTTCCAATCAAGAAGGAAGAAGCACTTCATTTAATTTTTATTTAGTTGTTCGCACTGGTTGTTTCCCCCTAGACCAGGACTTGAACCCAGGGATCTGCAGGCTGAGCTCCTTTGGAGGTGACCGACCCAACTGCTGCTCCACCAGGGTGCACGTATAATTCTATTTTTAATAGACTTTTTTAAATTGTTGAAGTGCCATTGCCCTATTATATGATAAAAATCTTAGTATGCAGTATTATAAATTATTATAAATCAATATCTGTATATGCATTTTATATGGATGATATTTTATCTTCTGTCATTATTGCTGTGAGCCTTATGAATGCGTAATCCTTGATTGTTTTTCTTTCTTTTATTACTCCATGTATTTTCAGGGTTTAGCTTAGTGGCTGATAAATATAAAGTCCTTAGAAAAGACCTTAGTCAAAGGTCTCATTCACAAGTTTCTTTCCACTATGTCTATTGCCATTTTCTTCTTCTCCCTGTTGATTACTTCTTTATATCTTTCCTTTCTTCCTTCTTTCCCTTCGTCCCCTTCCTTTCTTCCTTCCCTCCCTCTTACTTTCTTTCTTTCCTTTCTTTTATCTTTCTTCATGACAGAGGTCTCCAGTTAAAATTAGAATGGCCTACTTCCTTGTCTGTAGTTCAATCTTATTTAAGATAACTAGTTTCATTAGATTTAAAAAATAAGCAGTGTAATTTTGTTTTTTCTTTTTCTTTATCCACTCCCCTCATTTTCCTCTCTAATTTGACAATATGAAACTAGAGAGTTTAAAAGAAAACTACCTCCTTGATGATCTAAATATATAATTCTACCTTAAATTACTCAAGACTAACTCTTTGTATTGCCTCATTGATTCAGTCAATTATTGAAACCCTACTATATATGATATACTTTTATAGCCTCGGTATCAAAATCCTTCACGTAATTGTTGAATTATCCTCATAGATTTATTATTTATTCCTCAGTTTCCTTATATCCTAAAATGGGTAACTTATAGGGACATCATGAGAAGTAAATAAGTTATGGTTTGCAAGCACACTTGGGCATAAAAACTCCATGTACGCATTAGCTGGCATTATTTTTAACATCATCATTAATTAATCATGACTTTTTCAGGCATCAGGCTATATAATGTTGGACAGAATAAACGTTATGCCCTCACATAAAATGTACATTTGATTACAAGACAAACGGTAGCTCTTCAGTCTTACCCCCACACCATTATTTTGTAAAGAAAAAGTTGTTTTTGGAAAACAGCTAGTACTGTTGCTTTTTATTTTGCCTAATACTGTTTCATGTTGCATTAGCAACATTGAATTCTTGCTACAGAGATTGTAGACCCTGTAAAACAGAAAATATTTAGTATTTTCCTATTTGCAGAAAAGGTTTGCTGCCCGTCCCAAGTGAAATCCAAAATCTGATGGCATCAGGGAGATGTGAACTAGTATTCTAATTTTTCCATTCAGCTCCTGTTTTCTTACATACTTTCTGTATGTCACTTACCTCCCCTAAATGTTACGTTACTTAATTCTAAAAGGGACTCATTGTCCAGATGTAATCTTATAAGGTTAAATAATAAACTGTAGAGAGTATCTGGAAAAGTTGATGCTTTAAAAAAAATGTTCTCTTTTAGAAACTAAAGACTTCACTTTATCTTAAAAGTATAAGTACTTCATTTATAAGAGCTTTACGATTTAAGAGACCATATCAGCTAAGAATTTGAGATAATCATGGTCAATACTAAAATAAGTTTCAGAGAAGAAAAATAGTTTTTAATTGCAGTTCATATAAAGAAAAGATATCAGTCCGGTTCTGCTTTCCATTCTAGGGTCATTTCTATTTTACTGTCTCATTCTTGGTTTAAATGTGTCAGAGTCAAGTTATAGGTGTAAATCCTTTATATGCTAATAAGTTTTCATTTCTAATTAGGTTTCCAAGGTGCGTCTAGTGCAAACATCACCTGAAAAATACTGTGTAAACTAAATTACTTAGAGAGTCTTGCCATATGAGAAGGAAATAATTTGTTTTTATTTTTTTAAGGTGCCTCTTTAATAATAGCGTAAGACGATAAATCTAGGGAGATTTGTTTTTTTTTCACAATAGTTAACCCATTGATAATGTTTCCTACAAAATTCCAATTTAAAAAATGACCTTTTAAAGATGCCATCAAAAATTAAATTTTAATGAGTGATAATAAATGGTGATACTTTTCACAGGAGGAAACGCAATGCTTGCCTGAAGCCCTTGCTCTGTGGTATCCACTCAAGTGCTGGATTATTGTGTATTTCCTTTCATTATTTTCCACGTGGAAGCACCAAAGACAGTGTTAATATGGAGCTCACCAAAGGCCATCTTCATTGTTGTCTCATTAGGCTGATGGATCTCCAGGACCTGGCTGAAAATTCTCTTGCAGAATGTTGCTCTGTTATCCCTTGACTATGAAATTTTAAGAGATTTTAGCCGTTCTTGGATGACTTGCCTGATGGGAAAATCAATCTTCGTGATTGAACTCAAAAAAGAAAAAAAAGTCGGTTTCAGCAGATGGGAATAGTGCGGTGGTTCAGTGGTAGGAGCAGGTCAGCTGGCAGGTGGAAAACCATGGACAACTCATCCAAGAGTCTAAGAGAAGGAAAGAATGAGGGCAAAGGCGTTAAAGACCCACAGTGTCCCCTGACACCTGCAAATGACTCTGGCTTCCTTATTAAACCAGAAATGTTCACTCATGCTGCCTAGGCCAGAATTCCCAGTCATGACCAATCCTCTGGGCCACTGGAGTTTGTTGTCCCATCGACTAAATGAGAACAACTTATCACGAATGAGCAATAATCATGGCAAACGTAATTATTAATTTATTGTTTCTTGTTGAAATTTCAAAAAAATTGTCAGGCTTTCTGCTTTTTAAGATGACTCTTTCTGCACCCGTTTTGCCCTGAGGATGCTATTAGCAGAGAGCTGAGCAATTCAGTTTCATCGGGAATAAATTATGCCTCCGCTCTTAAAATATAAGTACTGAAGGACTATAAAGATTAGAAATCTGTTTGAAGCCCCCATCTCTTGAAGTTTTTTTGGTGTTTTTTTTTTTTTCCTCCCCTTGATGTATGGTGCTTGTGGTGTTAATGTAAAACAGCACAGCCTTCCAGAAGTTCAGAGTCGAGTCTCCTTAAAAGAACTTGGTCCTGAATGGTGGGGGTTGGGGGGGTGTATAAAAGGAAAACATTTCTGAGGCGGGTGGGGATGATCAGTCCCTCTGAAGCTGTTTCCAAGACAAGTTGCTTGTGTGTATTAGAGTGAGGAGGTGACAAAGCCAGTCACCCCACATTCCAAAATGATTTGAAAACTGCGATTCCCAAAAAACCATGGTGCAAACTCTCACTTTCCTCACTAAGGGTCTGGGGATACAATAGCACCTTTCATTACAAAGGACTGTTGGTACCATTCTGGTAATAAGCTGCTCTAAATGAAAATCTTAATTGCCTCCGAAGCCAGGATTTCATGTAAATGCATTTTCATCTTAAGTACAGTTGTTGTTATACAGCTTTCATTATTTTTCCCTGTCAGCATATGATAGAAGGAAGTCATTGTGCCAATTTCTTATTTCACTGCTATTTTATTGTCACTTTTACCTAGTGGCTCAAGAGTTCGTGTATGTCTTTGCCAGCCATAACATGTTATTCATGCATCAGTGGAGACCCATGGGGCAGACCAGTGTTGACTTCAATAAAATTGCAATTAGAGAAAGTGGAGACTCTCCAGTTCTTAACCAACCACAATCTTGATTTCTCAGAATTATATCAAATTACACAAGACATCAAACCATTTTTCTCTGATGTATTATGTCTATACTTTTTTTTCCCCACAAATGAATAGAATCCATTAATTAGATACACCTGTTCAAATGCTTTAAAGTCACCTTGTAGGATATGGACATTTTCTTGGTGATTTCTCCTTTGCCTTTCTTCTCTTTATTTTGTATGAGGAGACTACGCAGTGTGTGAAGTAGACAGTGTGCCATTTTTCTTAGTATGTGCTGAAATTGACTGGTCGTTGCTTCAAAATAAACATGGATGTATTTATAGACAAAACCATCAAAATAAGGAGTAAATGGGAGAAAGTGGTCGACCTAAGTAAATACTAGGAAAGAGAAAATGTGTTCATATAGGCTCATTCCCATATAGAGAAAGCATTTGTTAAGTTCCAAAATGAAATATAGATTGAAAGGCTGCATGTGACTTAAAATGTAAAAACAGATGGGTTCTGAAGGAAAGGGGAAGAGTCTAGATTTCCTCAACAGATGTGTACTGATCGACTTTGCTTTAGAATAATAGGTCAGTTGGATGGTGAATGATAGCAAACATAAAATAATTTTCAAAGGAAACGTCTGGAAATGAACGGGATGCTAATTGTATAGATTGCGATGATGGTTTCACAGGTAAATCTCCCTGTACCATTAGTTGTATCGATTAAAAATATGCAGATTTTTAAATGTCAATCATGTCTCAATCACATGGTTTATAAAAAGCTCATTTTCAACAACCTGTCAATGATGGGGGTAAAAAACCAAGTTGCCATTCCACAGTTAATCATTTAATTATATTCTTGATTCAATTTTATACCAAATAGGTACGCTAATAAAGAGTGCTTCTTACTTTTTTCTTCCTTTAGAAATGAGGAGCGGATGAAAGCAGAAATCACTGGAAGGGAGGTCAGGGTGAGTCATAATATATTTATTTATTATGTTTGAAGTGTGCAGAATGCATTGTGTCAAACTTGTGCAGAACTCTCTGGGGCTCCGGATGCAGATAAATTAGACAAATTGAGTCTTTCAGCAGGGCCTTGGAGGTGGGGAATGCAATGCTTGCTATAAAAATATACCATAATGCTGCACAAAAATATACCACTCGTCCCTGACGTTTTGAGACCAGAGTTTTCTACAAACCAAGCACCTTACTGTTCCATAATGCTAAGCAGATCACGGCCAAAGCGACAAGAGAAATTCTTTGCAAGAATTCCTATTTTAGAATTGTGAGTCTCATCACCTTGTATATATATTTTTTTTCCTTTCTTTTTTTTTTTTTTTTTTTTTTCCATTTACTCTGGTATGGCCATGATAGAGCTTAAAATCTCAAGGCATCTGAAAGTAACTCAGAGTTAAGTTCAGGTAGAAAAGGTCATGGACTAGAGTTGATTATTGTATAATAGTACTTTCGTATTTTAGCATCATGCAGTTACTGCTTTTCTATGAAGTGTAAGTGTATTTAACTATGAAAGGATGAAACATGTGTTATGTGATAGCCAGTCATGTAAAGTCAAAAGCCCTGACTCTGAACTTTTATGATGCACTTCAGTTTTGAGTATGTAATGGATAGATATTCAGAATTGTCTTCATATAGAATTAGGCCAACGTGATTTTTTTAAAGAAATTTCCTAAAGTCTCTACATGAAATGAATAACAAATTTAGTCAAATGAGTAATAATGTATATATAATGGCTTCCTGTGCAATAAAATCAAGAGTTCCTTCAAAGGAAAGCGAAGGAAGGGAAGGAGGGAAGACAGGAGTCTTTCACCACTTTGCTTTTGCATATTAGGATTTTCCTTAAGGATGTGTTGCAAGAAAGAGTTAAACTGTGTGGCAATATGTTTTTATCAGGTAACTCTTAACTGGTGGGTGTAGTTACTGGTTATTCTTTTTTTTTATTTTTGAAATATTTCTTAATTACGCATTAACAAACATTTCTTGAATCATCTCTACATGTTTAAAAATTATTCTGAACCTCATTTTGCATCATGTCACTGCAAGATTAATTAAGATTAAATGGAATCAGCAATGCTTTGTCTAGAGGATATCTTTCATTATAGGGAAAATTTTTAAAGGATGTGAAATGGCTTGTCAATGTCAATGTTATCGTCACATTCTTGACCAGCCATATAGAGAATGCCATATGTCCAATAAGTCACTGGCATTCCCCAATTTATTTATGTCTATGATTTTTCCAAAAAAAAAAAAAAAAAAAGCAATTTTAGTTGGATAAGTGAGCTATCGGAAGAAAAAAAATGCTGTGTTTCTAAGGCTTCCTCACAGAATATTATGACCGTATGACTGAGTTTAGTCCAGTGGAATCTAGCATGGTAGCTTATGGGAAATATCCCCCCAAAACAGCAATGTCTGCCTTTCTCTTTGGGGAGAAGAAGGTTCTATCTATCATGCCAAGAATACCCACTGTCTGTGACATTTTCAGGTTTCTCCCTCCTGCTTCCTGAAATGTGAATGTAATATCTGGAAGTAAATATTAGATGGTAAAATGTAAGAACTGCTTTAGTTAGTAGGAGAGTGTGCTGTTTGTAAACTTAAAAATAACTAATTTCTACCCTGTTTTAATTGATTCTATAAATGAGTGACATTTCAGTTAATAAGTGTGTCCAGATCTATCTGACTGAGACTTTTTTAAAATAAATGAAGCTCTTTTATCTAAATATTTGGATGAACATCTTCTCTTGGAAAAATTTATATTTCTAGCCACCTTGAACACCTGTTCTCATTGGTCCAAATGCTATAAAACCAAGGAGCAGCAGACACATGGACATGGCAGGAGACTGAAGCTTCCATAGTGTTTGCAGGAGACAGAAGCTTCCATAGTGTTTACAGTGCCCTAATGTCTTCTCCCTACTTCATTTCACTGCCTCAACTTGAACCTTTGAGCTTGGAACTGTACATACATTTCAGATGGCAGACGAAAGTTATCCCTTGCTTTCAAGGAATGAAACAATCAATAGGATCCCAACTCCAGTTCACATTCTGGGGAGTACAAACATTTATAAGATTTCTGCAAATCCTTCCTGGGATCAAGTTCATCCAGCCTGTGTTCTTCACTGGGCTGACACAGACATGAAACACCTCTCCTTTGTGAATATCCATGTCAGCCCACTCATGCTAACCTCATGCAGATACACACATAGTTCTCTTGGGACTCTACAACCTGGAGAACTGTTCTTTCTTCCTCTTGCCTTTAATCCTGTTGTTCTCAGAGTCTTGTCTCTACTTCCAAATACCAAGGTAATTGTGTTTGTTATCACATTGTGTGTGTTCTTTTCTCAAGCATAATGAGCCCATTCTGTCAAGAATGCTGGAAAAGGCTTTTAGAATAATACATGTATTTTCTTCTCCTTACCCTATAAAATACAAAGTCATGACTTGCTTTTCCTGTGGCACCAGCTTGAGTAGGTCTCTCCAGCATCACTGTCATGTGTGGTCAAAGTTAAATAGTTTGGAATCCCTGCTAAAAAAGATCCACAGTGGCAAAATCTTAATGTTTGTGTTGAGAGAATTCCAGCCAGGCAGGTCAAGCCATGCAGGAAGACACGTGGGGATACAGTTGTTCTCGTCTCCCTGCTCTGGGTGTTGAGAAGAAAAGCACGGGACATTGGAAGGAGAAATCAATGCTAGAAGGATGTTCTGTAAGAGAGAGCGTAGGACGTGAAAAAGCATGAGGATGATTAGCCAGACCTAAATGGTATAGCTTGTGACATTTCCAAAATGGGGTTTTCCTATTTTGTCTTCACAACTATGCTTGGGATTTCTTAATCCTGTGTCTCTAAAAATGTCCCTTCATGGCGGCCGTGATACACATGATATCAACGTGTAGCCCAGGAATTTTATATTGGTAAATTTTGGCAAGACCTTGTGTCTGATTTAGCTGAAAGCAACTTGACTGTCTTTCTTCAGCCCAGCATGATATGAAGAATGCCAATGTAAGCCCATTTCATTCTCTACAGTGTTCTTCTGGGTGCTACGGTGATGAAATATGTTCCATTTGAGTGTCCCGACAAAACAAAACAATCCAGCCAGATTGTAAATTAAGTAGCATTTTATAAATGATGTAGCATGGAAGGCCAAACGGAGGCATGCTCACCATAACAATTAGCCTGGAGTGAGCACTAAGAGCACGTACTATCTCAGTTCTGAAATTTTAAAGGCCCGAGATGAGAGGAAGAGGATATTTTTATCATTGAAATTATTGTGTCAAGCCCGAAAGTGTATACCCTATTTTCTAAAGTCATGTAGTTAACATTTTAGACAATTTTTCATCCCCTAGAGACTTTTTGGCTTTGCCAGGACAGCTTTTTGTTAGGATGGAAGCAATCACCAGTAGTGAGCTGTAGCTTTTTACGTAGCTAGAGTGAATAGGTTGCTGAATTTTGGTAAAAATTAGAAATTGTTTCCAAATATTAAAATGTCAGGTCTTGCTTCTAGCATGAAACACCTTATAATAACTCATTTTCCCATGTATTAACTTTCTTGTAACAGAATATATGTAAACTACAAGCAGAGAGGTTCCCTCAGAATTGATCAGATGCTTTGATTAGTTCACATGCGTTCATTGCCCCATCTTTTAATACCTATTTGATAGTTCTCACATGTTTGATTTAAAAAACAATCTACATTGATCCAAAATTCTAGTAGTTCTCTGCTCAGCTTTAATTATTTGGCCTGATTTCTTTATATTTTCTTTGTCTTCTTTTAGAAGTATTTCAATAGATTCTCCCTTCCCACCATTTTTTTGACTTTCTTTCAAATAATTCTTGAACTTGATTTATATACATGAAACAAACATTGGTAAGAATCCTGCATTCTCATTTCTAGTTACACTTTCATTTTCCAGATTCTATCTCTGATATCAAATAAGTGAAACTTATAAGGGAGTATTTCATTCTAAACCAGGATTTAACTTTGCTAAATGTATTGTTCAGCACTAGATTTTTCTTTACTCCTTACTTTTGTTTTTGATAAATAGAAAATAGTGTCCCTAACTTCATTAGAATCTAAATATGTTTTAGAGGAATTTTGTAGATGAGTAAAGAATTTGTAGAATTTCTGTCTTGTAATCATTGTGTTACTACATCATCAAGAGGTGTTGGTAACTCATGCTGGAACCTGTTGTTCCTTTGTGCTCAAGATGCATCATGATAGAAGCATATTGATAGTAAACTTCTTCCAGTATCTGCACTAATAGACCCTGTAGACATTGTCCAACCGAAACTTTCTCTTGAATTTGTTACTTAAAAGATTTTGTCACATTGGAGTTTCCACATTATTTTTGTATTCAGAAAATAATTCTGCTTTCTCTCACACTGCAACAAGTCATTGTTAAGTCAGGTCAGTCAGTGGTTATAGAAAACACATTTTAACATGCTCTACCCAGTTAGAATTCATTAATTAGCAGAAATTTTTAATCCGATTATGATTATAAAAGACTTTCAAGATTAGTAGAATTCATATAAGTAATAAATAATTATTAGATGATATTATGTTTTCAATGGCATTTAATAAGTTTTACTCTGTATCTAAATAATGTAATAGTAGTTAGATATGATGTCCATAAAATCTCTGTGCAGCTTGAATTTTAATGACTTGACTTCCGTACTATGTAACCACCCATAAAATGCAACAGAGGATGACTCTACCCAAACTATACATGAAATGGATAATAATTGAACTGTTTTTATTGGTTTTATTTCTACAGATAATATATTCTCTTTGTAATAAGCAGCCGTAGTGAAATATATCCAAAATTGTAACGCATTTGTAAAGTGTTTCTGTAAGTGGTATATTAAATAAAGACTCCTACTCTATTCATTGAGATAGGGAAGTTTAGCAGTATTTTCAACTCAGAAAATAAAATGTGGGGGAAGGAAAGTAGATAAAATTGTATTTTGCAGATTATGTCTTCCTGATAGAGAAATAACTTGCATGAGTTTGCTATAGATGCTCTGTATAGTAAACATGCTATATAATATAACAAAGATCAGTGTCTTAGCAGTAAAGCAGTTCTTCATAAGAATTCAAGTAGAACAATTGATAAACTTTTTTATTAATGTACAATTGTTTTGCAACTAATGAAGTTTTAAGAAAACGATTCACACTCAGTGTGCATATACCCACCACACCCACCACCAGCGTTCTGGTAGCATTTGCCATTATCGATCTCAATCCATCTCCTTTTCCTCCTCCCCCCATTGCTAACCTGTGTTTTGATAAACTTTTTATTGTATTTTATTGATATACATGCTGAGATTGATTATACATATATATATAAAATCATGGAAAGTTACATTATAGTTTCCATTTGTTAGCATAATTTCAAGATAAATGTAGTAGCACATAGTTTATTTTGTTCCTATTAATCTCTTGGCAATTTATTTGAATCTTGCTATTATATGAATACATTTCATGGCAGCAATTAAATGTACAGAATATGAAAGTTCAAAATATTTTTAATAAAATAGGTATTTGCATGAATACCAAAAAAAAAAACCTGAATGAGAGAGAGGAAAAAAGAAAGAATTTTAACTATGAACCAATGTCTTTCAACCACACCATCAACAATAACTTGTGGATGCACTGGAAAACAGTTTAGAATTACAACATAGAAAATAATAGATACCTTGTATTTCTTTCTGGACCAAGTGATGAAAACTACCATTAAATTCAATATCCCTTCAAGTTACAATTATCTAAATCTAGGAGCCCTTCAAAATGTGTCGTTATGAATCTGATCAACTTAAAATAAAGTGAGACTTGCATTCTTCCTCAAGAAAGTGTTATATTATTAAGTAGGCTCATGAAACATTCCTTCCAAGGACTTCAGGATTTTGCTAATAACAATGAACATATCCTGAAAAGGATTACAGAGCACCTTCAATGCAATTATAAATCACAATAATCGTTGCATTAAAAAATTAAGAGAACACTGTCTGGAAATGGCACACTCTACAGGAATGACTGCCCCACTCAGTTTCCGAGAAGAGAATCTCCATTAGTTACGGTAGAGTTACAGGACGTTAGAGACTCAACAAATAGGATGCTGCTTTACGCTATTGCAGAATGTGATTGGCAGACCTGATTGGGAAAATAATTTGCAATGTTTTTAGATTCAGGTCAAAAGAATAAAAGAAGCCTCATTTGTAGTAGTTCTGTCATGTTTGCTGAAAGTTGTTGATTGTTCAAAGGAAGTCATCATATTGGAAGATAAAACAACAGCACCAAAAAGATAAACTAATAATCCAATGACTATCAAAAAAAAAAAAAAAAAAAACTAAATGAAACAACATTGACAGTGGTTGGATTGCCAGAAAAATTTTAATATAAATTCAACATTAGATTTTAAGTTTTTATTAAGGAAAATGAAAAGAAAGAGGGCCCCATATGCCTATGATATTTACAATGTTTTTATTTGTCTCTGTTTTTGTCATACAAAGGAAATGAAACTTAGAAGACTTTTAAGTCTGGATGGAGCTAAGCTTAGTGCTATATTACATTATTTATTTAGCTAAAGAATAGTGATCATGCAATTATCCAATATAGTGTTTCCATTTCGCTTGACACTGTAATTTTAAGCCAAGATTTCAAATGCAGAGAAGAGGTGCAGCATTGCTACCCCGCCAAATTGTGAGTGCATGGCAATCAAAAATACCTCTGGCTAGTTGAAATCAATAAACCATTTTATTTTGGAACTCATGAAAACATGTCCATCTTTCAGGGGCTCAAATTATAAATGTAATAGACAGCGTATCACTTTTCTCAGGAATTGATATAAATTCACAATAACCACAAAAAAAAAAAAATTAGTGTAAAAAGGCTGAAATTAAAAAAGGGGAGTTTTTTAAACTTTCATTTATGAGACTAACCATAAAATTGACTTAGTCTTATCAAACCTGTCCCTTTTTTTTTTTTTTTTTTTTTGCAAATATTGAACTGGGATATATTTTTACTCATTAGTGAACTAATGTCCTCAATAAAAGTTTTCCTCTTTAAAAAATAATTAAGAACAATCACCTATGAATGAAATGTATTGAAGTTTTGACCACAATGACTGGAACTTCAACAAAGAAATCAATTTCAGAAGAAAATGGAAGGGCAAGAAAGTAAGGTCTCAGTAAAATAGAAACCAAGTTGATCTCTTTAAGAACATGCTTTTGTCATAGAGCATAAAAATTATAAATTAACATCTTATGGAATGTAATTAATTTTCAGTCAATAAATACATATTCAGTACCAATTTGGTGCCTAGAACTGTGCAAAGATTTAGGTAGGCAAGGCGCTGGCCCTCGAGGGTTCTGAGAAAGAGATAGATCCACTGTTCCAAATAGAAAGCAATTCAGAATGTATTTGTGTCTCCTAACTCATTATGATCCCATTTAGACAGGAAGGGAAGCTAAGTACTGATGGGTTAGAATATGAATGCCTGCAGGGAGGCAAGTCTCACAGAGAATGATGCTCATAAATTAATCAGAAGTCAAGATGAATAGAGAACTATAATGTGGCCTTGAGGAACAGAGTGTGGAATGTCTTTAGGAGGAAAAATAAAATATTTGGTGAAAAGGAATAACATAGATAGCATGCTATTCAAACATCTACTAAAATATCAGTCCTTTCCCATGTGGCGATTGGTCTAATTTGACATAAAATTTAATTTGAAACTCCTTTAGTCTCTCAATATTTTGTTCATTTATTATGAATTAACAGGCAGGACATATGGGTCTTTAAAACCACATTATATGATTCTGATAGATTTTAAATTCTAAGAGATGTTTTTGGTGGTGGGGAGATGATTTCTGTCTGCTGTCTGAAGTCAAGATACCAAATTTTAAACTAGACATGGCAAGCTAACACAGGTGGCATGTTCATTACCCTTGAACTTGAATATATAGACACAGGCAACGTGAACAATATTTATTTTCAGAAGAGAAGAGAGAGCAAAAATATGTTGAAATAATCAATGGCTGTGCCATAATATAAAGAAATTGAATAGATTTGTCAGTGTGTCAGTCAAAAATGAATTACAACGGTGGTAAAGAAATCAAGGTAAAAGGAATTTCTCTGGGGAAAAGTGGCATGCAAAATAAAAGCATTTGTGTGACATACAGTTTACAGAAACTCTCTTTGTGAAGATTAAAATTTATATTGGTTGACAGGACAGCAGGAGCATGTCACACGATGTAAAAATGATCATGCCATAACTACTTCTTAGCTGATGGCTTGATTTTACCTGTAGTGATAGACATTAGATAGAATTCAACATTCATTTCCATCTTCTGACTTTAGCAGGAGTAGGTCTTTTCATGCATGGATGCAATTATTTGGGACCAAAACATTTGATGCCATGAGGTATTTACTGTATGTCATGATACCACTGGAATCCATCCTGTTGTTCAGCCATTAGACTAATTTTAGGAAAAATGATCAGAAATTGATTTTTATATGTAATTTTAGAGTTATTTATCTCCAGTTATGATAGTTGGCAAATATTTCCTGCATTCTCAGAAAATCGAGGCATATTGGAAAAAATAATAATGATTTTAGTAATAGCAGAATTAGGGGTAGTGACGGTTATAAATTCATTTGTTTGAAGCATATAATGTGAAGAGCTTCTTCTGTGTTTTCCATCTTTTCATTCTCATAGCATTTCTAGATATAGGTATGTTGATCTTTATTTTACAGAAGAGGGAATGAAGCTTCAAAAGGATATAAATAAAAATAAATCAATATGTATCACCAGAAAACACACAATAAATGGAAATCAGATTCAAGGGCTGCTGGCTCTATAAAAGGAAACAAGAGAGGGCCTAGCCATTGTACCTCAAAAATGTTGCAAGTTCAGGTATGACTCAGGTGTTCACAATAGCTTTAAGTCACTGTTCTTGGTTAGGTGCTCTTAATGTACATGCATTTTCAGAAAGATCAAAAACAACCTAATAGAAGTCTGAAATCTAATCATCAGAGTGATGATGATGATAATGTGTGTTAATAATAATGTGTTAAGCATCTGTTTTCTAGTCATGTTCATTAATAGAGATATCTTTGAAGAGTACAATACTCATCAGTCTTAGGCACTGGTAAAATGTTTACTGCTCCACTAGTTTTATATTCTGGAGTGACATTCCTGTGCTAACAGCGCTTATATTTTCAATATTTGCACTGTCACTTGCAGGAATATTATAGCCCTAAGTCCTTGGATAGTTGTTGACTGGCAAAAGTTTGACAGCTAACGTTCCAGAAAAAAAGTATTGTGTGTGTATGTATATATGTATAGCATATGCTTAGATGCTTGTAGGACTCATTGACACACCAAAAAGTAAACTATTCATTATAAATTCCACTTGGTTAACTGGGTTTTGAAAAATGTTCCCTTGAGCAATGTAGTAATTTTTATATACATATTGTCTGTATTTCCTATTTCTGTGAGTGAGAAAGACAAAACTATGTAAGTTGAACCTTCACTCAAATTCATCAATGACTTGTGTGACTTCTTTCATTAGTTGTTATAGTAGTTTCTAATACTAAAATAATATTTCATCTTTTCAGTGTTATGAAAAAATTAACAGCTAGAGATATATCATTCTTTCAAATTTGTCCATATTATTAGCATTTTATGCATTATTTTTTTAAGGCCAGACTAGGGATCAGTCAGCTATAGCCCACAGAATGAATCTAACCCATCACCTATTTTTGTAAATGAAGTATTTGTGTATACATGTGGACTAAGTCGCTTTCACATTGCAGCCATTGAGTTAAGTAACTGCCACAGATGACCGTGCGCAAAGTCTAAAATATGTATGTACTCCCCAATCCTCTACAGAAAAAAATTCACAGTCAACACCACGGTAAATCATCCCCTGATGTGTAGTGTTTGCCAATTTCCATAGTGTAAATATTTCCACAGCAGCTCAAGACCCTAAGGAAAAGATAAAATGTAATCATTAGGAGTAGTGAGTTGAATTGTATTCCCAAAGAAGTTATGTCGAAGTGCTAAAATTCCTGGCCGCTATAAATGTCATCTGATTTGGCAAAAAAGTATCTTTGCCGATATCATAAACATCAGATCATCTCATATTAGTGTGGGCTCCTAAACCAATAACTGGTATTCTTATATGGAGAAGTCGATTGGAAGAGAGAGAAGAGATACAGAGAAGAAGATCCTGTGAAGATGGAGAGATTAGAGTTATACCAACACAAAGCAAGGAAAACAAAAGGTTACCAGAAATCGCTGGGAATTAGAAAATGGGAGAATTCTTTCCTGATACTTGAGAGCATGAGAACAATTTAACTTCAGGCTCCTGGCCTCTAGAACATGTGTAGAAATATGTCACTGCAGCCCTTTGGAAAGGAGAACTGAAGTGTTGAGTTTTCAGTGTTCAGTGCCTTTGGTTTTCATTTAGCATGTTCCTGGTAAGTTTATAAAATTGAGTATGTAACGTTGCCTTTATGTAACAAAGAGTTCACAGAATTCCTGAAAACTGAACAAACTAAGGAGCCAGGATAGTGCTGTGTTAGCTGATCAGTCTTTAAGGAAAGCAATGTTGACAGTATTCTCTTGGTAAGGGGACAGAATCAGAGCTCAAGTGCATTTCTAATGCCTTCCCTGGGACAAAGCAATGAGAGATTTTAGGAAACAAGTAAGTCTGAGTCTAGCTGTTGAAGTTTTACCTTGTGAATTGGATTTGTCTGGAAGGAACTTAAGTGAAAGCCCAAATCATGGACTTCAGGGATGAGACTTGACTTTGAAGTTCCTCTGCTGGTGATTGTAATTCCTGCTGTGGTGAAGACTGACTCAAGTACTTGAGTAGATTAAACCACACATAGGCCATCCTTGACCTGCAAAACAAAGAAGCAAAAGAAGTGCAGTGTGGGGTTTGATAGCAGCCTTCATTTAGCAGTTAAAGAACATTCAGAATTTTCTCATACAAATTACTCATTGCCTCCTTTTCTTGTTTATTTCCAAAGTGTACTTTTTCCCAAACTGTGGCTATGGAGTAAATTGTAGTAATATATGACTTATAAAGCCTTATGCAAACATTTATTTTTAATTGTACTTTATGTGGTAACTGTCCCCTCCCCTGCCAAAAGAGGACACATCCTATGTCTCCTTATATTAAACTTGAAGAGTGAACAGCTAAACATTTAGTAATGGAAGACAAGTTTACTAATAGAATCATGGTAAGCATAAAATGCATTATATGTGAAGGTCAGTTGACTAAAATGAAAGTTCTTTAGTATTAATTAAATGAAAGATGCAAGACCTTTTGCTCACCTTTGTACCCCTTTCCGTGCAGTCGTTAGAGAAGTTGATATTTGCTGATGCTGTACATTTGCCTGACAGTTAGATTTCTGGTTTCCTGTTGACCGACTGGCTTCTAACTACACAAGGTCAGAGCATGATTTCATATTCTGCCAGTAACCATGGGGGATTCTGATCCATAGGTTATCTCCTTTCAGGAAAGTCCTTTGGTATCCTAAGTAATTGGATCGTTGTCCTTTTACTTGACTCCTTGTTTAACTAATATCATGAGTGCATTACCATCCTCTCCCAGCTTGTTCTCCTAACTTTGGACAATTATTGAAACACTCTTTCTGTTGCATAAACATTGCTTATAATAGTTTGCACTGACTTGGTAATGAGAGACCCCTGTCTTGCACTGCATATTGTAAATTTCTTTTCCTCTTGCTCACTAATAGCCATATTATAACCCTAATTACCAAGTCCTGGTGCATCAAAAACACTAGATTGAGGTTGTATCAGCAGCAAATATTTTGATGCCTAGAATGAACATGCTCCATCTTACAAAGTATATAAAAATATATAGCTAACGCTTAAATGTCACATTTTGACATTAACGTGCAATTTAGTAGGAAGGATACTGATAGGGAAAAATATATAGTTTGCCCTCATGTTACACACAGCCAAACCTCTGATACAGAAACAAGGCTGAGAGAGTTTTCTTTTTCAGCACGGTTAAGTGGTTGTACCTTAGGCTGCTTCAGAGTTTGCTGAAGAAAAAGATCAAGGGACGTCTCTTTGAATATTTTTTTTTTTTTTTTTTACAACCACTCGAGGTATAAAAGTGATGGTTCATTTAATGCTATATATACTTTATAGTCGTTTTTCTTTTTAAAGAAAAGGAACAAGTAGGAATGAAAGCAAACAGGCAGTCAGGTAAGAAGAGAAGGGAAGCAGCAGCATTTTTGTTTTTAAAGTAATTTAAGCCTGCTGTTTTTTCATTAGTTACTTTTATTTTTGCACATTAAAATGCACACATTTGTACAGGTTCCCCATTCCTCCTGTATGTCCATACACCCTGCCCTCCACCACATCACCAAGTGTTCTTCACCAGTGTCCAGTGGGCTCCACCACCATTTGTCCCCTCCCACCCGCAACCTCTGCCACTGCCCCCACCTCATCCCAATCCCTATTTCCATTTTTATTTTACATATATTGAGTTGTTCATCTGGGTTCTTCCCCCGGCCCTGGGATGTGAACCCAAGTCCTTAGGATGTGTGTGGACTGTGCCTTGTCAGAGGAGGTGGAACTAACCACTCCCCTACCAGGGTGAGCCTCTTGCTTTGTACTTTTATAGGCTGAAATGTAATCATTGTTACTAAGACAGTAAGACAGCACAGTATTTTGTGCTTCAAATTTATTTGAGAGGATACATCTCATGCTGAAAAAAAAATAAAACTAAAGGGGTAAAAGGAAACTTCAAGAGGTGGAGGGTCTTGAATGAGACAGTGGTATTAAGCGTGTTTGTGTATGTTCAAACTCGGCAGCTGTTTCACATGAACTCTGTGCTGTTCTTTGTACAGTCTTGGTACTTAGAGCTCAATGCAGTTGCTGTAACGAGAGGAGTGGTTACTTTGAGTAAGTTGAGAGGAGTCGTTGAAAAGGAGTGTGGGAATCACACTGGGATGGTAGAAATGCTATGTATCTCGCTTGGTGTGTAGGTTACTGAGTATATATATTTGCTCCAACTGAATTAACTGCATTCTTAAAATCTTTGCATTCACTCTGTGTAAATTATACCTCAATACAAATAAGAAGGTGCTTTGGAGAAAAGAATCATTTATTAGCAGTTGTGGTTGTATCCATAATAATTTGCCTTTCCTAATTCTCTTAATTTTTCAAAGCCCCATCCTACTGACTACATCATGTGTTAAAGGGTGCATGGATGATAGCTACATGCTTATGAGAGAAGCTAAGTCTTTGAGGATTTAGATGAATTGCTTGTCTCATAGTTAGAGCAAAACACATAATCTGGTTGCAGTTCCTAGATCTCTAGCTTTCACTTTAATCTAGACTGAATCTTCTAAAATGAATATACCTCGGATGATAGTAGATGATAAGAGGAGAGAGTAATGCTCCTTCCGTCTGACTCAGCCAGCACCTCTTCTTAGTTAAAACCTTGAGAACAAATGCAGCAGTGTCAAAAGAGGTTAATTTAATTTATATTCTGCTCAAGGTATGTACATTAATTTAATGACTGAAGAGGTCTTGTTGAGTTAAAGTCTGCAAAACTCCCTGAGTAAGCTATTGAATGATTCCAGCAACAAAGTTCAGTGGGTTAGTAGTGACTAGGTTTATTTCCTGCCTTTGGGGTAGAATCCCATTCCTTAAATTACTTGAATCAAAGCTGTACAATTGTATGCGTTTCTCCTTTTTATATAAAATAGGGTTTTGTTTTGTTTTTTAATTTAAAATCTGAATGGAAACTTTTCCCAGAGTTGAAATGTATCACTTTTAGGAATACAGACAGGAGCTGTCCCTGGTATCCATTCTCAAATAAAATTTTTGAGTAACTATTTTGATATATAGTACAGGAAGCTCATAAATGTCTGTTCTTGCAGCCTGAAAAATATAATACCCTACATAAGAGTGAACATATATAAAAGTAGTATTTTTCATATAGAAAGATACCTAGGAGCATCGATCACACGTTAGATTAAAAAATAAAGAAAAATGTGCACCTATCTTTTGTTAGCTATTTGTTATATATACCATAATTTATGTCTGTTTCTTAAAAAATCTTGTCCTAGTTTGTGTTGACTCCAAACCATTTAAATAATTGTCTTATTTCTAGATATCATTTAAATTAAAAAAAAACCTGATGTATTCCATGTGAATTAGGAAGTCTGCTAAGTGCATATATTATAGAATTTTCTCCTTATAACTGGCCAATAATTTCAGTACTATTTAATACAGTTATTATTCCAATATTTAATATCAGAATATTGAGACTTTAAAAAGTTGCCACGTACTGCCAGGTACACAGACGGTAAGCTAAAGAATCAGGATTTATATTTGAACAGTTTGATCTCAGCACCCTTTCTGTGAAGTACTCTCATATACTAGCCCCTAGAAAGAAACCCTATCCTTCAATATAAAAATAAGAGGCGCTGTGAAAGTCTCCTACAGACACTTCACTTTTAAAAAGAAGGGACATCACTGGTTACCATATTTTTCCTCTGGATCCTCAAGCATCCCAAACGATGACATTTTCCTGCATGAGATTTGTTTCAGCTCATGCCTGTATGGAGACAGAAAATCCGATGTTGACCAGGGCCTGGGAAGTAATGGGAGTAAAAGCTCATGGTACATGAACGAAGCGATGGTGCTGTGACAATGTGCTGGGGCACCTGTGAGGTTTGCTCCTTAGGTGCCTGTGTTCAAAGACAAGTAATAGCCGCCTGATTCAAAATGGATAAAATGAATCTGAATGAGCCCTTGCCTTGCATGTAGTCCAGAGGTAAGTTTAGATTATTTTGCATGGATTTAGTTTAAGGACGTTTTTGCAGGACTTTCTCTTCAAGGTAGTATGCTGAGGAATATACCACATTTCATGAATGATAATATCCAGAAAAAATAAAATAAAGGAGACAGCTGGGTAGTTTCTCACATAAAATAGAAGGAAGGAACTTGTCCCCATATTGGGTCACATGGCCTTGAAGAAGTACATTCTGGAAAAAAAATGGGAAAATTCAGAGGTCGAGACACTCTCTTCTCCTGGAGTCATAAGTACTATAAGCAGAGGACTATCTTCCATCAGAAAGGTAAGAAGAGGAGGGAGTGATAGTTAACAGTGTCTTTTACAGCCCTTTTTAACTCAGGCCAGTTATAGTTCTTAGGGATGAGGGGTCTGGTTTTGGGAGGCTTTTCCCAAGAAAAACTGAAATGCTTGCGAGAGTGCCTTCTGTGCTTAAAAATAACTGCCCAATCAAACAGCAACAGCAAAATAAAACAAAAGCCCTGCTTCTTCAGCTCAAGTATAAAGACCACAATAAAACCAGGTCTAGGTTATGGGCTAAAATTGGTATGAAACCTGGAGTTGACAATAACCATTATTATGTAGAGACCCTGATGCTTGGGATTCCCAAGGTCAGGGAAGGAACTGGAATCTGTACTTGGGGAACAGAACCAGAAAGACTAGATGGAATGACGTAATTTCATGCAAATTGACAACATCAACAATAAAGGTTTTCTCTAAGATTCACTTTAATGGGCCATCTCCTCCTCCCCACTAAAAACATCACTCCGAACTTACATGCAACCTACAAAAAGTTCTGTGGAAACAGAAATCAATTCTCATGTCATCAATCATTACCCCAAGTCAGTTTAACAATTCACTGTTCTAATGACCCATGTGATTGCCACCAGTCCCACGACTCTCCTTCTCTCGTGTGCTGAGCTCTGATTGTCTGCCAGGCACTGGCCTAAGTTTAACACAGATTAACTCGTAAATTTTATAAGAAGATGCTTTTACAGATGACAGCACACACATTCCAAAAAGTCAAATGATGGTCGAAGGTCAGAGGTCTCAGGAGTAATAGAATTGAAATTTAGTTCCAAATCTGCTGGACTTCAGACCATGGGTATTTTATTACAAAGCTAGTTTCCCTTTATATCCTCACAGCCACCATAATTCAGAACATCAGCCTCATCCCTCCCCTCCATTCCATTTGAGATAAATTAACATCATTAGCCAACCATGTTGTCTACCTTCTAGAGGAAACCATATCTTTTTCTAAAATTTCTACAGTTAGGTAGATTGTATTATTTTATTTCAACTCAGACACATATACCGGGCATATATATCTGCTTTGTCTCCATTTGTTATCTCCATACTTGTTTTACCTTGACCTTGATTATCTACTCCAAGCTTAACCCGTTGAACTAAGTTGTTAGACAATCTTTTATTGAGGTTTCACTTCAAAGACAGCATTATGATTTCCCAGTATTCATTTATATATCTCTCATAACCATACTTCTCGTTGCCTAGAAATCTTCCTGCCTGTTTAGCTCCCTCCTACCTTCAAAATAAGCTATAAATGCTAAATTTAAAAAAAAAAAAAAAAAGACCTTAAATTTAGAATATTTTCTTCGTTCCAGGGGATTTGAGCTTCAAATTGAAATGTTAGTAAAATGCCTGGACTTGGGTTTTGTTGCCTTAGATTGAGGTTTGTATTGACTCTGTTCGAGTTTAGTTAATACTTTCATTGTAGTACATGACACAGTCTGCCTTATTTTTCACTTTCTATGTGATTGATAGATGGGGAAGGATCCTATTCTAGTGAATTCTCCTTGACATTAAAACATCTGTCTCTCAACTCTATACACCTTTCCAGTTCACAACTCTTGTGTCCTGCCCTTTGGAGATTCTGAAATACATTTGTGGGATGGTTCTGTTTATCAAATTTCAAAATATATTAGCTGATTATGAAAAAATCAAATATCAACTATGTGACATCATTTCTGACCACACATTATTTTCTGAAATTGCTTCCAAAGATGTGTACATTCTTTTCTTTTTCCCTTCGGTGTATTTTGGGGTAAAATAATGCACTGGAAACTATGAGTCATTTTTGATGTGGAAAAGAAAAACTTACTCTGGTAGGAAGCATTCCAGAGAATCTGTCATGAGATCAAAATAAACCACCTCATCCTGGGCACTCATCCTCATGGCTCTTGATGACTTAGGATTCTTTCACAATCAGGTACAAATGAGCCTGTGTCTTTAAAGAATAAAGCCCATATTTTATATAAGACAGTTTATAGTTTATCAAAAAGCTGCATTAAGGTGTTTAATAAATCATGCTGCATACAACCCAGGGACAAGAAAGCACAACTGTCTATGATAAAATACATTAGGGACACAAGAAAAACACAGATCCTTTGTATGATACTCAGAGTCCTTATGAATCAATCCGAAGTATTAATTGTCTACCAAGTTTGAAGTCGTGAAGGGACAAAAAGAAAAATACGTAGTTTTGTGTTTGTTTTGTCTAGGTGAATGTATGAGACCGCTAAGAAATTCAGGGCAAATCTTAGCATTTAACCAGTTTTCATTTTATTTTGTTCTGCGTTAGTATGAAATGAGTCAAGGCTTCCAACTGTAAAAGCAATTTTTTTTTGTCGTAAGGCAAAGGAGACTCCTTGTACATGACATATGATAAAAATTCTTAGAGATGAACTCCAGTTTTGCTCTCTTGAGCAGATGGTCATTGTCTCATCATTCACCATTGTGCCGTTTCCTCTTTCATATTGGACACTTCTGGGGGGAAGGTCTAAAAAATATTCCAGAGCATGGGGCTCTGACGGTGATGTGTAAGGAGGATTCCTACTTCTAACCTCATGATGCTAAGTGATTCACTGATTAGGTCAGACATAGAGTTTCCGTCAAACTGGAAGACCCCTTGATCCTTTACTAGGTTTGGATGAATCCAAGCGTATTCTAGAATTTCTTCTCTAGCTGCAAGCAAGGAAGCATTATGGGGACATCAGCAGTTAAGTAGACCTCAGTCAGCAGCACAAAAGAGGTCATAGAGTGGCTGCTTCATTGGGAACTCTGTTGGTTTCATGAAGGGGAAGGAGTTAAGGCTACCTGGGGATAGGGAACATTAGCAGGACAGTCCAGTCCAGTTGTTATCTTCTGCTGAGAGAACATCTCTTCAATCTCTCTTCAGACTGAGGACCGGATCATGTCTTTGATTTAGGAGACCCTTAGAAGGTCAACTTCTGAGCACTTGTGTGCTGTGCGTGCCAAGCATTTGAAGTGAGCTTTGTGGACAGCTCCAGGCATCAAGCATGAGGTGGAAGAATTTGTTTTGGCTTTGGAGATAAACAGAACAGACCCATCTAGTAGATGTCTATTAACTCTGCACTGTGAGGTATGTTACCACTAAGAAGATGAGTTGCCCAAGTATGTAGAATGACAATCATCATATCTACATCTCAGTGTTTTTATTCAGTTGCTGCTCACAGTCTCTGGCACTGAAATATAAGCTCCGTGAATGGTGGTTCCCTTCCTTCCTTTAACAGAGCGAACAAACAAAGCAACTTCTAATCATGTCTGTTACTGCATTATTCAAAATAGCCAAGGGAATCAACCTAAGTACCTAAAATGCCCATCTACAGAGAAATCGATTAAGAAGATGTGGCATTTACACACAATGAAATACTACTCCCTATTTTAAAAAATATATGAAATCTTGCCATTTCCAATAACATGAATGGACCGAGAGGGAATTATGCTAAAGAAAATAAGTTAGGCAGAGAAAGACAAATACCATATTACTTGACTCGTGAAGGCTAAAGAAACCAAGCAAAGGAAAATTAAAACCAACTCTCAGATTCTGGCAGGAGAATGGTGATTACTAGAGAGGAAGGGAAATAAGAGGGATTAAATTGGATAAAAGAGGTCCATGTATGGTGGTGGGTAGAAACTATACTTTTGGTGATATTATAATGTAGTATCTACAGATGCTGAAGCAGAAAATTGTACATCTTAAACTTATGCAGTGTCTTACACTATTCTTCCCTCAACTGAAACAGATATTGGCATATATGTAATGCACACACACATATATGCATAAATATGTTTATATATTTATATATAAATTCTAATCATGAGATGTCCTGCCTACAGTTTTGTGTCTCTCTGATCCTGTAGTTACATGACTCATATGAGTTACAATTCCGGGGTTAATTCTCTGCATTCTCCAGGACTTGACCTGTCCTGGGGCAGATACAAGGAGCAATGTGTCTGCTCACTAGCAAATCAGCAATTCTCCCTCACTTCAATCCAGCAGGTGTTTTGTTCTTCCTTGTGCTCAGGACATTGCTTTGTACCTTCTCTCTCACCTTTCTCCATTCCTACTACAGGCCTAGTGTTTTAACTAAGAAGTGAACAGACATTTGTAGGGGTGCACTGGTGATCCCTAACACTGATGAATGATCCCCCAATTCTCATTTATATATTTTCTAAATCCCTGCTTCTTGTTGCTCAGAAATTGTGGGCATTTTCCTAGCTGCATCTTGCCTGCTGTTAGGAAAATTTCCACCGTTCCTGTCACCACCCCTCTTTGTCAACCATCCCCAGACCCACCACCAGTTTGGTTCACTGTGAATTTTAAACAAAACCTTTTTATACAAACTGAGGAGACAAGTCATATACATGATCAATGTAATACAAGATAATCCATGATAAAAATACGTCATTAATCTTTGGAACAGGCTTTTACTCTGCCCTGTCTCTCACTGTGGTCTTCCTTTTCCCTACTGAGTTATGCGGTTTCTACCTCGAGTTCTTTTAAATTCACTGTCCTCTTTCCATTCTGTTCTCTACTTCATTTCTGGCTCTTTTATACTCACACCTGTACTATCAGAAAACCTACTCCCTGGGCAGTCTGCTGACAGTCACACCATTTGACTTCAACTAAATTTATCTTTCTAAAACTCCAGATATGATCACACTCCCCTTCTGGCCATTTCTTGTCAAACAAAAGTGTTTCAAAACATCCACTTGGAGACCCTTTAAAATTCACCCTAGTCAAGATTTTTTTGGTTTTAGCCCCTGCCTTTCCCACTTTGCATTACTCATTTTTCCTTAAACACACCAGATGGTGTCATTCTGTTTTGCCTTCTCCTTGCTCTGGTACTTAGAGAAATCCTACTCATTCTCTGCTCTTTCCCTATTTTAAAATCACACATCTGGTCCCTTTACTCTGCTGGATTCATTTCTCAGTGGCTCCGCATACCTTATAGGATATAATTTTATGGTCCTTGGTAGAAAGAACTCTGCAGTGTAACATGCCACACTTCTTATCCAAAGGCTATATTGACTTTGCCCAACTAGACCCAAGAGACTCTCCTTATTTTGACTAAAGTCCAGCGTCAACATATCCATATATGCAACGATATTTCAAGCCTCCATGGCTTTCCACATGCTGAGCCACAAATGAACTTCACTCTGGCCATCTGGCAATCCCACCTTATTCTTCAAGTCTCAGTAAGACTTGTCTTTTCCTTGTGAAACCATTCCTCACCCACCCAAGCAGATGCCTGACCCATGTGCCCCAATTCCATATGTCTGTTGATGCCCTTACCTTCCTGTTAATCATATTTTGAGGCTGTCCTCCCTACTCAGTTGTGAATGTTTTCAGGGAAAACATTTTGCCATGTTGGTATCTATGTTTTAAGCCATTAGAATACCACCTTAGCTCATCATTGGCATCTAATGCATACTGGAAAATAAATTTTAAAAATTCATTCTATGAAATCTTTCTCATCCTCTGATGCATAGTTAATTGACCCATCAATCAAATTTCATAGCATCCAAGTACCAAGAATTTAGAGTCAAACTTCTGGGTTCACAGCACTGAATTTTCATTTACTAATACTGTAGTATCTTTCTGAGTTGTTAACCCTCAGCTTCCTCATCTCTAAATTATATATATATATGCATATATATAAGCACATGCATTTGCGTATTTATGATATTTATTTGTTAAACAGCACACTATATGAAGTTTTAGATTGGTTTAAAAATATTTTATTACTAACATGGGAAGACATGATTGTTGTGTTATTAACGTAATTGTGAGCATCTACGTTGCACTGACAAGTAATGAATACTTGAGGGCTGTCTTTTATATTTACCATTGTATTCACAGAATCTGTGATGCTGTCTCTTAACTGACTCTCTGCCTGCCGACCTGCCTACCTCCCTGTCTCTCTGATCTATCTGGCTAAGTCACTATCTGAAATGTCTTGAAATGTTGGCATAAAGTGTAAGAATAGACATTAATTTTAAGAACATTCCAAACACAAAGAGGGCGAGCCTCATGCTATTGACCATGTGAGGACCTAACAAGATCTTGAAGATAGAAATGCCGGGCAAAGTGTGGTAAGGAGAATGCGAGATGTGCGTCAAGTGAAATGAAGGTATTTGAAGTCCAGGTATTTAACCCTGTGTTGGCTGAGAGAAGGAAGTCATTGTGTCCAGTTGTGATCAAGCAGTCCGAAAAATATGTCGACTAGCTCTAGAATGGCGGGGAAAATCACTGTACTTGAAATTGAGCTCTTGGATCAAAATGCAAAAGGTGTTGGTGGGTGACTTTGACAGTACATCAAAAAGAGTCTGCGTAGGTCTGCCCCTTGGCACAGAAGCACTCTTCTAAGCCCTTGGGATGAATTTGTACATCTTTAGTCTGAAGACCTGTATCATCTGCCAAAACAAGATTTCCTAGGTTTACTTCTAAATATAGCTTTAGTTTGGGTAATTTGCTATAATCAATTTTGAAGAACATTTAAACTCAATTTAATGTTTATTTTCTTTGCCAATTCTTGGCGCCTGCATATGTGATGACTCTTATTCAAACTAGAAGATTACACACCTATTAAATATGTACATGCAAGTGAAATCACTGTACATCATGTAAGTACAAATTTAACTCTGGAAGATGTATTGCTTTCACTGATGCATTTATTCATTTGCTGAGGGTTTTTTTTTTTTTTCTTTCAGAGTATGCATGCATTGAAGATAACATTTAGAGAGCTTCCACTTTGAAAATTCCTTAATTTCCTAACAAAATAGTACAATTATGAAAATTTTACTGATCTTGTATTTACCATTGCTGGTAAATTTTTCACTCAGCGCTGAGATTTGTGGTCGCCTTATGAGGGCCATATTTATTTATGAAATTGTTCACCGATTGTATGTTGACGGATACAGGACTTAGCTATGTTATGTTTGGCAGTTGTCTCATAGTTTACTTGGCAAAGGTAACTTGGTGACAAAGAATCGCAAGCCGTAGAGGGCTTCTTTTTGGAGCACATTTATTAACGATAAGACATTTGGAAGAGGATTGCAAAAGTGAGGCTGAGGGCATGAGCAGGGATAGGAATTGCCCTATGTAAAGACTGGATGTGGATGGCCAAAGTAGAATTAGAAGCGGTGGGAACATTTTCAGTCCCCTAAAGATCAGGTTTAAGGAATGGGGTCGGGTAGGTGTTCACATGCCGTGGGATCAAATTAGGGACAAAGGGAGCAATTGTTCAGAACCATACTAGGAGAATAAACAAGAGATAAAGTCACAAAGTAAGGCTATAAACTAGAGGACAGAGGGCAAGATATGACTGGCAGATATGGTGAGTGATGGATTTGAATTTTTCTTTTAAATTGAGATTTAAGATGAGATGTTAAATGTTTAAAAATTAGGAGGTGGACCCAAAAAGTGCCCATTTCTAGCTTCTCTTTATGAATCACAACTTCTTAAAGATACTTATAAGCAGTGGCTGTATCTTAGCTCATTGCTTCTTAGGGGACTATATAGTCATGTTTGTCTCCTTTTGTTCTTATTAACCTGGCATAATTATTAGTAGCACTATTTTTCATTTTTAAAGTGTTCCACTTTGAAAGATGAATGTTTCCCTGTCCTCTAAGGGAAATTACACTCCATGGCACATACCAGCCTCCATCTCTCCCTACCCTGTTACGGTCCATCCTCTTGAAACATGAGCTTTAAATGCCTTGCATCTGAAAGTGTGTGAGTTTGTGACTCCTATTCTCAGTTTGCAATTAGGAGTCATAAATTGGAAAGTGATTGAACAATACAACCCTTTTGATGGATAAAATTGCAGATCAAGAGGTCTTGGTTTGAGCACAGTGATGGGACTTCTTATTCCATGATCTCTGGGTTCACAAGGGACACATGAAGGAAACTGGAGCCCACAGCCACACCCAGCCTATACACCTGTGTTATCTGACTGAGAGAACGTTCTTTCCTTTGTGATTGAATTGGGGTATTTCACACATACATGATTTCTAGCTTGTCTTAGAAGCTGGAAGATCTGGCTAATCCGGGGCCCATATTCTCAAAATGCCACCAGAGAACAGGGTTTGCTGGAGGCTGTCTCCCTGGAAATGGGGCAGATATTCTCCCAAGCGCCATCATGTAAATAGGGTGGTTCACTCATTGACTGTGCCTGCCTAGTTGCAGTAAGTCTGAATTGTTGTCCTCAAAGGGGAGACACATATCAGTCCTTTAGGTAACACACACAAGTAAATTGTTTAAAACCTGACTGAGATGAAGGAAGAGCATTGGAAATAGAGAGCTTGTGGGAACCCTTCTCCCTTTTTCACCACTGTGGATACTAACCTTCTTTGATAATAGAGAGAAAATATTACCCCTTAAGAGGGAGTCAGATGATACAATAATTGTTGATTGAATTATTTGGTCTCATGCTGTGACATGAACATGACGTTATTTATCTCTTACAGCAACTTGGGAAGTAAATTATATAATTAACCCCATTATACAGATGAAGGGTTCAGTGGATGATGCCAGAGCTGGCTCTAAAACCCAAGCCTTTAACCAGATTAGAGGAATTTCTACTTTACATAAAGCACTGACGTGATCTACCAGTCTGGCATTATTTTCCTCATGAATTCATTGATTCTTTTTCTAAGTATGACTTAGGTATAATATTCTCGCCAATTCTCTGAGCTGCTGCAGCACTAAGTGGTAGCGCGAGTGTCCACGAGGAAATTAAACTCTGGCTTTGTCTGTATCCACACGTCTTACACGCTCTGGAGGCTGTCTGCTCTGCTTTCTTTCGTAGAAGCCAAAGGCAGAGAAGTGAAATGCACTGATCGGTCTGGACACATTCTCTTAAAAGTACAGACTCACCTCCATGCGTTTTCCCATCCAACCAAGTCCAACTTGGATCACATGATGATTTCCTTTAAATTAACATCGTAGCCTATGTGATTATGTGACCCATAGTGAACTCTTTTCTATATGCCTCCTTCTCATGCTTATAATTTATCAGCATTATTGCCTGCACCCTGGGTCATACAACAAGTAGACTGTGATCATATGTGAATCTCATAAGGGCACCTGCCCCACCACTGTGATAGCCGCCATGAAAGTAAAAGCCCCCAACTCCTTAGATGCTGAAGAATTGAAACGCAGTCATTGCTTTTCCGAAGTCCATGATCATTTTCTTCTTGATGCATGGAATTCAAAGAAAACTACACCAGAGAAAGAGATGGAAACATCTTGGCAAAATTTAGAACTACTCTTAGATTCTAGCTCAGAGAAAGAATTTAAATTGCTTTCTCATATCCCAACTCTGGTTCCAGGTGAGCTCTGATCGGTGTAAGGTGATCATAGTGTCTCATCTTTCTCACTTAGAAGTTGTTTCTGCAATACATATAGCATCTAAGTTGGTTTGATTCAGACAAAATACATTCTGATCAGTGTAAAGGGTAAAAAGAAGTCCTTTTCTATATGATATGGTTTAAGAAAGTAACATACAAAAAGGTGCAGCCATTGCTAATGGAATGGAAAGTAATTTTGAACATAAAATAGACACATGGAGGAAGGCAGGGTTAAGAGACGATGTAAACTTTGAGATTAAACCATACCTGAAGTCAATATTATCTCCATATTACTTGCTGGAAGTATGAGCTAATAAATTCCTTTCTGAGAGCTTCATTGATATATCATCTAAAAGCTAAGGGAATGATCATTAGTGTTAAAATATATTGAGTGCCAATCAGAGATTATAATACATATAAAATCAAGTATGGCTCCAACTACTGGTTTTCAGTCAAATATTTTCTTCCATCTTCTTTATCCATCCATTAATTTGTGTATTAAACTTAATGTTTGCATGATATATTGGCCTTTTTAATATTTCTGATATTTAAAATAAGGGAAGGAAAACAAGTATGGTTAAAAACTGCATTTTGGACATAGTTCTTAAATGACATAAGGATTACCTGAAAAGCTTTTTAAAAATACAGACCTAGTGTTTGCCCCCATACTCTTATAATCAGAGACTCTAAAGGAATGATTCAGCAGCTGTATTACTCAATGCCAGGTGATTCTTTGATAAATAAAACTTAAGTATCTCTGTCCTAAGTTTACCATATAACATCAGGAGTTTGTAGAAGGTGTTGCTGTTTCATAAAACGTTTGGAATACCTGTTCCTTCTAATAGTACAACACTATAACTTCACGAGGAATGAGTCATCATTATCTTTCTCTATAAAATTCATGTGGGATCTAGCAAAGTACCTGTTTAATAAATATGTTAACTAACAACATTTGTGTCCAGTAACAATATTTTAAGGCTTGCACATTTGACCTCAGAAAAGGTATTCACCAAATACATATATATATATACACACACATATATATGTATATATATACACACACACACATATATATACACACATATGTCATATTTATAGAATCCAGTTGATATGGAAGAGTGTGATGATATTGAAATCTATCCAGTATCAGTGGTTGCATTTTCTTTTTGAAAACAAATATGAATTAGTCAAAACCCCTTGACAAGAAAATGTGTGAAAAGAGCTTCGAGCTAAAACCTAGAATACAAATGGTCAGTACCTAACTCTTTTAAGTGATAGTTGAATCATTTCTCATAGTCTTTGTTACAAACATATGAAGTCTAATCCAGTTAACTAAAAATGATTGATTTCTTCAATTAAAGTTTTTTTAAATTTAAGATTAAGAAGATAGGTAGGATAAATTGATTAATATCTCGACCTCAGTAATATATTCCTACCATCCCATTGTGAACTAAGCACAAATCACCCCCTTTTAATATGTATTTAAATATTTGAAATAGCTAGCAGCGTTACCTTGTGCACATTTATTCAGTCAGGAGAAAAATAGATCATTTAAATGTTATGTAAATAAATAAGCTATCTCATGGGTAAATCTTCCCCTTACATGGAAGGGAGGAATGAAGACTACTGACTTAGAGATGAGTGACCCTCTTTTGCAAATCACAAATATTTGAATGTAGTTGTATAGTACAAATAACATTTTGAATAACTAATACCTTTTCAGAAATGATTACATTAAACCTTTTCAGATAATTTTTCTTAGTGTAGCTTAACATGTAATCCTTTGTTAAGAAGTTTAAATTTTATCTGCATATGTAAAACCACAAGACAGGTAAATATGTATGATTTATTATGATGTGTCTCTATATAGATATATACACAGATACAAATGTGCTCACAAACATATTTATGCATTTATATATTTACAGATAGATAGATAGAGATATAATTTTATATAAAGCTGAAGAGTTGAGCCTATTTTGGTACCTAGGAAAATGTTTAGAAGTTAAAACTATGGCTCCTTGGACAGGTACATCAACAAAGATGGAAACCTTTTTACCTTCATATAAAAATGTTGGTACTGCATCCAAGGGATTCCTTTTTTAAACATCCTCCAGGGGAAGTTAGTGATACCACATGAGACTT
The DNA here is from genome assembly GCA_004363575.1 of Solenodon paradoxus. Lineage (NCBI taxonomy): Eukaryota > Metazoa > Chordata > Mammalia > Eulipotyphla > Solenodontidae > Solenodon > Solenodon paradoxus. Next base: position 505,350 of record RJWH01000804.1, on the reverse strand, counting down.
GAATACTCCTAGCAATAACACTTGAGAGGAGGTGGCGATTTGTCTCCCCTTCTTTCTACTGCAGTGATGAAGAAGAACTGAAATCAAGCCACTCAAGCGTATGAGAAGGGGAAAATTTAGTTTCACCAGTAAAGCAATCAGATTATTATATTGTCTTGTATCACTGCACCACCGAAAACAATTTCTCTTTCTGTTTTCAGTCTGAAATATTGCAAAAGTCAGAACCTCTCTGCCTCTTGTCTCCTGCACACGCACACACACACCCCTACACACACAGTGATTGACTGTGAAATTTTCATTGCAGTGACTATACACATTCACTTTCCAGCAGATTTTTAAAAGCAAATGGACCCAGACCATTATCAGAAGTTTGATGCTGACTCACAGCTATGTTTCACATTTAAGGGACTCAAGACTGCAGGACTTCTGCCTGGCATTTTTGGTGAACTTGAATTACAACTCAGCTGAACTAGTGTTACTCTAGGCATCTTGTAATATGTATTCTGAGTGGGAAAGATGGAATAGGTCATTATTCAGAACATTTTACTCCTAGATGATGGATCAAAGGGATCACCACTGAGTAATCACTCATGCTCAGCCAAGATGGGCAATGTTTGGAATATGGGTTGACAAGAAAGTGTGAAGTGACATTTGTGCCCTGCCAATGCCTCTGTCATCATGCGGGCCTCCTTCCTCATTTTCTTATCGTGGTCATGGTGACTGAGCACAAAGATTAAATGACTTGAGGGAAATGAAAAAATATGTTGTCATAGTACCCAAGCTGGCACAGGATGCGTAAGACAAATATGAATGTGTTCATTCTTTTGGCACAGTGGGGAGTGAGGTGGGGGGCAGGACTGATTCGGAAGATTTGAGATGGCATCACTATATTGGGAGAAAGAAGATCCTATCTTCAAAAACTGCTGAGGAACGTACCAGGAAGGAGAGAATTTTTCAAAAGACAAGACCCCAAATCTATGTGAAGAACAGCTTTGGGCTGTTCCAGCAATTCAGTTTGAACCGAAGGTTCAAACCCCACTGGGTTGGCTCCCTTTTTCCACCAACTTGGATAGATTGAGCTTGGCATGGTACGAGGGCCTTTTGGGAAAAACTCTGAACCCCATCTGTTCTGCTTATTTTAAAGATCCCACTGCAGTTTTTCAAAGACTAAGTATTTATTCCGAGGCAAATTTGGGTGAGCATTTGAGAAATCAAGACTGATAGCCATAACCCTCAGACACACATCATAACAATGACATGTCATTCCCTTCACTACTATTGCCATCATGGTTTTAGCAGTTTGCAAATTTAAAAAAAAAAAAAAAATGAGCAAGCAGAGAAGAAAAGAAGTTTTCTTCGAGATGATAAGACCGCCCCCAATAAGATCAAGCATAGCATAGTGGCAGGCATATCAGTTTAAAAGTGCACAAATTGTCTTTGTAAAATTCAACTTGTTGACCAGGCTGTGTTGAAGCGGGGGAAGAAAAGGAAATTTTCAAAGACTAAGGGTGTCCACTGCTGAGCGGTTTTCATCACCCCCTCTCTTCCTCTGCCAAGGTGAAAACATGTTTTAACCCAAGTGGAGCTGGGAGGTGCAGTAACACTTACAGGACACAGCTAATAATGGCGATGGCTTCTCATGACATCTCTTTGGTACGCTTCAGCGTGACCTTGTCAAAGTTAAAAGCTCATAAAATTCCTGTTTACTTTTTATGGCATTACAATTCTGCATAACAGTGCTTAAAACAAAAACACAGTATAATTATACTGTCAATCAAGCAGCTAAGAAAGGCATTTTCCACCAGCCTCATACCTAGCAAACTGTAAATAATTTATAAAACCATAAGTCATGACTAAATGGCAGTGTTCAGGGGCTAGTTAAGACTTGTCATTGCGCCCATGGTTTAGGGGAGCTGGGCAGCAAACACTGTGTTTACTTTCAGCTTGCGAGCGTAAAAGAAAAAAATCGTTTGTGCTTATCTTTCCAGGAGGCCGCTAATAAAAATATCAAATTGTCGATAGAAATTTGAACAGGTGTACAGCGAGAGTAATAATGATGTTTTATTCATATGCATTTCCAGCCCATTTAGCTTCATCCAACAAACAACAAAAAATATTTTCTTCATTACCTCCAATTAATGTAAATGTCAAATGTGTTGAATATATTATCACCCTGATAATTTGTTGTGTTGATTGATTTGTGGAATGTTTTGGATTAAAGTAACAATTTTTCTTACTTGACTCACAATTGCATGTTGCTATCCGCCACCTTTGGATTATGTAAATAACAAATTTGTTCCCATTAGATGTAGCACTCATTCTGGTAAACAAGATTTCCAAAGTGTCAGTGATTTCTGAGAACTCTAGATCCTTCATTATTTGGGGTTATTTTATTGTTAACTAGAATTTGTCAGTGCTGGAATAAATCTGTATCTTCTGCATGTGAAACCAAGTAACCCTTTGCAAAGCCTTTGTAGTTATAAAGCAGTAAAATAACAAAATCCAAATAATTAAATCCTGGATTCCACAGCCCGCTCTGTCTTTCACACTCTGTTTGCAAACCAGAGTTCAGTATTTGGGTCTCCTAATAGACGATATAATAATCATGATGGATATTATAAGCCATTTGTATAATGACTTCATGTTGTTTTTTGATCAGTTTCTTCATCCTCATCCATTATTTAATCTTTTTAAATACTTAGAATAAATAGAAAAAAACTTGTGGTCATTTTTCAAAGGCATGATTTAAGGATAGTTTAATAGATTTTTTACTGTGATAATGGAAAATATTTTTAAATTAGATAGCAATATTTTTTATGTTCACATTTAAAGTTAAGTGGGAAATTTAGGTTATTTTCTTCATGATTCAAGAGAAAAATCTAGTGTTATTTTTAATATCCTTCCATTATCTGCTATTTCAATTAACCTTTTTTTTTTTAAGTGAGAAATAAAAAAGGGCTGGAGGGCTCTGAATATATGTGAGCATAACATGAAAATCTAGCTCAATCATTTTTTAATCACCCTGAGAAGTGTTTGGCCCTCCTTATACCTTGGTTCTTTATTATGTGAAATGGAGATAATGTTATTTATCATACGGAGGTCACGAAAATACTAAATGTTTGTGAAACACCAACTACCTGTCTATATTAATTTTGGAAAATAGCCAAAAATTTAGTTTTATAGATATTTCTTCCTTCTTGTTTCTTTTCATGTATTAATAATATCTAAATAAGAAAGGTGTGTATGTTCTACAGAAATGTGACTTTTTTTCTAAATCTGTTCTTGTGGATATAGTTGATTTAGATTGTACTCTAACTCCTCGCATGTCTGCCAAGTAATACTATTTTTTTGAGAACCTAAGTTAAATTCGATATGTTCTTATGTAGAAACTCCTTCAACTTCTCTGTGGACTGGTCTACGTCCAAGAGGCTGCTGTAGAGCTTTGTGGTGGCAGGAATATATGCAGTGGTGCTGGGATTTCAGTGTGGATGTGCAGAGCCAGCATTGTTCACGGCACAGACTGTCATATGTCTTCCACTCATGTCAGCTGTCCATGATAAATTAGTCTATGGTTCCATATTCAAGGGCTCTTCAAGTTCAGCTCCAAAATAGTTCTATCAATGCTGATTTGTTACTCCATTGGTACAGAACAAAATGACGTGCTCATTCAGTCCTGCTTTCTTTCAAAATTCTTTAATGCCTTGTTATGTCTGGCATCTCATCAACTCTACTGGGATCTTAGTCAAGAAGAAAAGGACAGGTTCCCTATCGTATCAGATCCCACAAACTTGTAAGTAAGATTGCTCTCACCTCCCATCCACTTGAGGCATGTTCCTCAGAGTAAAAGAAAGGATCCCTTTCATAGAGACTCATATCCATCTAGTCTTGACCTCCTCTACTTCTTTTTCCCATCTTATTACTGCCATTGTAGATAGCTGTTTCACATGGGGTAGTGTCTTGAATAAGTTGCCTACACTTTGTGCCTGCCTTCTAAGGCCCTGTCCTCTGAAACTCAAGGCCAAGGAAGGCCTCTCTCCTTACTTGTTGAGGTGGAAAGTGTTCTGTCATTTGAGGCAATGATGTAAAATACCTAGTTAATGATCTGTGAAAAAGGCTACATGACATAAGGGCATAGGAGGGAGATTTTACATACCGAACTTTTTCTTGTATATCAAGTTTCAAAAATAGCCCAACAACTGAAAAAAAGTATAAAAGAGAATTGTAAAACTGAATAATGAAATGACAGCATTTATTTTTAAGAGAGTCACTTATCCTAGCAGCCATCTTCATCTTGCTGTACCTGAACCTGAGAACCAGGGGCTAGTAACCACTCTAGGGTTACAGTCGAGAGTTATGAGAAGTAAGAACACGAAGAGACTAAGGGGAGGAAGAGGAGGAAGGAACTGCAACAGGCTAGGAAAAGAAAACATAAAGCACAGGATGAGAAATCTCTGTACATACATGCACACAAGAGAGTACAAAGGAAACTGACACAGTTGTTACTTTATTTGTTATTTTCCCCAAGATGTCCTGGAGACAAGGCACTACACATCACAGCTCTACAGCAATAGCTGTGGCAATAGTCACCACTTACTTTCCATAAATACCACCCAATTTGAAGAATGGCTTCTGAAATTGTTAGAAAGCTTCTAGCTTCCATTAAATAAAAAAATAAGCATATTTAGAATCATTTAAGTGCCCACTAGCCTTTATATTTCACTTTGACATGCAGATCCCAAGGCTTGCTTATCACAGCTCTTTCTTCCAAGGCACATTGTACCCATTAGGCTTACATTTAGGAGAAGGGATATAAAAATAGCAAAATCCCACAAATAGGCAATTTGTCTAGTGGGCATGGTGATTTCATGACTGGGAGCAGCATTAAGATTTCAGGTGAAATGCCTTTGTCATCAGTGTGACTTAGAGAAGTCCAGCCAAATTCTGTGCATCACTGACTTAGTCAAACAGGAAAGCATTCTGAACACTTAGAACCCTTATGAACAACATTCTCAAGGCGATATTTCGTCAAGGCCTTCTAGAAACAGAGGCCAACATGAAAATCCTTAGTAAGGGTAACACTTGCAAAGACATCAAATAGTGAAGAGCTTTGTCTTAGTTCCATGTATGTCTGGAGAGAGCACAAACTAGGACATTCAAATGCACATAAAAAAATTGCAACCACACCTACATGTGTGTGTGTGCACATACAAACACAGATTCTTAATGAGCACACAACTGAGATTTCATGAATTTTGTGTTACTTAATCTAATACCTTAATAATGTTTATATTTCTTTTTCCCAGGCATGCCATCATCTCATTGCTCATTAATCCACCCTCGACATATCAATGCCTCCAAATGAATGAATGGGCTGCCATTCATCATGTTTGTCTCCTGTATTCAAAAGATCTTTTTGTTTACAAGAGACTTGCTTGCCATCAGAAGTCTCAAAATAGTGAGAGATTCTGGAACAATAAGTAATTCTTTGTCATTCTGAAAGAGAGGTGGTGTGAATGACTAGCGTAAGTTCAAAACGACAACCAAAAGGAAACTCGAACTGTAAATAAATCGAATAAAGGTATCTGATAAAGCAATGAACAGCACATGGTTTCTAGTTTTTATTCACTTTTGGGCAGAAGCCCAAGGTTTATCTGGAAATGCACGTTTACTGTTTTCCGTGAGTAGTCAATCAAGTGGAAATATGCAAATACTCAGCTATGTTATCAGTAAACTGGTACACAGTTGAGGCTCAGCATTATAGAGCATTAGAGCTGAAGTGCATTGGAAGACGTTCTGTGATAATAAATATTATGTTCAAAGCTTTAAGCCAGCACTTCGATAGACTCTTCAGACTCACTGAAGATTGGCAGGCCTGGGTGGTTGCTTCCTCACTGGAGGCTCATTTTGCCAACTCCAGAAATATTTTAGACCAATTCAGAAGCTTCCTTCTATTTCACCTTCGCTATCCGTATTTTAAATAACCTTGGAGACTTGAAATAAGAGAAAATGGTCTTTGGAAGCCAGGTCTACATCACAACTTCATTCGTTAGCCACGGGTTTATATAATCTCTGAGTATATATCATGAACTTTCTGGTAGTTAAAATTTACACTATAGAAAATCAGATTAATTAGGAAGTTTTCCAACATGACAACTAAAATAAAATAGAGTTAAAAGTCATCAGAAATTGGATCTAATAAGAAATATGATGCTAATGACCTTCTCCAGCCCTCTGAAAATTACATTTACTCATGGAGGTATTTGGGAGTTATTTTTACCTCGCTTGCATACCATGCTAAATATTTTAAGACAGAAATTGCATGTAAATCATAGAATTTAACCAAGTAGTGAAGAGGTTATGCAGCTTTTTATAGCTTTGTATTTTGCTTAATAAAGATGAAAATGCATAGCTGAAGTTTGATCATTAGAAATGTATATACCCTCAGTCTATCCTCCCGTACAAAGATGTTAACCACATAATTTGTGCATTTTTCTAGGGTAGGTAGTGAGACCCACATAGAATAAATAAGAGTAGTGCTTCTTTTGAATGATTTGCAATAAGGTTTGAAAGGCAAGAAGTCAGTTCATGGAGAGAAAAATTAATATTAATATATAATGAAATGATAGCTTAAAATGACATTTCAGGTGAGAAAATAATCTAGAGAGGTTAGGATGATAGTGAGCTAAATATGATCCAGAAGGCCATCACAAAGATTTGTTTTTAAGGCAATTATAAAATCATATTTTCAACAGGGTATATGAGGACATTAAATACAAGGAAAATAATATAGTATTTTAATCACGTTTTATGGTAAATGTAGGAAGAAGACCATCAGTACTAAAACAACTATGTACTTCTCCACAACTTGTTACCATTAAAAGAAGGGAAATCAAAGCAGAGTGGGGAAAATCTGACATTTCCTATGATCCACATAACAGGGAAGAAATGAAAAGTTTTTTTAATAAAAAGCCAAAATAATGTTATCTGATACAGTCAGCTATAAATTTTAGTACTGATTTTCAATAAAGAGGCAGAGCAAAACAAGTACAAGTCTGAGGACTCTGGTGAAATGTGGTCCCATAGGCAAAAGTGAAATGATGGATAATGAGTGTTAGACATAACTCTCTGTGAGTAGCATCTCCAAGACCATGTTGGGGGTGAAGTTCAGTGCTCACGGAAGCCTCTGGACAGCAGGAGTGTGATCCATATTCTTTTAATCTGAATATTGTATGTCTAATATCTGATTTCATAATGAAATTAATTATCACTGCTAATTATGTGCTTAAGCCAGTGTTAAACATTTTTATCTTACGATAACCATTGTATCCGTAATATCTGGCTTCATCCAATTATACCTTTGCAAGGATTTGTAGCAGAGGGGTAGTAGAGAATAATTTTCTGGTTGAGCCTGATCTTCGTTTTAGAACAGTAAGCAGTTACATACGTTTCAATGCAGATGATTTTCTTTGCATATAGTGAGGATGGGAAAGGTAGGACCCAGGCTTAGGAGCAGAAGCTTTTACTTCCAGCTTCTTAGAGTCTTCAATGAAAAAAGAAAGGGAAATAAAGAGAGTGTTGGGAAGTTTGTTCCCCCGCTTGGGTCCTAAGAACAAAGTTTGAACCCCATTAAAAGAGAGGTCATTGATAAATCTGCAACAAACTGTTTACCAATGTTTTTCAAAAAGCAATCGGAAACACTGTTCTACTTGACTGTTGTTATGGTGACCTGTGACTCAGGAGTGAAGGGATAGACGTTTTACTCAAATCAATTAGCACATGGCGTTTTCTCCGGCAATGACAACTCTGAAAACAAAACAAAACAACCTCCAACATTGCCTTATCATGAAGGAATTGTAGCAGAGCGCTGAGAGAGAGATGACAAACTGGTATAAAATGAAATGATGCTTTGGGGGAGGATATGGGTTCCTTTGGTGCCTGACAAAATGCTGTAAGTTCCCAGTGGGAATAGATAAGAGAAATAACATCATAGGATTCCTAGAATAGATAAGAGAAATAACATCATAGGATTCCTAGAAGTACTTGAGAGGGAATGAAAGGATGAGAACTTTGCAAAGGAAAAGAAATTCTGTGTCTTCTGGTGAGTCAAGAACAGTGACAGTCCATCAACTTATTAATGTAACAATTAATTCTTGAATACCTGCAACATTTCTGACATTATTCTCAAAACAGAGCAAACATCAGGAGTAAACAAGACATTTATAATGACTAGCACATTGGGGATGCAAAGCAATTAATAAATGGTGATACGAGAGCCCCAAGTTGGAAATTTGGTACCTAAGTGCCCATCGTCAGATGAATGCATACAGAAGACATGATACAAATACATGCCCAATGACTAAACATTCTTAAAAAGATGAAATCCTATCCTTTGCAACAACATGAATGGGACTAGAGGGGATAGTGCTAAGTGAAATAAATCAGAAGAAGAAAGACAAATACTGGATGATCTCACTCATGTGGAATAAAAGGAAACAAAAATGGAACAGAGAAAACAAAAACTCTCTTTTGGACATTGGCAATAGAGCTGAAGCTACCAGTGGGGAAAGGGATAGAGGGCAGGAGCAAATGATGGTGGAGCCCAAAGGAGAGTGGTGGAAGACTTTTGGTAACTTGGTGATGCACAGGTTATGTTGTCATGTATTTGAGGAATGGGGAGCCTGCACTTACGGGCTTTTATTATTTTATAGATCAAAGTTACCTCAATGAGTACTAAAAAAATAAAAATAAATGGTGATATGCTAAAAGCATACAGCTCAGTAGCAAAAGCAAAACAAGCAATGTATTCCACTAAAAAATGGGCATAGGCATTTTTCTAGAGATGACATCCAGGAGGTCAATGGGCAAATGAAAAGGGGCTCAGTATTTCTAATCATCAGGGAAATGCTAATTAAGACCACAATGAGATAACATCTCTTCCCTGGTAGCATGGTTATCATCAAAAAGACAAGTGATGACAAGTGTCTGTGAGAATGTGGTAGCCATTATGGAGAAAAGTAGGGGAGGCACCTCAAGAAACTAAAAATAGAGCTACTACAGTCTGATCTAGCAATTCCGCTCCTGGATATATATATACCTAGAGCGAATGAAAGCAGGAAAAGAGACATAGGCAATGCCATGTTCTTTGCAGTTTGATGTCACCCATGGTGCTATCTTGGGCAACTAGAGGTAAAGGGGGAAGATTCAGTAAGAACTGCAAGTCATCCTTTCCTCGTTTTCTCTTATCGTTCTTCATAACTCCTGTCAATTTCTCTGTATGTGTTTTCATTTTGGAGTGCTGCTTCTGTAGCTCTATCTCAGGACATTTTTTTTTTTTTTTTTTTTTGGTCTACACCAACTACCAAGAGAAACCACCTACTCCCATTATTTACAGGCCACCCGTGTACAGATAATTCCAAACAGTTTCAGCCAACCTTTGGCACTAAACCCCAGTTTCCACCTTGATTCTCTGCAGGGATCTCTGGTGAGTATCTCTGATGGTTATCTGCACTCTATCCAAAGCTGAGCTCCTGTTCCATCCCTACCAGTTCTTTTTAATCTAGTCAGTAGTTCCCTTATGTGTAGGTCCAATCTATTTTCCCTACTTCTCACCTTGTCCTCTACATCCAAGGGGATCTTAGGAGTGAGTAATTGGGGGACCAGTTGGAAGGTTTTTTTCACATGAAGGAAAGTGATTGAAACAAGATGGTGGAAAAGTAGGTGATGAGATGTGGCTGAATTTTATGTTTTGAATTTATTCAACACATTTATGCTTCAGAACCTTTGCACAATACTTTTGAGTTAATGTTTTCCTTTCTTAGTTAACAATTAATTATTGAAAACCTGTACTATTTCAGATATTCCCAGGACCAAATCCCTCATCTTTGCAAGTCTCTCCAGGTTTCTCTAACATTTCACTTTACCCCCAGTATCTTATATGTCTTTTTCTTAATTTATTTCTCTTTTCATTCGTCACTCTTTAATATTCTGTATCTTTTACCTACCTCTAAAATGTTTGTTCTTCTCCCACTAGAGTGTACTGTAAATGAAGCAGGCATTTTTTTTTTTTTCTTGGTTCCTTACTCCATCCCAGGTGTGGATGGTGCTTGGCACCTAGAAAATGACCACTCCATTTTTGTGGACAAAAGGGGTGAATTAATTCCAAAGCACTTGAGTGAAGGAAGAGCACCCAGAAATAATAAATACCAATCACATTCAGGCATTCATTTCCCAGGTCTTGCTGGAGCATTTGAAGATACATACTAAGATATTTTCATACGCAGAAACTCTAGAGTGAGTTCCACAAGATCTAGCCATCGTTATTAACATTTGCTCTGTTAAGAGATTTCTGAAATAAAAATAGATTCCAAATTAAGAGGAAGCTTTCAAGACAATATAATTATGTTTATGTATGTGTGTATGTGTGTGTATATGTATATATATATATGTATGTATGTATGTACGTATGTAGAGTGTCAAAATTTTTGATCCCGAAGCAATATAACTGCCAAGAGAAACAAAATATTCCTGAACACCCATTAAATGATACTATTTTTTCCCCCACAGGAAACACTAATTTTCTCCTTCTCTAGCAATTCAATAGAGATTGCCATGTTAGAAGTACTGCCCTCGACCTTTGGTATAGAGATATTCTGTATTCCAACGACTTTGCTTTATGAAGCCGTGGTTTAACTTCTTACAAATATTAAGAATTTAGACTTGGTCCAGAGAAAATAAAATCATCGATGTGATACTCCATTGAAAAACATGTCAAGGATGAGTAGAGATTTGGGTGTTGAGTTCTTCTTATCAGAATTTACTTTGCTTATAAAAATGTAGCAAGAGCAGAATGTATTGAAAGTATATATTTTGAAATTTTTTAAAAAATCCTAAAATACATGACTACTAAAAAATAAAAGCTAATTGCAAATTAAGTTGGACTCCCAATGAAAATGCATTTGAGTGCTTCTTGGGTGGTTTCTGTTTTCTGTGTAGTGCACAGATAATGAGTCTCAGTTGTTTTCTGTTACACTGTATCATCTTCCAGGGGTTCATAAATTATACAAGACTCTGCTTAATCTTCCACACCTTCTTTTGCTTCTCTCTTTTCTGTTTACATACTCCGAGTATATGTCAGCCAGTATCAGCATTTTGATTATAAACAGAATGAAACTTCTTCCAAAGCCCATTAGCATATAGAACAACATATTTTCTGTATTTTTTTCCCTTCACAAATCCATAAGTGATACAACATTTTTTTTTTTCACCATCACATGAACTTGCCATTTTTAACTAGCCTGGGATTAGCTTTTCTGTGTGCTCATGAAGCATTAAAGCTTTGCTGAACAAAACAGCTCCTTCTGACCTCTGCTAGAAAAATGGAATATCTTGAAGCATGCTCTTTTTATTAATGGATTTCTCCATTTCTAATTTTTTCCCCAAATCTCTTCCCTGTGGCTCCTGTAGTTTGCATGACAATGTTTAGAAAAATCATCATTTATGTCTTAGAAAATGTTTCACTTCAATAAAATGTGGGGTCACAATAAAGTTATACTATACGTGGTTAATTAGTTATGTAATTATTTTATCAAATGCAGAATCATTAGGGATTGGCCAGCTTACAGGTAAAATGGGATCTAGGTGTTTATTTCAAAATTCCTCTTTAAAAAAGGGAAATATTATGATTATCCTGAAGATATAAAGTATTTTCAATGGAGCCTGGTGAATGAGTAAACAAAATATGGTATAACCATGTCATAAAAATGCATAAACTACTAATACTTGATACAAACAAATCAACTTAGAAAGCATCATGTTAAGTGAAATGTCACAGAATATGACAGCTGCTTGAGTCGATCTGCAAGAAATCTGCAGGGAGCATGGAAAGGAGATTAGTCGCCTGTACAGGATGTGAGTATAGGGATTAAATGTAAACAGGATCAAGGATATTATTGAGGTGATGAAAAAGGTCTAAAATTAGATTATGGTGATAGTTTTGAGACTCCATAAGTTTTGTATAGTAAAGCTCTAAGAATTGTAAACTAAAAACACATACTTTTAGATTACATCATTATATCTCACTAAAATTATTTTTTAAAACTTGGTCATGTTTTTTGGTTGTTACATATTTAGTAAATGGTGAACCTGTGCATATGGGCCTATATTATTTATAAAGCAAAGTTACTACAATCAATATTTAAAAAAAAAAAAGTTCTGCACCCTGGTGGCCTGGCCAGTAAGTCTGCTCCTCCAGCTGGTATAGTCCATGTATGTCCCAAGGACCCAGACTGCAGCTTGGTGCTCTAGGAGACAACCAAAATGAAAAACAAAAAATAAATAAAATGTTTTCCTGCTTCCTGTCTCTTTTTGCCTGCCTAATTGCCTTCATTCCTACCTGCACGTTGCCTTAAAAAAATAGGAAAAAATGCTTATGTATTATTTATCCATATGCTCTCTCATCTCAGCAATAGCCAAAATATCAACCAAAAACTAGCCCTCCACCAAAAAGATAGGTATCTAAAATACATATAGTCAATACAGAATAGTCAATAATTTAGTCATCCTAACAAAATTTAAAAAAAAGGAAAATACTCAAGAGCTTTCCCTATTTAATTTCAGAAACCTGTTATTCTGTTGATTAAAAGCATATATAGTATCTTCATTTTCTTCTCTGCCAACGAGTACTAGAAGCAGTCCCATTAATACTTTGGAATATTGTCTTTATAAAATCTGAGTTGAATAAATATGTATTATACCTGTATAAGTAATACTACATTTCTTTTAAAAAACCAAATGAATAAATACATGCATTTTGTCCATTCAAATAAATAACACTGGTAAGATTCCCCTTCTGGTTTCAAATATCTTAGTAGAATCTGATGATTTCATAAAAATGAACTTGTTAAGGGAATTGTATTCAAGATTATGGATGGAGTTACATAAATATTTGAAAGCCTTTTTGTTTCAGCAAGTGTTTCAGCACTTCATATATGCAACTATCATTTCATAGAGCTAACTTTGTCCATCCAGAGCTCCCTTCATACCCATTTTTAATTGAGATTATAACCATCTTTAAGCATGAGTTTTACTCAGAAATTATCTGTATGGTTTCTGTTTATTTGGTTTTTATAATGAAATTTGACTATGCACATGGGTAATCAGCAGTCAACTTGTTTTGGGTATTTTATTTTTATTTTTATTTTTTTACTATGGGTAATAGAATTACTATTAAATTCTTGCATTGTAATGACAGTTGTGGGTCAACTAAGTTAGCTTGAGTCTAATAAGCTTGAAATTGTGACTTTGACCTGTTAGCTGCTAGTCAATAATCAACAGAGATCTTCACATCCAAAATCAAAATGCATTTTTTGTCGTACATGACTGACCAGCTCAATATAGAAAGTATTTGGGAAATCTGCCGCTTTGGTACATCATCCATTGGTCAAGAATCGCAGATCCCAAACAACCCAATGTGCTTCGATGTTGAAAGCAGGAAAATTCCTATATCTGGTTGTCCTGCTTGTAGATTTCAAAGGCTTGAAGAATTCAGGTATGTATCAGTAAGAATTAGAATCTAGAAAATAGATACGCCCTTTACAGTGGACAACCATCACTTCATTTTCATTGAGCTTGGCTACAAGGACGGCAGAGCCAATAGGACAGGTTCTTTTGATTTTCAGGAAGATTAAAGCATTGATTATTTTTGTCAATCTTCTGTTAAGTATGAACAACTAATTCCACATTTTCGAAAACTTATACAATGGCAACAATTTGCCAGAAGACTTAGTCTTCTAGTGGCCAACTCAGTACTTCTGCTTTACAGTGAGTCTCCTTTTGCTTAAAATATCTTTGTCACTCTAACTTAGCAAATGCCAATCTATCTCTTTTTCTGTGAAATCTTTCATTTGTATTTCCAAGGCTTCTCTGTTCTAGCAGTTATTCCTTTCTCAGAATTTATTATTTATTATTATTAAATGGCTCTAGTGAAAAACAGTCCCTCAGTGTTTTTTGAAGACCAGGGTATCATCTGTCCTCATTTTGTATTTGTAACATAATAACGACTGGTAGCTGACAGTCAAGTGTTTGAAGGAATGAATGAGTGAAAGAATGAATTACTTGTGTTTGAAAAGATCAGATTTACTTCTTAGTTCTGCTGCTGATTTCTTACACAGTCTTGGACAAGTCATTTCATTGCAATGACTTCAAAGTCCTCATCAGGATAATGCAAGCCCCAGTCCGGATTCCCCCATGGCATTCAATGTTTTATTTTGATGATAATGAACTAGTGAAGATAAAATCAGTAGTAACTACTGATATCCACTGTACCCTTACTAAGGGCACAGAAACTGAGATGTGCCTTCAACACAGAATCTTATTTATTCTAGACATAATATTGTAAGGTAGCCATGTTTGTCCCCATGACGCAAGGAATTATGCTTGGAGAAATACATGTTTTCTCATTTATCAAACTAGAAATCTAAAGTTTATTGTTCAGTTCTCCTTCACTTCTTTCTTCTCAGGGACTTGTGAATCATAATCACAAGTCCTTTGTTAAGACTTTAATTACAGTGACCAGCAAAGCCAGTAATTGTCCACTTCACCCTATGAAACTCTGCATTTCCCTTGCTCCAATTCACAGGAAGTCATGCTGCTTCAAGTGTGGTCTGTGGGCAAGCACTGGTACCATCACCTGGCAGCTCGGTAGAGACACAGAGTCACTATTCCCAGTCCAAACCTGCAGAATCAGAACCTGCGTTTCTACAAGATCTCCAGGGCTTTCCCAGGACATTAAAATTTCAAAGGCATTGAACTAGAGGAATACAATTCCCAGTTTATCACCATAATCCCACCAGTAGAGAAATAGAAGGAGTGCCTTCAAAAAGGAGAGCTGCAAAAATGGAGTATAAGAAACGGTAAAAAGAAATCACTGATGTGATCCTAATGAGATTCTGCTAGACAGTATATTTGAAAGACGTTTGAAGAACTACTGAATATCCAGCCTTTCCTGTTTCTACTTTACATTGTGACGTTTCTTGAGAACTCTCCAAGTTTAGCACCCAATAATATTCTTTGAGCATTGCTGATGCTGTTTTACTAAAGTTTTGATTTATTATTGTTTCCTCCTCTCAAGAGTTGGTATTATATTCACTGAAACTGTGTTTTCTTCAGAAACTTTTATTATGGATATTTCAAAGAATTAGGCTGTTTTGAAACCGTATCTTCTGGACATTTTTGTTTTCGATTTGGTGTTTGTTTCCTTGGGCATTTGTCTATTCTACATGAGTTTTAAACTATAGAAAACAGTGTCTTCAGTTGAAAGCCTTACTTAATAATAATTGTTACTGTCAAACCCAAAGAGATACTCTCTTGAGTGATAAGAGAACAAGAAAAGGTTTGCTGTTTTTAGGAAGTTAGAGAAACTGGCATCATAATGTGAACTCAGAAGAGTTCTTTTCAGGGAACAAAATTTTCACTGTTTTTTCTTTTGGAAAAAAAATGGTGTCCAGCTAGCGGAGATGAATAAAACAATGAGATACACACTGTTAGGCACTTTTGAGTGGGAATGATTCTCCCTTTATTCTCTGTCTCTTCTTGGATAATTGGGTATATGGATAAAAAAATCTCTTTTGTATCAGTCTATAGACTTTAACAATATTCTCTGTATTCTAAAAGGACTTCTTTTAGGGAGGACTATACCTCATACTTACTGTTGAATTCTTCAGAAACAGTAGAAGGTAAATGATTTATTCAAAGAAGTTCACACATTTTGACAGAAAAAGTAGACCTGTTCTTTCGCTCTAGCAATGAGACATATTAAAGAGGTAATAAAACCATGATAGGCTAATTTGACAAATGGCATCAACATCCACTGGACAAAATCTGAAATAAATGTAGATGTAATTTTTATGGATTCTCATTATAAAAATAAAAATAAATGACCAGGGCACATCCTGTGGCTCAAGCGGCTAAGACGGATGGGTGTGGACCTTGTAAAGGCCAAGTTCTTGGCTTTGAGACCACCTGTGTGGTGAGAACAAAACAAAACAAATAAATTAAAATGCTTCTTCCTCCCTTTCCCTTCCTCCCTCCCTCCACTCCTTCCTTCCCTCTAACCTCCCTCCCTTCCTTCCTTCCTTTCTGAAAAATAAGTGTCCAAAAAGAATTTCCCTAGAACGGGCCACTAGAAAATTCATTATTCCTTGAGTATAGACACTAGTGTGCGTTCAGAGGGTACACAAATTTTATTAAAATGATTTGACAACTGGACTGGCAGAGTCTTGGACTAGATAGACATCAAGCTAAAACACCAGCATTACCCATCCCAAACATTTTCACCTCCATTTAATCTACAGGTTTCCAAAAGTCTTTGTGTGCTAAATGTTTTAGAGTATTTTTTTATTCTGACTCCTTTTTCTTCAATGATCCCCTATTTGCCAATTCAATAGTAGTCTTTATTGGTGAGCTCTACATGAGACTCCAATAATTTGTTTGCTTTATAGCAAGGTTCCTATTTTTCTTCCTTAGCAATGTAGCTGCTTAACAGCCATGACTTTTCAAAAATGATTATTTTAAATAGGTACTTGTTACATGCAAAAGTCTTCTTACTCATCAAATGCAGTATTTCCTGAAATATTCTTCAACAGTTCTTCTTGAAATTTGCATATTTGCTATGTCTTATGGGATCATAGCAAGTTGATTGTTCCTGAAGAATAATACCAGCCTTTCTGTCTCAAAAAACAGTTCTCTTTTGATAAACCAGTTCTCAGGGTTTTTTGAATAATGATTTTGCTGGCATCTTCCTTTGGCTCAGAAATATATAGATGTATCTAAGGGTATGTCATACAATCAGAAGTTACATTCCTCATCATTCATGCCATTATGTACATAACTATATGTCTATGTATATATGTACATGAAGATAGATATACCTACAAATTTATAAATACCATCACTAGGGATTATATCAATCTGGAACTCTCCACTTTCTCCATCTATTTAACCCTGCTCTTCACAATGTGGAAATAAACCATTTAAACTTGGAGTCTTTCATTCCCAAACCCCTTTGCCTCAATATAGGGTTTTTCCAAAGTTTTCTACTTTCATGACATTTCTGTCATTTACGTTCTGGACGTTCAACTTTTTTTTTTTTTTTTTCAAACCTGGTATAAAGTTGTAAGGAATTCCAAACCATAAGAAAAGTTACAAGAGTCTGATGGCTGTTTTCAAAGTAGCTACATCTAAACAAAGTGACTCTTCACCTTTTTGCCAATACAGGCAATAAAATCTAAATTCATGAATATGTAGCCATAAGTGGCTTTGGAGTATTGATAGTAATAGACCTCATTTTAAGTAAGGAAAATGATAAAGTTAGGAAGAGCATCATTTCTACTCTCTTAATCAGAAGTTGCCTGTAGTGATCACAGATCTGCTTTTCCTCAAATAAGACATACATATCCATGTGGCCATACCTGTGGAGAGACTTAAGGCAGGGAGCATCTCTTCATCTCTCCATTTTCCTTCCCACAAAAATCAGAATTATCCATTCATTGATTCGTTAGTACTGCTTTCTTTCTCTGTATGAGCTACTAAGTTAACTTTGTAAGGAAAAACCTAAAAATGAAGCTTAAGCATAATAATGAAATGTGTTTCAGTTCAGCACTTCAAGTAGTATGCACATGTACTGGTTACCAAAGTAAATATTAGCCCTGAAGTGAGATAGTATTAAAGTCATCAAATCCAGACCCAGATCTATAATCCAATCTATGCTCACATCTCTCATGTGATGTGTGATTAAAAATTTTAAGTTATCTTGAAAACCATAAATTTTATGTTAAATTACAAAATCTCAGGCCATATTGTCTATGGGTATCTTTGTTCCTTAAAATATTTAGAAATTAGACTTAAATATGAAGATTATTAGTGAATTTCTCTATTGCTTCCTTAATTACTTACTCTGTACAACCATATAATGCAGAATTGCTGCATTTTTATTATAAGTTATTCAGAAGTCTTTGTGATAGAGATTCAGAGCTTATATTTCCCAGTGGGCATCCTAAAAGCTTCCATCCGTGAGTCACAGTCAATGGTGCCTCCTTGACATGCTAATGTAATTCTCATTTGTATAGAGACAGAAGATATGATACAAAGAGTTGTCTCATCCTTGTCATATTTGGAGAGTGATAATAGATAATAATAAAAAGTATTAATAATAGCAACCCCTGTCACTGATAATATCAAACCTTTATTTTGGGATAGGTCTCATACCAAGCATCAAACTTTATATACAGAAATTCATTTAACCTTCCCCTCAACCCACAGGGAAGTTCTGTTATTTCTTTCATTTCACAGATAGTGGCTTAGAGATGTTCAGCAGGTAGATGAAATCATCTAGTGGGTACATGCAGAGCAAATGTAAAACCCAAGTCTGTCTCTCAGACTCCACCAGGGATTTAATTTTCATATTAAGAGAAATGTCTCTACCCTATCTTCCATAGTTTGCTTTATCATTGAAATCATTCCTCATCTCACTTGGAATGCATTGGAGAATCATAGACTACTTCAACATTTGGAGCATAATTTTCAAAAAAGATTTCTTCCTTGTTCTACATGTTTTGTTTTTATTTCTTAGTCTTATTTTTTTTTTTTGTCATTTGAGCCTTTCTTCAATCCAATATAAAATGTTACGAAAGCTATAGATTATTACAGGTTATTACTTGAGGAGAGTGTCCTAAATGTAATAATGGGGTCTCTCTTTTATAATGTTGTATTTCAGATCTTCTTAGGAGATCAAAGGTCTTTCATCTTAACATCACTACTTAATTCTTAAATTCACAAATCTGTAACATGTACACAGTTGATGTTTGTTTACACAGAGATATTTTAATTTTTCTGACATTGATAAACTACTATGTTCTTTAAGTGACAGGAAATTTTGTGGATATCGGTGTCCTCTACTCGAATCATTAATATTATTTTATGAGGAGCCTCAAGTTAGAGAAAACAGATATTATTATATAAACATTCAAACACATTATTTTATTCTTTGTATCTTGAATATACCTAAGATGCTTTTGCTATCAATTTGATAAAGTCAGACCCACAAATCTTACATAGTCACAAAATAATTTAAGGACAAATTTGAAATATACATTTAAGTGACATTTATTACATATCTATGACATATCTAATGTATTGTGTTTATTCAAATTATTTCAATAATCCAAATATAGTACCAGTGATGACAATCATAAAATCTGTACTTTTGTGAGTTATATATACTTATGGTTTTCTTAATAATTCATTCAGCAAGTACTTACTGAACTTTTATTAAAACTAGACATTGTGATACTATATAAGACACTATGAAGAAGAGAAGCACAGAACCCCCCTCACCAAGTTTAAATCTTATAAGCAAAGAGAAAACTTGAACACTTTGTAATCTAGTAAGGAATTAAGCAAGTTTTGCTGCTGTGTTTTTTGGTTTTTGGGTTTTTTTAAGATGAAGGAAGCAAGCAGGAATGAGGGAAAGTCGGTAGGTAGGAAGAGAGAGAAGGAAAAAGCATCTATTTATTTAGTTGGTAATTTGGGTTGCTGTCGCCTGCCCTGGCCTGGGTCATAAACTCAGGTCCTTGAGCTTTATATGGCTCCACCCCCAGCTCTGGACGTAATGCCTGAGCCACCAGGGTGCACCTGAACAAGTTTTTAGGGAGGGATTATCTCCTTCCTGGAGACTGATTACAGGAAGCCTCTATGACTGAAACTGAGAAGTGGAGAGAGAGAAAAAGCCTACAGTGCAAAGACCCACAGGGGATAAGTTTAGGTAGCATATGAGTTATCCATCACTATGTAACAAATTACTTGAAAACATACCAATTTAAAGCAACATACATTTTTCACTCATGGGTTCTGCAGTCACAGATCAAGGCACAGACTGTGCTGCGTGCCTCTGACTCAAGTCTCTTGGGAGTTTATAGTTACGCTGTCCGTCTGCACTGTGGTCTCTGAAGGCTCGCTGGGGAAGGATGTGCTGACAAGCTCCCTCCCACGGACACAGCCAGAAGCTGTCCTTCACCACCTGCTAGACAGAGGACCTCAGTTCTTTGATGACTTTTGTCCCAAGACCTTAGTACCCTGCCACGTGGTCCTCGCCACAGGATACCTTCCAACACTGCAGCTGGTTTCCCTCAGCACAAATGAGAAAGAACAGTGTCTTTTGTAACCTACTCACAGAAATGACATTTCATTATGTTACCAGATTCAGTTCAGTAGACGCTATCACTGGATCCAATGTACGATCAGTCTAGTCTGGACTAACAGCCACGTGAGTTATCAGGAATTAGGGATCCTTAAGGATCCCTTTAGTGTCTTCTCATTATAGGTGGGAAGAAGTGTGTGATACAAAAATGTCTTGAGTCAGGAAATAGCTTGGAATGTTCTAGAAATGATTCAGAGACCTCTATAGCTTAAAATCGGGAGGTGGGAGCAGGACTGGGTTGGGTTTGGAGCAAGAATGTGTAATGAGGTTAGAGCAGGACATGGAAAAAACTCTTAGGTCTGTGGAGGTTATGACAGAAGGTCGTGAATATTAAAGTCAAAATACGCTATCAGATGATCTTTTCATGAAACGTACAGGATTGTGTATTAATAAGAGTATAGGAATGTTTAATAGATACACTTTCAGTGAACTAGGGTAACATTGTAACTCTGAATCCTCACACACATATACATCCAGTGGGGAAGAAACTAACAATCCATACATGTAACATTTCTCAGCTTCTCACAATCTTTATTGGATCCTGCATTTCAACAATGATTGGAAATAATCCATGAATCCACCCAAAGCTGGAGTCATTCCCCCAGATATGCTCCTGTCCTGGACTACCCCAGCCTTTAGGCAAGCTAAGACATCACATGTGTTTTAAGGAATTATTTTTTAAACATGTCTTTGCAAATGAACTGTTTCACATAATTTGAAGTTTTTTCTTATGTTTCCTCCAAGAATGTTGTGTACAGCACCATTACAGAGATGAATGTCAGTCAGGTTGATCATAGTTCCTTAAAACAAAAAATGGGAGAGGCTTATGTACTTTAGACTAAGGAGAGGTAAGAGGTGGAACAATATAGGCAGCAGCAAAACAGCCAGGCCAGCAGCAAGTAATTCCTGAGTGCTGCTCATTGGTGATGCACAGTAATGACACGTGGCCCAGCGGGACTTCGTAAAAACTGCCAGGGACAGTGTAAAGAATTTTGACACCTTAGGCAAAAACCCGATTTGATGGCCCTATAAGCCTTGCTCTAAATGTCCTGCCTAAACTGCATGTCACTTTAACCATCCCAGTGCCAGAAGTACCCAATAATTGTCCCAGTGCCATAAATGCCCAATAACCCCCCAGAATGCCAGAGATAACCCCCCACAGTGCCAGAGATAGCCCCCATCATACTTACCTCCAGATCAGCTGTGTTTCGATGTTCTGCTTCCTTTGAAGAAACCGCTGCATGCAGGGTCGCAGCTAATTGTCTTCCTCCTACCCTCTGGTTTCCTCACAGCAGTCAGGAACAGCAGTCACAGGTTGTGACCCAGCACAGTCAGCACCAGGAAAGTCCATCTTTAATATGGGGGGAAGGGAAGGAAATCCACTTTGGGAACCTACCAACAGACTGGGTCTGGGGCAACCCAACTGCCCCTTTTTGCCCCACATTAAAAGCAGCCCTGGTTTATGAAAAGCAGGGCAAAACTGACATTTGTATTAAAACAAGAGGAAATGTGAAAAAAGGGTGCTACCCCATTGAAAGTGGTATGTATAGTCAATCTAATTTTAATGTATTCTTGAAACACATCCTCCCTGAGATATTTGGTCCTGCCATTGATGGTACTGTTCTCTGGAGAGTTAAATGTTTCTGCCATGGAGACAGTTTGTGGAAACTGCTACTTCCATAAAGTGAATGACCAAAATGAACGATTTTCCATATGGATAGTAGAGTCTAGCGATGTATTAGATGTAGAGATAAACTGGCATAAAAAGCACTAGAAACTTGAATAATATTCATCTGTGGGGAAGCAGAATGAAAAAGAATGCTTGCCCCCCCATTCCAAATATTTTAGAAATCATCCTACTTTGTATCATTATTTTGGGAAAGCCCTTATTTTTATTGTAGTGTCCAAGTTAGAATAGTCTTTTATTCCTCACATCCATGCGATGATAGGATTTTTTTAATCTAGATCTCCATGCAGCTGTCCATGAAGAAAGAGTTGTATGTTAACTTTATCATGTGCAGACATAGTTTAGACCACAGTGACCACTTAGAATGTTATTTTACTTTAAGTCATGAATCTTGATTTTGTTCATCATTAGTGCTTTAGACATTAACTAGTTATTTTTATGTCTTAACAACCCATTAACAAAGTCATAATTGAAGAACAAGAAATATGTATCAAACTATTCCCCTAAACCCCCTTTTTCAGTCATTGTTTCTCCTTTTAAGAGAACATTATCTTTCACACAGATGGTTCATGTGATATATTGAGGGAAATTAAACACACGTGGCTTTTATCCTGAATTTCTGCTCAGGAACTAAGGCCACTCACCCTGGAAGTATTATTTAACTATTCCCCACATACCCCCTTAACCAAGAGCCATAAGATTCACAGTTTGAAGTTTCTTTCTTTATGGTCCCCAAATCCTATTTTATTTTCCTTTTATTTCTCTTTTAAGTATTTGTAACATGATAGGAGGGTAGGCCATAAAGAATATTTACTTTGAAAACAAATGTAGGCTTTAGAACAGATTCACTTGTAATCATCTAAACATTTATTGTTGTGAAGAGCATTGAGTGTTGTGTATAGAGATGAATATATGAACTGAAATAACTGTTCAGGATAACCATCCATCTAACAATACATATGAACATTTCAAATGTACATATCTTTTGCTCTATCCATTCAACTCCTAGCAGTTAATCTTAAAGAAGTGGGGAAACTGAAGCCCAGAGACAAAGATATGAATATTTATTCTAGTTCTTTTATATTTAAGAAAACAATCCATATGTTCTTTTATAGTAGATAAAATTGGTAATAATGAAATAGTAGATCCCTTTTATTGAGTTCTGACTATGTTACATCAATATGCTAAGTGCTCGACTATATCATTCCATTTTCTTTCAATTCCGTTAATAGAGGCACCAGAATTGCCTTCATAATTTGGGTGAAGAAACTGAGATATAGACATATTGAATACTCACTCAAAGTTGTACAGCCAGGGACTAGCCATTTGAACACAAATAAATTCATACCATGAAGTCACTGAAATTAAGTTAGACTTGACATTTATGTACTGGCATGATATGGTCAAGGATTAAAAGGAGATAATAGAACAATATGTTTTGTATCATCACATTTATGTAGTAAATGTATTTGCATATGGTTATAAACAAGGACATCCAATCAATGTCATGGAAGAAGTGGAGTGTTTATCTATTTATTCACTCCATTCTCTACTTATGGCAGCTAATCCCACTGCCCAGATGGCTCCAATATTTCATAAAGATTAGAGTAGACATGACATCCAGAAAGAAGCGGGGATGGAGAGCTGAATAGGAGACATCACTGGCAATATTGGATGCACAGCTACCTCCTTGTCTTTCCCAACTGTTTCTATCTGTGAAGCCCGACTTTTTCCTAACCTACCTTGAACTGGAACATTTTCATTTGGAATAGTAGTAGCTTTTGCTGTTCCAAAGTCGTTATTTTGATCTTGGAACTTTCCAGATTGCTCTGTTATAGGTTTGTTTTGACTGCAATGAGCCTTTTTTTTTCCTGTTGTCATGTTTATTTTTGATTATGTGTTATCATTTTCCATATGTGAATTTTTTAACATTTCTATTACAATTGGACTAACAAAATAAAATTCCTGAATTTTATTTCTGACTCACTATTACAGTTAGTTGGCAAATAAAAAGGTAAAATTGAGTTCAGAAAAAGGCAGAGTGATACATGGTTTTTATTATTTATTTGTCCCATTAATAGTTCGTCGACTATCAACAGTCAATGGTAAACAAGACCGAGAGTGGCCACATTATTCCAGTCATGAACCCTCCTGGCCAAGAATACTTTACATAGAGTTTTTTTGTAAGTGATTTGCAGGGAGAAAATAAGATACTTTTAAAATTATCTTAATAAAAAATTGCCTTATAATGTTGAATGCACTCTCTCAGATTACATACACACATGCACAGACATATAGATGCATATATTACATATGCATCCATGTATGTACACAATCTTTTTACACCTTTTGTCCCAAGTTGTTTTCCTCCTATAACAATCACGTATTGGTTATCATCCCAGACAGTTTATGGGTTTGTTAGCACTTTCCTGCAGACCATTATCTTTTACTTAATATACATCAAAATTGCAATCCTATGAAATAAATCAAGTAGTCCTTACTAATCAGACTTTCAGAATACTTTCAGAAACTTAGAACTCAATTTTTTGATACTTTATAAGGTAACTCTTTGGAAGGAAATATCTAAATTGTGAGATATTGATTTGTTTGCTAAAACAAAAATGAAAGAAGCAGCAATAGTTAGAAAAAGAATATTGTTCCACCTTTTCTAAAATCAATAGCCAACAGAACCTCAGTGGACTTATAGAACATAGCTGTATTCCAGTCTTCTGGGGAAGATTCTTACCACCACTCTGAGTATAAATGGCCTTGTTACCAAGACAAAGGGAGAAGAAAAAAAAGCGATATGTAAGAGAGAAAACTGCATTATCCTCCCTAGTAAATTATTAACAAAGAAGATAAATCAACATGTTTTTTAGGAACTACTGTAATATAACATTTATAAATTGTTCTCAGAGAAGAAGAATAAGACAATAACCCCTTTCTTCAATTTTGGAAATTATATTTAAATGTACTCCTCAAGATAAGACAGATTTATTTTTGCCTGTCAGGCTTTTATATCATGATGATGGCCCAAATCCCATTTGTTTTGGCTACTTCTTTTGAACAATTTACTCTATTACATATTTACCCCCGAAAAAAACTGTGTTTTAATATGTTTTTTAAAACAGCTTTTTTCTTAAAATTTTATTAGGCTTTGATATATAGGGTTTGATATTTATTAATTTGAAGTAAAATGACCTATTTTACAGTTCCTGGATTCATTTTTGCATTTCACTAATTTTTCTATTTATTTAGATACTGTCTCTCCTGCACATAATGTAAGCAGCTCTGTTGATGGAACAGTTGAGAAGCAGAGCTAGGAAAGAGCTTTACACATCAAGTTGAGTTTGTGACTTGCTGGAAAAAATGAATATCTAAAATAATACTCCCACTAGAAATGGAGAGGTCTATAATATTGTGCTCACAGTGCTTTAAGAGAACACAGGGGATGAAATAGATTTGCCTAGGCAACTTGAGAAAGCTCATCAAAGAGATAGGATCTGACGTATAACATGATGAATGAGCAGTACCTTTCTGAACAGAGAAGTTGTGCCATGCTTACCCACCACAGGGCCTTTGCACACGCTTCTTCATCTGACCTTTCCGTTTCCTTTCCATTTGACCTTTTTATTTCCTCTATTGTGTGAGATAGGATTCATTCTTCTTGTATTAGCACTACCGTTGCTTTCCTGGGAAAGCCTTTTCTGGCTCCAAAAATTCAATTAGTTCTTTTCATTCAAAGAAAAAAACAATAGAGGAATACCTTTCTTTTATGGACTCTTCTCAGTCACAGTTATATGAGAATGCATGTGATTATTTCATTCATGTCTGTTTCACCTGCTCTGTAAGCTCCATGAAATCAGAAACTCTGTTTGTATCTCTAACATCTGGCAAAGACCCTGTCACATAGTAAATGTTCAATAAATCTATGGCAGGTTTGCCCTGGTAGAGAAGCAGTTAGGTCATCTCCTCTGAGGTAATGCAGGCCAGGGAGTAAACAACCAGTTGAAAAGTTAAATAAAAATAAAATGCTTCTTCCTCAAAAAAAGTGTATATATATACATATATATATGTATATATATATGTATATGTATGTATAATGTCAAATGAGTGACTGAATGAAATTTACTAAAATTCAGTCTCTTCATTCAGTTAAAAAATGATGTAACATTTACCCTCTCTCTGATAAATTATAAACAGTGAGATGCTTAAAAGTGTGATTGTGTTTTATAAACATCAGTCACTATTGTCATTACTGTGTAATACTAGCTCAATATTCAATTCCATTTTATCTGTCTTTTAATACACTCTGGGAAGAACCCATTTATTCTAAGTTCATCTCTCTTTGTGGTTTGGTCAGCTGCAGAAACTTGCCCTCTTAGGTTTTCTTTATAACATGTTTAATAATCCGATGCCTTTATTATTGTCAAAGTGCACGGAAGTAAATTGCAGCTCAAGGAAAGTGCGCGAGGATGTCCTGTACGTATAAAAGTCTATGATGTGATCTGTGCTGTTTCTATATTTTTCTCTTAAATCTCAAAAATTATCAGATTTGTTCTGAGACATTAATTGGAAATCATTCTATCTTTTACTATTCCTAGCGATTTTCAGATTTGTTTTAATAGTGCTGCACTTCTTCAATAAATATTGAGTATCTGCCTCAGGCAAGGTAGGGTTTTTGCATGTAATAGTTTATATTGTACTTTATCAAATCACAGGTTAAAACATCTTCAAACTTCTTCAGTAGGAATTTGTGGCCTTTTTTACGTAACAAATATGGAGAATTCTCTTGCTTGTGAACATATCATTAATGTAGTTTATGCCATGTCTAGCAATTATCTTTCTCCTAATATTATCATCCGTTCATAACTCAGATACATACACACACACATACACACACACCCTACTATTTCTCTCTTTTAAATCTCTTTTCTTCTTAATGTCACTAATAAAAACAGCTTTCAGGCAGATGTTTCTGACTATCATCATTTCCTTTTCAGAACTAAAATATTCTCCCTTCACACATTTGAGGGATTTTTCACCAGTCTGACAGTTTTTAATTTGATCTTGTTTTGTAGATCATGAATTCAATTTCTAAATGCTTTGCCTTTTTTTTATTTTCTCAAAGAGAATAATGTTCCATCCATCAATTGTTGTCTCCTTATCTTCAGTTGTTGGTGTTGTGGTTTTTTTTTTCATTTCCTCTGAACTAAGGTCAATGCTTGTAAAAATCTGCTTTTTACTAATGAAATCTGGCATCATTTGATAAGATCAACAGTACTTAAATAGCATATAAAATCATCTCTATATAAATTCATCAGTGTGAAATAGAAGGTACAGAGATTACATTTACAGCAGTAAATAAGCTATATGTATTATTTAAATGCTTCTTAAAAGAAATTCTTCAAACCCTAAAACTGTTCTGTGTATTGGTCAAAAATGTTTTCTCTGCTATTTACCAGAGAGAGGAGGTCTGATCACCTTTAAAATTGTATGTGCGCATTTTATTAATTATGTGTCCCTTTATACTAAAATGTGTGTAATATTGCTTCTGTGAAGGATCCCTGCTTTTTCACTAAGAACCTGAATTTTAAAGAGAAATAAAGACTAACTCAAGAGCATGTAGATTTAACCAGTACACATTTTATTAAAAGACCTCACCTCACTTTACAAAGAAAAAAAAAATCAATCTGTGTTGATGAAAATAGATATAATGAATAAACATTATCACATAGTGAGAAAAATGCATGTGCCTTCCCCAAGGCATCAGAAGCCTCTTCAGGCATGAAGGCCCAATTTCTGCTGGCCTTTTATGTGCTGAGAAAATAAAAAAGCCAGAAGACCAAAAGATATCTGAAAGACGACTGTGTAAGAGTTCCATCAAACATAATAAATTTGAAGATGCCAAAAAACAATTATAGTAATGAAAGGATCTCACTTCATGTTTTGTATTTAAATGGATGAGTCTAGTACTAGTTACTAGTACTGATAAACCCAGCCTCGTGGATATTAGGCAACACAGACATGAGTTATCTCTGCCCTCTTCTTGCTTTCAGAGAAATCTCAATTTTACATTCAAAGGGCCGTGTAATCGGAGAACACTATTATTGCTCTTTGAAGACTCAAAATTTACCTAAAATTAAGGGCACACTGTGCTTGATGTCTGAATCCACTAACCTCCCATTCTCAAAAGCAAAGCTTGGCTGGAGGATCAGTCATTTGACTTCAAAGCAGAAATGTGATCATCACTCAGGACCTCCTTTTCTTATTTGTGGAGCTGAGTTTTGTTTGCCGAATTAACTAGACAGTTAATTCAGAATCGTTTTGTGTGGACACAGTTGAGAATATATGACCAGGATGGATGGATGGGAGCAGAAACTAAATAATATGCTCTACCCTTACATTGACACTTCTCTTTGGTGACTTGACTGGGCAGCATGATTATAAAGATTTAAACTGAAATAAGAATGAAAGTTAGAGGCAGCCAGCCATCCGGTAGGATGCTGGTATTGAATTTATTCAAGGACTTCACCTTGCTCACTCCCAGGTCTATTTCTCTCATTGACTGTGTGCCTGGCACAGAGTATTGTTATTTTACAACCAGTAGAAGCGAGTGTGAAAAGTTGGGATACCTGCATCTCAAGAAAGTCTGAGTCTTTCAGGAATGTAGCCTCCTGAAACATTCATTAGGAGAAAGTATGAGTAGCATTGAAGTAAAAACTAAAACTTAGAAAAAAATTATAATGAAAATGAGTCGTTTGGGAAATTAAACTCATAACCCATCATACAAAATAAACAATGATAATTTTTAAGTAGGAGTAACAGAGGTCCACAAACTTCAGTCTTTTGGTCATATCCTACCTACTGCCGACTACTTGTTTCGTCAATAAAGTTTCACTGGAGCACTATCACATACATTCAATTCCATCTGGTCTTTTACTACACCCATACTCCACAGTACAGTTGAATAATTGCAACAGAGAATGAGTATCCCACATATCTGAAAGTATTCACTCTCTGGACCTTGCCAGAGAAAAATTTTACTAAACCCTCATGTATGGAGGTCATGGGTATATTTGGAAAGGCACAGCAGAAGAAATAAAGAAATAAGCATTTGATAAAATAGCAAACACTGATGTAATCAGTCAAAAAACTGAAATCCATACAAGCAGCATTAAGATTTTGAAATTGATGCAGAAAGTCTCAAAAAATCCTCTGATCACATGACTGCAAGTCTGACCTAGGATCCAAGGATGAAACTGTACTTAACAGAAGAGAAGGGAAGCATAGAGATAAGGAAATTGTCATAGGCCAGTTTTCGTCGCTCTCCACATACATTCATGATAGCTCTCTGAAAATGAGTCCAAAAGTCAATGCAAGTCTAACTGAGGGTAGAATTTGCTGCCTTGAGAACTAACAAAGTTTTATTTTTAATTATATTTTTATTTAAGTAACAATGCATCATAACATGATACAAGTTTCAGATATTCATTATGAATCAATGTCTATATGCTAATTTGAGCTCAGTCAGTCCAGTTTCATAAAGGAAGTTTCATAGTGTTTAATTGCCCTTTTGAGACCGTCCATCATAATACACATTTAATGTTTCAAAAGTGAGTTTTTGCCATTGCCCATTTCTATCATACATGCCCACAGCTGACCAACTAAATACCCTGTACTCTTGGCATAAATAAATGATTACCATATATTTCTTAATTATATCAAATGTAGGAGAGCTCTGAAATTTACCACTTTTAAGGGCCAATGCAATAAAGTATTAAAATGATTTTCAGATTTTTTTATACAAACACATAGAGTGATAAGTTGAAACTAAACTATTGACTTGCATAGTGGGGCCGCTGTGAGATTGCTTCAGACGTTGTGTGTTGACATGTGAAAGAACAAATTCATTACATATACATATCAAAGAGTGCCAAGGTATAGTAAATGAAAGAATTTTCACTCCTGGATTAAAAGACATTTTTTTAGAAGTGGCAGAGCACCTGTGAACTAATTTCACTTGTCTATTTGCAGATATTTGAAAGAATATTGAATCAGGGCTACTAAGGTATCATGGATAATTTGTCTAAAACACAATGCAGTTGTATTTGAATTATACACTAGAAACGATTTTACCTCGTCATGGGCAAAGAAGCACAGTAGAATTTGTGGGTGGATGTCTGAGGGTGGCCATTGTGGGTGGACATTTAAAGTCATCTAATCCAACGTTCTGGTCCTTCTGAAACTTTTAACCTTGAGGCTATTTCTCTTACTTTAAGTGTTAAGCTTATGTTTCTAACTTTGCCTTTCTGAAATTGACTTAACTATATTTCAGTGTCTCACTTTTTTTTTCTTTTTGAGCTATGCATAGTTGTTTCTATTGCTAATAACATATTATTTTAGAAATACATGCTATTTCTGAAGATTTCTCTTGTGGTGACATGGTTGGGGGTTGACTTCATATCTCTTTAAATACGCTTCGAGTCATCGGTGAAACTCCAGTGATGATACTGTTATGGAAAATTAGCAGAGTGTGTGGATGGGATGTATACCAGTTGTTTACTTAATTGATGATTTGAAGCAAGAATTGTCACTAGATATTGTCTCTAGATTCCCCTTTGAACTTGTTAAGGCCTTGGAAAGAGCGTTTTGGAGACCAAAGAGGATAATGTAATTTTTACAAAGCGCCCTCCACCCATTATTACTAGCTAATATGCAATAGGGAAATAGGAGAGGAATATCAAAGGTCAAAGCTATAAGAACAGTTGCAAATGACTGTCTTCCAACCTCCAGAGTCAAGGGACATCTTGGAATCCTCTTGAAACAGCAGCTTGGGCTGGAATCCAATACCGTCAATTCCCAGGTAGACACAGCTGCAGACTCTCCTCAAAGCTTCTGTGCCAATATATTTTTTAAGAGAAAAACAAATATGATTATATCCGTTAAAGCCTGTGCTTATTTGTTGAATCCATTCCATGGGAAATTCTAGCTGCGAAGGCCTCGAGCAGGCTCACTCTAATAAGACATGCGAGGTGATGGAGTCCCATGTGATAGGCAGAAGCAAATCTGCCTGTTAAAATGTTTATTACTCCCAAGCTCACAATGAGTCCTCATCCAGCCAGAGCCTCCACAAAGGAAGAGGAGAGAGGGCTAGTGACAACTGGAGTTTAATTACATTTCTAGAGCGAAACTGAGGAAGAAAGGCAAGAGAGATTCTTTCACAGAGGTTGCCTTAAATTTGACCTCCAGCCGAGTCCCATGCTTGCAGGCATGATAGCCTCCAGTTGTCACAGAGGAAAAAAAACCACAAAAACTGGGAAACTGAGAGCGCACATTCAACAACCCCAAAAAAGACAGAGGCAGATTCTGAGCCCTGACTTAGGTGTCCCATAGACCTCTGTCCACTGTGATATTCTGGTGCTGTGATCTCAAGCCTGGCAGCAGAGGAAAACAAGGAGTACAGTCTCCTGGCTTTGAGTTCCATCTTGTCTCATGGGAGCTCCTGACCTGCACCAGTAATTTAGCCTCTCTGTGCTTCAACTGCCTCATCTGCAGAATAGGTGAAATAATCAATCGTGGTATTAGAATTAAATTAATGTATATAAATAATCTGGTATCTTTTGCTCAAGTGTGTGTTATCATTACACCCTAGTTCCTCCTCAGTTCTTTCTCTTTTGCCTTAGAACGAAAAATATTTAAAATGTAAATCAGTGCATAAATTTCCTGAATCATCAAACTGTTCAGTCTTCACGTGATTTGTGGAGAGAGTAACACACACATACACACAAGGCATACAAACACACATGTTTATACATACATGCATGTTTATATCAATTGATAAAATCAAAAATTAATTTTAGAAAGAGTAACTCCACTTAAACTATATTCCATTTTCTTTCCTCAAATTAATGCAAAATCTACATGAGAATAGCTTTCAGTGTTTGAAGAAATGAAACTATTCAGAAGTTTACATAGGGAAGCAATTTGCTTGGATTGAATAAGGTAATACATAAGTATGTAAAACCCTTTCTCTGTAAATGCTGCTTTTAATTAGGAATGGAGCTCTGAAAGAAATCCCTGTTATTATACCCACGAATTGAACTCAGGAAACTATTTTAATTGGAACAGAAAGAATCAAATGCAGAAGATTTATCAAGGAGGTTTAAAAAAAAAAAAAAAAAAACGCTAGTTCATAGAAAACAACATTTTGTGTTCTTTTTCCTTACTCCGGCACAGAGATGAGAATTATCCTCTTACCAGAGGAGATGGAAAGCTTACAGTGGGGATTCTGCAGGACATTAAGTAGTGACCACCACATCAGATAACTTTCTCCTGTTATTAATACTGAATACAATCAACAATCTTTTCCTTATTTCCTTAGCTGGAGGATATAGACATAAGAACAGATATATAGGTGTAGATATTTTTCTGTCTGTTCTCAGTCCAGTTTACTCTACCTTCATATTCATAGACACAAAGCCATGTCCTTGGGATGTATGTGGACTGTGGTGACCAGAGGTAGCAGACCTAACTGCTGCTCTACCAGAGTCCCTCTCTCACTTTTACACATTAGCCAAAGATACTTAGACTTCTTTTAATCTTTTTCCTTCTTCTGCACATTTTTCTTGAGAGGAAGGCTATCTATCTGTCATTTGTGAAAGGCAACATCTAGAAAAAAGGAGAAAGGAGTTATGGGTTTGAGCACAAGATAGTGAGGATGACTTCCTCTTCAATTTAGCTGATCCTCCTGTGCCCCCTGAGCTGATGAGACTGCAGAACTGATTGCTTCAGTCTTCTTCTGAATCAGACTCCTCCCGTGTGTGGTTTGATAGCATGTGACATAAATAATGGCATTTCTGCACGTTGAAGAAAACAGTCTAATAACCACTGTACCAGTATTCTAGTTGACACTTAGTAACATCGAGGACCAGTAGGGCCAGACCCTCCTGGATGAATTGATAAAGAGTTAAAAAATTTCCTAAAACCCTCAAGGATGATATTGAGGTAAACCAGACCTAGAGAAGAGTAGTATCAGAAAAGGAGCAGTCGTGGTGATGGCATTGGTGACGATGATGAGGGTGGTGGTGGTGGCAGGGGCGGTGACAATATCTAGAGTAGCTACAGATGTAGAAGCCACAGTGAAAATTCGAAGTTTGCCACATGGCAGGCATTTCTCTAAACCGCTTATATTCACCCTCTTCTTGAAGCCTTATAACTGTCTGAAGAAAAGAATATTATTATTCATACTTGACAAAGAAGCAGCAGAGGTAAAGAGAAATGAATTTATTTTATCTAAGGTAGGTAGTAGGTAGTAGAAGATTGATTCAAATGTAAGCCTTTCTTATTCCAAAATATAACCCTTACTCCAAAATGTAAGTCTCTTTTACTCCAAGAGCTACTCTGAATTAGTCACACAAGAAACATCGTTTCTTGTGTAGTGTAACATAAATTTGCTCAATGTTTTGTGTGTAATGTCATTGCTAGATCTGTCTGACTCTGGAGGTGTGTTTTTAAACACAAAATAGTGTCATCCTCCTTAAAACTGATCTTTCTGGAATATTGCAAGGGGAGAAGCTATATTGGAAAAGAACACAGCGGAATCATGTCTAGAGAATGCTACATGTCTGCGTGATGGCTTCCAAGATGACTTAAAAAAAAAAGATACCCAGTTATGTGACCCTCCTCTTAATAGACTGTAGTTTTAACTTCACAGTTCTTGACTTTTTCTTATTCTACATATTCACAAAGCAAACTCCTGATATTTAAATAGGTCCGTCTCTTGGGAAACAATGTGCTGACCAACTGTTTTAAATACTGGGCCCCATGGCCATTATATTTTCCATTATCCACTATTTAATTGACTAGCTGGTACCAATTAATTTGGGGTTTGGGGTAGCTTGAAACAGTTGGTTTCTCTGCTTCAGGAATTAATCATCTCAGGGTATAATGATGATTAAAAACATAGACTTACAGAAGCAACATGGACATTAGAGATGTTTCTAAAAACCTATTTGTGACATTACAGTTATCACCTTACAGTCTATTAAATGTCCTTACATTGATCATATTTATCTGGGTGGTCCTTGCATTAATTTCTTTCTAATGCAAATATATCAGCAGCATGTCTTTTTCCATTCATCAGTAAGCCACCAACAAATGGCATCGAACCTGCCACACTAGGTCTAGGTGAATACTTGTTGAATGATTGAAGACTTTTATCTACTGGAGAAATCTTCTAGGTAGGGAAAATGACATTCTCCTCATTTTACAAATAAGCCAACTAGAGCAGAGGAAAGATAAGTAACTTGATCTTAAAAGTGACCAGTGAATAAAATCCATGACATTTTGGTTCTTACTCATTTTTGTACTATAATAAAGAATAATAATTAGTTTATATGTCCTCAAGCTGATGCAATCTTAGGGACTCTCTTCAGCAAAACAAAACAACCAAAACATGGGGAGGAAAAAATCAGGTACAGCCTTTGAGGGTCTTTCACGGTTTGCGTTTTTATGTGTTTGTTAGATTTTTTTAATGTATTTGTTCTCTTCTTGGTGGTGTTTGTTGTTTCCACTGACCCCAGGTCACAAGTCTGGATCTGTGGGTTTTATATGGACTCTGCCCCCACCACCAACTTAATGCATGAGCCACCAGAATACACCCATTTGGTGCATGTTTAAATCTCTGAATCTGCTAGTCTTCTTTTATTTCAATCATTAGTTGTTAAGACCCTGCCAAACTCTAAGGGAAATATTGATCAAATTTTTTGTTTCTTATAGAATTATCACATGGATTTCCTTCATAAATATTGGCAGATTTTTTATTTATTTTTTTTTTTTAAATCCTGGTTGACCTCCTTAAGTCAGAAGCACTGGGCACTGAATAACCATAAAACCAAGATGTTCCCTGAATGGGACCTTTCATATGTATTCTAATGATAAGTTTGATTTTGACATGTGGAATTTGGGGAATAATGGAAGGGGGACCCCAGGTCAATGGAATTATGTCAGTGAAGGATAGAAAAGCATAAAGTGCATGAAGGGAACCAAAAACAGAGAAAGGCAAAGTTGTGAGCCATGGGGATGCCTAGATAGGAATAGTACAAGATGAGACAGGAGGACAGGTTTGGTCTTTGTTATGGAAGATGGTAGGACTGACTAAAAGGTCTGGGCTTTAGACAATAGACCCCGAGACTTAATAGAGTTTTTAACTAGGTGATGATAAAATGTAAAATAGATAATCAGATACAAAACCCCAAAGCATTGCCAAGATATGTTATATTAACTTCATATTTCAATCTTGGAGCCAAGGGGGAAAAAAAGGTATCTTGAAAAATCAAAAATACTCAACTGATTCTCTGGAAGGAATCAAACTGAAACAGTTAGCCACAAATCTCTTCCCTTGGCACAGCTGTTTATACACTTTCCTTCTACTGCATCTGAAGTTTTGTTTTGTTGTTGTTTGTTTATTTACTTTCTTTTCAGTCTCGATGACTTTTCCTTCTTAGTTCACTAAGCCTCGGTCCTATGTCACCATCTAGACTCATTTAACCAAGTGCTCCATCTATATATTGACAGGATTTTCAAGTTCAACGTATCTAAATAAGAACTCTCCACATGTTCTCCTTCTCATAGACAGTATCTCTTCCAGCCTTCCATGTCAGGAAAAATACCTAGCAGTCAATCTGAATTTATTTCTCTCCCACATATCCCAATTCAATTCATCAGCAATTATTTGTCTACAAAATATACCTTGAATTTAAAAAATTCTCCTAGGATTCCTGAAAGAGATTGTCAGCAGGGGTGACAGAGGTTTTAAATCTTATGAATCATGGCATGAAAACAGACAAAGCAACCAGAGAGCGACACTCACAGTGTGTGAACAATATTTACAATAAAATTAGGTGACGAGGTATCCTCTGCTCTGAAACACAGTGCGCAGATTGTGATTTTGAAATAAGATTTTCCACTGAAGTAAAGCAGAACTTCTTCTAGGGCTCATTTTAGGTCTGGGGAAATAAATACACAAATTAGATCTGTGATTCAAGATTCCAAGGCCTACTTCAGAGTCATGTTAAAAGAAACCTATAACCAATCTGAATCGTCATTGACCAAATCTGGGTCTCTTGAAACCCTTGAAATAATCAGGGTAGTGGTGGTGGAGCCCACTGATAGTGGTGAAGTGGTCTTGGTGATGTGGCGGAGGGCAGGGTGTGTGGATATAGCTGAGGAGTGGGGAGCCTATACATATGAGTTTATTTTAATTTGTAAAGCCAAATTATTGCAATAAAATACTAAAAAAAAAAATTGATCATTTTAATAGCTCAAAATACAAGTACATTGAAATCCATGAGTTGGAAATAATATTTTTCTAATCAAGTAGAGCTAGTCTTCTCTCCCCAAAAAGGAGTGGAGAAAAGTACAACTTTTTACAAGCATTTCCTTCTTTGAAGCCAATTAGTGACTCTGCTAATGTCTTTTTTTTTTCATCTTTTTATTTATTTTAAATTTATATAGACTGAAATTCATTTTTTTCCAGTATATAGTTCTATGACTTTTGACAAATGCATAGAATCACATAAGCATTACCATGATCAAGACACAGAATTCCTCTAACAATCCAAAGTATTTGCTTATGAGGGTTATTTTTGCCAACCAGCCCCCAAAGTCACTCATCTGTTCTTAATCCCTACAGCCTTGCCTTTTCTAGAATGGCATGTAAATGGGGCCATTTGGTAGGTAACTCTTTGAGCACAGCTTTTCTTAACATAGCATCATTCCTTTGAGATGGACACATACCGGGTATATCAAGTTCGTTTCTTATTGTTGCTGAAAAGTATTCCTTGTATTGATAGACCACTATTTTCTTATCTACCCATCCAGTTACAGGGTTTGGGGGTTTTCAGTTTAAGTGATTAGGAAGAAAACCATTATAAGTGTTCATTTACAGGTTTTAGTGCGAGCAAAAGTTTTCATTTCTCTTCGATGAATGCTTAGGAGTCGGACAGTTAGGTGACATTACAAGTTTAGTTTTGACTTTTTAAAAAATTGCCCATCTGTTTTACAAAGTGGATAAAATAGCACAGTGTTTTTGAAGAGGAAATTCACTTGTTATCTTTAGGAAATGATAGGGGAATATTTTTTATCTTTGAAGTTGGTATATTAGTGATAAAGAATCCAGCATTTTCCCCAGTTGTCCATTCTGAACTATACTGTCGATTAACCAAATAGTAGATGAAGAGAAGTGTCTCTTGATAAAAGTACTTTATAAGCTTTCACTGGTGGTGGGGTAGTGGATGGGTCAGCTCCCTCAGGCCAAAGCACAGGCCATATACATCCCAAGGACCTGGGTTCACGGTTCAAGCCAGGAAGACCAACCAAGATATACAACTAAATAAAGAAAAAATAAACAGAAGCAATTCTTCTTCCTCTCTCTTCCTGTCTGCCTGCCTGTTCACCTTCATTCCTACCTGTACCTTTCCTTTAAAAAAAAGAACTTTACTTAAGTATTATTGATAAGAAATAAACTGATAGATTAAAATATCACCGTGTTTCAATCTTTTAATGAATAGATGTAGTACTAAGTCTAGTTACACAAGAAGAGATGGAATCTGAACTGTTGTTTCTTAACGAAAAGAGCACACACTATCCAAGTCAGATGAACGTTATAGGTGCAGCTGTTAATGCTCAGTCTACACAGAGGAAGGGAACATAGGTGCTCTACTGTACATGCTTATGCAATTAGCAAAATACAAACTGAGAAAACTGTGTTTAAAATATCCCAGTTCCCTCAACAAACAGAACGTAAAGAAAAGACAAGGAAAGATGGGGCACGTGTGGTTTAAAAGACAAATCAATAAGGAAAATAATGAGGTAGACACAACTGTGTTGGCTAGGGATGTACAGTGGGTGATAGAATTATAAAACAGGAGGAAAGGATAAGGATATAAGTGAGGATAGTGCTAATTTTTAGAGAGGAAAAGGATTTTGATAATTCTGGGGCACAGAGTCTCTGGGTTGGCTGGTCAATTCTCCTTCTTGTTCTGTGCCGTGATATTGTTTTATAATAATTCATGATGCTCGAGTTATTTTGTATGGTTTTCTATATAGATATTTGCTTTTTTTTAAAGTTTTTATTGTGAAATAAACTCTTCTCATCTCTACTCACATCCAAATCTCCATCTCATTTTAGAAAACTTTCCCAATCTCCCGATAGTTCTCCCTGAATCTTCTCTTGTCCACAAGGTCTGTTCTCCATAATAAAAATCAGAGTCATCAATTAAGATGTAGATCAAATGGTACTACTCTGTTTCTTACAACCCTGCAATGGTTTTCCATTGCAATGAGAAGAAATCTAAATCCTTTACAAGATCGAATAAGTTGGTCTCCCTTCTAACTGAGGTACCTGAACCCCATCTTTTCCCATGGATTTTCTCATTCGTGGGTTCATACTCTTAACAAGTTTGGTTCATGCTTTCCCTTTTAATCCAGACCTTCGTATGGTACCTCCCACTGCATTCCAAGTCTCTTGGGAGATTTTCCTTGTAACTATCGCTTATTCTCTTTTCTCCTCCCCATTACTCTTTCTCCCATCACCTTGTCTTTTTTTTATGCTTTTTCTGTGTGCTCCTTCTGATACGGAGTTTGAAATCGTTTAACTGATTGTTAGATCATCTTGTATGTGCTGTGTCCTGTCTCTTTCTGCCGTATACAAGCTTCCTGAAGACAGATTGTGTTCATTCTTGTGTGTCTATTTTTTTTAAATTAAAAGTCTAGCATGTAATAGAGAACTCAGTTTTTAAAAACTGAGTGAATGAAGTGTCAGTGAATGACTGAATACATGAATCAATGCACAGTCTCACACAACACGTGCCACAACTAAACGTGCAATCCCTGACCCGTATTACCAACCACCTTCTCAACACGGCCCATGGGCTTTGCTGATGCTGAGATACACGTTGCCACAGCTTTCTCAACTCTGCTGAAAGTTAACCTAGCCACCTGTTTTTACCCAACTCGATCTAGGCCCTCCCTTTTGTGAAACTCACTTTCCCCGTTGTGAATGAAAAGCCAAGACGAGAAAACAAAGCCACTAGTGTGGTTTCAGCTCAGAAGAGAGTAAGGTGGGAGACACAAACCCAGACACTGGAGGTGGTAACAAGATGAGGTGAGCAAGAGAGAGGGAAGTCCAACTTGTGATGGGCGAAAGGTGATTGAGGCCTGTGCCTTGGTGCTTACACTTTATGAGGCAGAAGGACAGGGTGTGACTAGAGCCGGGATATTTACATGTGAAGGGGAAGCATCTCACATGCTCTGCACTGCAGCTTCTCATCTAGAAAATGTTTTCAGGAAGACACTGCTCAACCAGTGACTTCTGCACAAATCTTTAGCAGTATCTTCCTTAAAAAAGGGATTTTTCACTTTGGAATTTGGGAAGAACTGGGTGACCTAGCAAGGCGGTTTCCAGGGAGGAAAGGGAAAGCAACCTGAGAATAGAGATAAAGCAACAAAACATCATAGGTGCATAATGTGTCCCAAGATTTCTTTCTAACGTCATTAAAAAAACCAACAAATAAAGTATATTAGATAGTGGATCAGTTATAGTAACATCTTAGTTATCTTTTGAATTAATTAACTGGAAAAAAAAAAAGAAATCAAAGATCTTTTGGAAACACTTGA
The DNA here is from genome assembly GCA_004363575.1 of Solenodon paradoxus. Lineage (NCBI taxonomy): Eukaryota > Metazoa > Chordata > Mammalia > Eulipotyphla > Solenodontidae > Solenodon > Solenodon paradoxus. The sequence goes on along the minus strand of RJWH01000804.1, from coordinate 465,733 downwards.
GGAAAAGGCCCCAGAAATTATGACTGGAGTAACCTCCTTGGAAGGGTTTTGTTATCCATCATGCAAATCAACCTCCCATAGTCAAGAACAAGCTTGTGACAGTGACCAGTGCAAACTTGGGAGAAAGGCAGGAGCACCAGCTGATGCCCCATTACAACGAATACTTTCTCAAAATTAGTTCAGAATCTACTTTGTGCACATATTTCTAGCTCCAGCAATTAGTTGTTTTATTTGCAAATAAAGCACTTTCTACAAAGCACATTTCCATCTACATAACAAAGCTCAATAAAGTGTTTTATTCCCTGCTGGCCACTATTACAGTTCTATTTTTTAATCAGCAGATGTTCACTTATTTCTAACTAGGTATAAACATGGCATTGAATGATATCGTTCTGGTTCAGAGACATGTGCCTTGCTTATCTGAGGTTTAATACCCTTCTCTTTTCTAAGAAGCAAACAGCGTGCAGAGTACTGAAGTGCAGAACATTTGGTTTAAGGTAGATACATTAGTTTGCATGACAGATTAAAACTTAGAAAATTAAAGTGAAACTCATAGGTCCGCCATGAGAAATCGGTTCATTCTATCATGGTTGGGAGACCTACAAGGGATCTGCCTTCCTCTAACTCTTTGCTTCTCTGAAAGTATGGATATGGTCTAGTGAATTGAAAGGGGAAAAAAATCTGTAATGTCTACTAGGAAAATCAAAAATTTAGAATGAAAACATCAAAGATAAGAGATTCTTGCTTTTATCTCTTGCTACAAGAAAACACTTCAAAGAAAATCATACTACTCGCTTTTCACTTCATTGCATAAGGTTTCTATGGGTGACTCTTACATACATCATTCTAACCACGTTTAGACATGATACAACACATCTGATAAACATTTTGTTCATGAAACTTACACTCTTAATAACACTACAGAGCTAACTCTTTCGGATGCTGGCATACAGTATATGCCTTGAATATTTTGTTCTGTTGCCTTATCATGTTTTCACAAATAATATACACTACATAAAATTTGGCAAATATTTCTCCCAAGGCGCTATACTCCTAGATAAATTGATACTTTGACAAAGAGACTACAGCAAAACTAGGTTCACATCTCTATCTCAAGTTGGTGTTCTTTCTCCTCTCTTTTAAATGTAGTATACAGAAATGGAATGTCTTCTGCTTAGCCTTGTATGATACAATATTTATTGTAAATAAGCAACAATTCCATGCCGATGATATACTCACCAACATCCTTTTGGAAACATTAGACTTTAAGACTGATTACCTAAAATTATGGCAATTATTTTAAAGGCAGTGCCATTTAGATCTGCATCAAATCAAGTATAGAGTTAGTTATTATCTAAAAAGTACCTGCAGACAGCTGGTCATGCTTCTAAGTACTTGATAGTTATTAATTCGTTTAGCCTTCAAAGTAATTCTATGATACAGGTTCCACTAATAATCCCATTTTCCAGATGAGGAGACTGAAGCACAGGTCTGAATAATGTGTGCCCAGTAAGTGGTGTGGCTGAGTAGGAACATAAGCAGATTGATTCCGGCATTTATACCACTATGCTGGTCAACAATACCTGGGGATGCTTGTCTAAATGCAAATTTTGAGGCCTCATTACAGTCTAGTCTACTTGGCTAAGGCCCAAGAATTTCTATGACTTCCTGCATTCTGGGATTTAGAATTATAGTAAGTATAGTATATATAATATAGTATAGTGATTATACAATAGTTTAGTTTAATACAGTGAATATAATGTGATATAGTATAGTATACTTTAGTATAGTTTTTTAGTATAGTACAGTTAAGCATAGTAGAGTTTAATATAGTACAGTAGGTGGAGTTTAGTATACTGTAGAATTAATATGCTATAGTATAGTATAAGGAGGTTAAGTACCTTCAAGCCTGCTGATCTGATATAGTGCTTTCCGTTCTTTTCTCCCTCCTTAACTAGCATTTCTCTTTATATGGTTTCAGTCACCCGTGGTTGTCCAGTCATACGATATTTTGAGAGTGAACATACATTCGTATTACTTATTAAAATATAATATACTGGGGTTCTTGGGACTTATCCCCATGAACAAGGGGACGATTGCATTTCATTTTTGAAGTAGAAACACTGTCTGAATAAGTCATCTGGTTCTAGCTCCTGGGTTTCTAAACTTCCTGGTGTAACTGCCTTTATTTCACTCCGAGGCAAAGGACGGGACTTGCACATGGTATGATTTTTATGAGTACCAAGATCTCATGTGCTTCATAAGTCCTTTGGTTTATTATGCAATATCAATATTATATTCACCTAGACTGGTTCCTTAGGAAAATGCAAAGGCTCCTCTTAGGAGTGCCATAACACTTACAGTGCTAATCTATCCTTCGTGGACTTAGTGTAAGTGAAGAATTAGAAAGCAAGCTTTGAGAACAGGCTTTCAAGCAGGAGGTGTGAGTATAGGGTGTGGGAGAGAAAAGGGTAGGAGATTTCCCGTAAAATACGGAGTGGAAAACCCAGGTGGGGCCACGGATCCTCTGGTTTCTTGGTTTTCCCCAGGATTGGTTGTGTTGTTGATAACCAAGGCTTGTGGTTTTAACACCTTATCAGTCAGCTTCTGGTATTACTTCTCCTTAACATCAGCATCTCTGGGGACATGGCCTCTTTGTCGCGCACTCAGTTATAGATTTTACTGCTTGTGAATTTCATTATCTGAAGTCTTTAGGCAAATGGGATGTAAAATAGCCTACACTGGAGATGCATCTCGATATTGATTATGCCGGGGCTATGTTTCGTAAGGAAGCGAAACATCTTCACATCAGATCAAATGCCATTAACTCCACCAAGAGGGGATTGAACATCAAGATTCTGCCTTGTTTCTTTGCCTTTAATGCCACTATGAGATGACAAGAGAGAGATAGAACCTAACTTTGCCAGCATTTCTATTTTAGCTGGTTCGGAGCCAGAGTTGATCGTGAAGTTTGACAGCTATAGTGTTTCGCACCTAGAGTAATTAGCAGTCACAGTTCCTAAAAGCTAAGCCTCTTGAAAAGGAAGACTAGTTCTGTCTCAGCCCCAGTTAAATTTATAGTTGCACCACTTGAGAGGAAAGTGCCTAATTGTTCCTGTCACCGTAATTTGAAATAAGTGACTCCAGTGTTACATCATAGTTCTTACAATACCGACAACTCAGAAGGACGTTTGCAGCATTACAGTAAATAAGGTATTCTACCACCAACTGGAAATTATTTTCCTCCCACCCCCTGGAGTATTAATGCCTGGCTAAGGCTTTGAAAGGAAACGTTACCACCGCGCCAATGCATTTCCTAGTCTTTCTCACGGTAGAGACTAAGGGAAGGAATTAAATAACATTTAATCATCTCAGAGGTCAAAAGGAATATTATCATTCCAGAAAACTTAAGTGTTGCTAAAACCCTTTATTGTTTTGACTTGGCCATTTTGTGCGAGAGGTCGATTTTCCATGCCGAATTACAGCACTGAACATGCATTCAACACAATGGGCTTGCTATTGTCCAATTATTTATGCCACTTAGGAATTTTAGCAGTTTAATCATAAAGAAAAAATATCCTAGATTTGTATGAACAGAAAAATTCAGAAACATTGAAATTGTTCCTTGGTTTCTTATCTCAAGCTCAAATGTTTGATTTAGTCAGAGAAAGCTTATTAATGGTGGACAATCAGAAAGACGCCTCAGATCTTTTTAAAAGACGGTTTCAATTCGTATGCTATATTGTAGCAAGGGAGAGTGGGAGGACCATTATCTTTTTGAAGAGCGCAGGTCTAGGCTGGAACCCACTGTAGGATTATGATCAAATTCTTAGCTCCTCTGTGGCTCATCTTTGAAATAGGGATAAAAATATTAGCCCTCTCATGTTTAATTATATAAACCTCAGTAGAAAAAGCTCAGCATAGTATCAGATACTAATGTCGAACTTAACAGATGTCATCTTTTATGGTGACTAATATCATCGTGACCATCCTCCTCCTCTTCATCACCCTTGCCTCAGTTTTTATGGTAATTCAATGAAATTCATTTTTCTGGATAAATGTGATGAGGTGAACACACTCTGGCAGAGAGTGGAATAGAGGTGACATTTGTCTTTCACAGACATAGCCAGGGATATGTTTACAGTTGGTGGAATATCACCTCATTTCCTAGCAGGTTATTATGATGGAACCGCAGGCCAATAGTGTCAAATGGTGGTGACTGGATCAATTAGATAAGACTTTGCTTGCATAGCAGTGTACCTACTACGCAGGTTTCCGTGTCTGCCTACGTACTCAGTACACTATCACTGTGATCCTCTTTAGATATTAGAGCCATTTGACTTAGTTCTGATAACAAATGAGCAAGTGAATATGGCAGCTCAGAGTAACCTTTGCCATTCAGGCTGGACACACACAAACATATAAAATGTCCTCAGCAGACTATCTTCTGTTTCTGTCTACATCTACAAGGTGGAAATGAACACCCATGCAAAGTCTGAAGGGAGAACCTCAGTTTCTGGATACCACCCAAGCAAACCTGTCCTACACAAACAAATATAGAGACACCACTAATTACTTCTCTGTTAGAGCAAAACAAACTTACATTGTGTTTTGCCCCTAAGTCTTGAGGGCTTACCTATTAGATCAAGTAGTGGTGTCTAAGCTGACTTGCTTACCTTCCCCACTTTGAAATGTACATTAAAAAAAAAAATCACCATACAGATATTTTGATTGTATTTTTGAAGAGTAGGAAGTTGAAAGTGATTGATTTAGGAGATGAGAAAATGTAAAAAACCAAAGGAAGATGATTGCAATGATTGCAATCTAGAAGTCCTCACCGATCCAAAGCATCAGAAAAGAATGAAATGCAGAACACATACACTCTTAGATATGCAAGGTCTTACTGTCACATCACCCAGCCTCCTGAAGAACAGGGCCTATTAAGACACGGAAATAATCAAGAACATCCACGACACAAAACATCCAAATTTAGTAGAGCGGCTGTGAGGATCTTGGATGATACTGATGGGGCTGAAACCTAAACATAACAGCCTAGGTGAGTGTATAAAATAGTGGAGGCATAGAGGGAACTGGCTACATGAAAAATAAGATAATATTAATTTCAGAGAGGATAGAAAACTATATGAAAAAATGAAATAACGTTTGCATGATATACGATAGCTCTGTTGTGGATAGTATTGGCAGGACAGTTTGATACAAAAATTGTTCAATTAATCTAATCAAAAAGTATGTCAAATCTGTGTTGCCAGGCTAGGAGGAAAAATGGTGTGTGTGAGTGTGTGTGTGTGTGTGTGTGTGTGTGTGTGTGTGGAGAGAGTGGTTTTAAAAGGTGCACTCTTGTTTTCCAAAGCAGAACGTGATTAGAAAACACCTAAAATCAAAAATCATAACTCAAGTCACAGCATGAACATATAGAAATGGTAGGAAAAAGGCTACTGTACCACCTACAAAATAGGTTAAAGCATAGAGAAGCATTTTCTTCTGGAAGCAGGAATCAATGAGCAGATGAGATTAAAGGAGGAAACTGATAGAACTTGTGAGTTTTTAGCATGATATACATGCAAAGTTGACTTAAGAGCTGTTTATAGGTACCATACTCTTTTTCCCAACACATAGCCTAATGTCTTATTTTTCACCTGCCAGTCTATTCATTCTAACTTCCTTTATGCTGCTGACTATATGTAGGAATCCCCTACATTTTAAAATGTAGATTCTCACTAGCTCTCACACTTACTGAATTAGCATTTTTTCCAACATGGGTCATCCCAACATTTAGCCAAGTTAGGGATTGTTCAGTTAAGTCTTGAAGAGGAGGCCTACTATGACTCATACTAGATAATGTTTAGTGAGTTTTTGTCTACCAGGAACTGTTCCAAGAGCTTTGCAAATATCTCTTGAGGTCAGTACTGTTCTTCAGATGAGTAAATGAGGCTTCAACTCCCATTACTCAGCAGTGCTGAAAGCATGACACAAACCCACTGTCTGATTATACATGTGATGTTCCATCACCACTTTATACTGTTCTGTGATAGTAGTCTTACAAATCCCTCCTCATATGTGTCTTGTTCCTTCATGGTCTTGTCAGGACCTGGTTCACTAGACCTTGAAAAATGTTGTCAATAATTACCATGAATTATGTTAATTGATGTCTCTTGTTCTGATAGTGTTTGCATTTCTAACTATAGAATGAAAGGTTGTAATTTTCTCTTAATGGAATTCCATATTTATTAAGTTAATAAAGCCATGTCACACATAAAGAAGACCTTCAGAACCTGCATTTATAATGTCTAAGTCATCACCTGTACCAGGAACTCCTAAACTGGCTGATTGAGATTCTCTTGGGATACTATTTAAAAAAAAAAAAAGAAACCTACTAAAGCAAAACCACTGAGAGTGTGACTTGGTAACTACCAATTCAGAATGCATCCTTGAATATATTCTGATGATCAGACCCATCTTGTGCCTTTGTCAGTTTTCTTGTCATTAGTGGGAATAACATACCCAGAACAGGAATTTTAATACAAATTGTCTCCACTATTACAAGTATCCTATATTAAATATGGAATTAGTTAAAGTAGAAAGGACACATTCATGCTTTAAAATGTAGCATCAACCCCGCCAGAATTGTCACATAGGCTTTTTCCAAGGTGTCGGGAGCAGGCTTTTTCCCAATACAGGCCACCATGGTATGTGGAGTTAAAGTAAATGAAGACCCTCTGGGTCTCAGGAGAAATTTAACACAATCTCAAAGAATGAAGATTACCTAGATAGTGAGTCATCTCCAGAATTTTTTTTTTTTCACCAGTGAAATTTATCTCAAGGCAGAGCCAATATTTAGAGATAAGGTTATATCCTATGAAGTCATTCTCTTTCTTGAAGACCCTTCCTCTCTCCTTGATGTACCAGAAACTTTCTCACTCCTCAGGATCAGATAGAAATCTTCGGTGTGTCCCGTTTACTCTGGAATTTACAGCTATGTAAACGTTCCATATGGACTTCATTAAATTGGGTTTTTTCTCCTACTTATCTGTTTGATTTTAATGTTTTCTTAACCAACTCAAGAAGAATCCCAAGGGACGAGAAACATTTCCCTGTACCCACTACAAAAAGAAATAGGCACCATTAGAATGCATTTGTTTTTCAGAGAGGTATGACTTTCTTGGAAGGATTTTGCAACATTTTTACATTTGTTTTTCAGAGAGGTATGACTTTCTTAGAAGGATTTTGCAACATTTTTAAAAGTTGATCTTAGAGATTATAAATTTGGGTGGTTCATAACATGGAGAGGACACTGTGAAATTTACTTGTTTTTTTTTCCCACCACGGCGTATTGCTTGCCAAGTTGCAAGTCACAACCTGGAACTTCCTTTAGAATGTCATTCTTTCTTGTTTTGTTCTTTTTGAATCTGACCTTTGCTTTGTCCAAATATCATTTTGTCTGTAAATATGAAAATGAGTTGCTAGCTACTCGGAGCTGCAAAATATGTGAAACACTTTAAAGGATTTTCTAGCTGGCACAGAAGTTCTTATTGTGCAAAGTTAATCTCTTGAAAATGTTTTACTATTGACAGCATTACTTGCCATAATTAGGCAAGTTTAAAAAAAAAAAAATCACTCATGAAGCTTCAACAATTGGGTATTATGCTTTCATCTCAAATAATTTCAAATATGAAATGTTCGTAGAATAGGATTTTAAAAAGGTCTCGCATTTTAAAGGCCATTTAGGCCAGAGTGAAATTGCCTTCACCCAGCATGTGCCAAAATGTTTTTGCATCCTTAGGTAATAAAATTGTGAACTCCTGTGGCTCCTGGGGAATTTGAGACATTATCCTGTCCCAAACTCCCCAGCTCAGCTCTTGGTAAGGAGGTCATTCACCCCATCCTAGACATTTAGGCATTATTATCTGCCTACTGTGGTGTTTAATAACCTTTCTATCAGGAAATGCTTTTATATGTCAGAAATCTACTGGGTTGGGATTTGGGGGGGCTTGGGGGCGGTTCTGGGTTCTTTTATTTATTTTTTTTATTTTTTGCCTCGAATCCTGGTGGAGAAAAAAAGTCTCCTTTTAACATTCAGTGTTCTGGTTGCCAGTGAGTTTTGGGATTTGTCCTCCTGTTTGGAATGTGATAGCTATATATTTTGGATCTATCAGGATTAGCAGACTCCCCAAAGCCATGAATGACACAGAATTATACAAGTGAAAGGACACAAAAGCGCCAGGTCTAATAGAGATGGTTACATGGAATTCCTATGCACTCCTGTCTCTAAGCTCCACATTTACCAGCATTGAATGTCACCCCTCAGGAGGCATATTTCTCCATTTGTCATCACCAGGAGTCCTAGACGGTGAAGTGTTTTTTTCAAACTTCCTCAAAGTTGCTCTAAAAACAGATGAGACAGTAGATAGCAGACTGAATTTCGATCTTCAGAGGGCTGCCCTCACCTGGGATTGATTTTTTTTTTTTTTAATTTATTTGTATGTATTTATTTCGGTACCACAAGAGAAATTCTGATTCACAGATCTAGAATAAGGCTTGAGAATCTGTTTTTGTTCTTACGTTTTCTTATTTAAAAAGAAACAAAAACCAAGTCAACCGAAACAACCGCTTCAGGTGCCTCTAATGCAACTGTGCAAAATCCTGCTGGTAGGAAAACTAACTCAGCTTCAGTTGACACGTACCCAGTTGTCCTATGAAGCAATGCCCACTAGGGTAACGGAGGCATTTCACTTTCTGGTTGACCTCATTTGGTTTACAGTCAGAATTAGTGCAGGTCTTTAGATTCTCAATAGTCTTTTGCTTTGCTTTGTTTTAAAGATTCAGGCAGGAATGAAGGTGAGTAGGTAGGCAGAAAGAGAGAAGCAGAAGAGGCACTTTATTTATTTTTATTTAATTGTTCACATTGGGAGTTCCCCAGTGACCCCAGGTCTTGTACCTAGGATCTTGGGATGTATGTGGACTGTGCCCAGGGTTTAGTAGACCCTGGTTCTCAATAAATTTGACCAACATCTAGTCACATTCATTGAGCTCTCATTTCTACATATTTCCCTTTGCATATATCTTGTTACCACATTTGTTGTTTCCTGTGTGCTTGCTTGCTTTTATTCAGAAAACATTGATTTCTGCACAATGCATGGTGTTTGAGACACCGTGAAGCTCCGATTACAGTGTAGTAGGCTGCTTCAGACACACACACACAAATAAGTCACAAATTAAGATGTAAAGTAGTAAACGTCATAAAAATTACAGTGCATTAGAGTCTAAAAAAAAGCATATAATACCATCAATATCATTGGGACACAATATAAGTGCAATGGCAAAGACAGGCTTCAGAGACAGTAATAATTGAATTTGAAAAAACTGTATTTATTGGTCCATGTATTTTTATCATTGTTTGGCTTTGGAGTGTGATAGTGCTCGTAGGATAAGTCTATTGACTGTGACATTTCATGTCAGCTGTATATAATTATAAATTTGGAAGTTTTCAATTGAGATTTTTATCAGATATAAATGTGTAGCATAGATGAAAATGATAATTCCTTACAGAGCATGTATACTCAGGAGCCTTTAACTTTCAATTTAGATGTTTATTCCAATATTGATTTTTGTATTGCAACTCGAGAAATAAATTCTGATTTAGAGTTGACAGAATGATGTGTTAAATGTTGGATTGCTTTAGCTCTTGCAGTGTGAGTTTTTTTAGTTATTTTGGTTGTAACAATATCGCTCAGATTGTAATCTCTTTAGACTATCAGTATTTAAATGGGGAATGAAAAGTGGATTCATGGATGACCCCCCTGGACACCAAAGAAAGAAATCTCATCATCAGACCATTTTCTAATTTGTAACCCTAAAAGAGGATGCCTGTATCTCTTACCTATGTAACTACTCCTGCACTTCACATGAGATCATATAAGCAAATTAACAATCCTTCTGAAGCTGTATATAGTACATGAGGACATTTTCTGTGTGATCCCAGGTTAGACATGGAAGACACGATTAGCCAGGGCACGAGGTGAGTTTGACAATTTCTAAAGCTTTCTTTTAAACTATCTGAATGTCTCTGAATTCCTCATTTGTGAAATAAGGATGTGGGGAGGAACTTTCCGATGGATTTTTCTGAGGATTAGCAAGACGAGATCTTGCTTAGCACAGAGCGGCCCGACACGAGATGCATGCTTCAGCGTAAGCCGGTGGGCATTACGTGGTCACATACGGCAGGGTGAGCGCAGGGTGTTCTAGGTGCGAGTGGGGAACAGGGATAGACCAGCCACTGACATGGGAGCCTAAGAGCATGGGAGACATGAAATTGAAGGTACCTCCAAAGCTCAAAGCAGTGTAAAAAAGACAACTTGTATTGTCTGCCTTATTTCCATGGTTACCTTTCAAACATGCATCTCTATCCTTTTTTACCCCAGGTTCAGAAGCTCTGCTTCGTACCTAGCCAAGAGCATCACTACCTGTAAAACAACCATTTAAAGTTAGGATGCCATTGTCTCATTGTCTACACTCACACTCATTTTCCCTTCTATGGCTTCAGATAAACTATTAATGTTATCATCATAGAAAAAAAAAAAAAAAAAAAGACCAACTGGGGTATCAGAATTACCTCTCATCTCATTGTGGCTTAGATCTGTTTTGAGTGTCCCCTGGACAAAAAACACTTTGCTTCTCCAGGTTTCCATTGCTTCCATTGTTTTCAGGAGAGGTTACACTTTTTTTAAAAACGAAGAAAAATAAAAACGAGAAAGGCGTCTTTAACAAGTGCTTCTTGAATGCCTATTCTATTCCAGAAACTATTCTAAGAGCGGGGAAAGTCAGTCAGATCATGGTTTATTAGGTCAGAGAAGTTAAAGAAAACTAGGTCAGGAGATAGCCTGGTGGTGGAGTTTCTGTTTTGGGAAATGGGTTGTCAGGAAAAGCTTCCTTAGAAAATGGCATATGAGGAGAAGGGGAAGGAAACCAGAGAAGAGGTGATGAATGAGCTTTCTAGGCTGAAGAAACAGGGAGTGCCAGGACCTAAGATGGGGTGGGGCACCTTACAATCCACAGTTTCTTTGGGTTTATGAGTCAAATGAGAAATCCTCTGAAGTGATGTAAACAGAAGCCCCAGTTGAGTGTTTATCAGAAGAATATGGTCAAAACTGCAGAAATGGACTACGTATGTCTGTCATGACCATTTACGTACAGCCCGAAACTCTTACAACCTGAATGAGGTTGTATGTTTTCTTTTATGGAGGGGATTTGAGCCTCTTTCTATGCAGAGAAGAGCTGTATATAGTAGAGTACTTCAGAATTTCTATTTTTTATCCATTCTTATTGATTCTCTTTTAACTACAGTAGATTTCTAAAAAACAAAAAAATACTAGGTTGAGGCCATGCATTACAACGTCATGCTTTAGACCACTTGGAAAGCTGAAAAAACACAAAACCAAACAAACCTCATAATCATTTTAAAGAAGACAGCCAACCTGATATTGCAACATAAATAGAGTCCAATTTAGAAGAGACATAAGGAGAAATCTGGAAATCACTTTCAGGATGTGATAATTTATCTATGTGTGAATATCGCTGCATGCAAAAAAACTTCATTGGAAACTATAATCCAGTTTGTCCAAGGTTAGAAATCATAGTGTCACTTTAGATGAGGATCCTAACAGAAATACAAAGACATTTAAAAAAAAAAAGAAAATTGGCAAGGGTTTTAGGCATTTCGACTTGTAATTTTTGGTTATTAGACAATATGATGCATTTACTTTGCTTTGGGATTTTAGAATTTGTAGTATTAATCATTGCAATGTATTAGTATTATTACTATATTAGTAATATTTTAAAAGATTAGGCCTAACCAACTGTCTAATTGTTTGGAAAATGGCATGTCTCTTTAAAAAGATTGACATGGTTTGTGGATTGTGTGGTGCTGCTTTGTTTTCAAAAACAAATGGACACATTTCCCATTTAAATAGTGGTCTTCACTGTCTGCCCTTTGAATAAATGCTGGGAAAGTGTCTGATGTGCATGTATTTATCTTACAGCTTGACAAATGGAATTAATGCCAAAGTGTTAAGCCATTACTGTGTAGGGGAATAGAGGTCTTGCAAATACATTTGCTATTTCACTTTCTCTGCATGTTTTCTGCATTGAAGCCTGGGCTAATGATATCTTCAGAAACTGGTCTGTTAAATGGTAGTGGTATGAAACAGGGTTGGCTGCTGCTTCCAAAAGAGCAGATTTCTATGATCATAAATCTACCATGTTGGAAGGATGAGGATAGGGGTCAGAGTTGAGTCTGAGGCAAAAACTCGGACGAACCAATGACTCTCCCCCGCCTTCTGGAAGCTTATGCTATGGTCCTGTAGTTCCTCTCTCTCAAACTGAGAACGTGTTCCTATCAACAGTGACCACCTTCTAAAGGGACTTCTCACCATGATCGCAAAGTCATGAGCACTTTGTGGTCCATGTCTCCCAAGATCTGAAGCTTAAGCTGAGCAAAGACACAGGATCCCCTCAGTATGAGAATTCAAATCCCACGTTCTTAGGAAAATAAAATCATTGCTAAATATCTTTAGCTCCTCCTTTCTCCATACCCTCCTGGCTTGACCCCCATCTCCTTTTCTCTTTTTCTTTCTCATTTCCATATCAAGGGAGACCCAAGACCCAGGCCTGCACTGCCACTAGGGAGAGGAAAGCTTCATAGCAAAGTTAAATCAAAGTACTACTCTAGCTAATTCTTAGCTTTGGGGGCTTACTCAGAGCCCAGGTCCTCCAGATTTAAAGAAGTTGCAAGAATAGTTTTGACAATCAGTGATGTTTGCCTTAAAATGCCTTGTTCAGTTGAGAACCTAGCACTTGTATTTGAAGATAGAATTGTTGTGCATTTGCAGTTTGCTTCCAAATTAACAGTTTTGTGTTGTTGTTGTTGTTTTCAACATACCCTGTTTTCCCAAGGTCAGGGAAATATTTATGGACATCTCAGTGCTGAGATCAGTGTCTTAGACAAAATAGATGCACATTAAATGCTTTGATGGAATTATAGCAAAATCTCCTGCAAACAGAAATTTCAGTCAGCATTTCATCCCATACACGGGCTAGCCAATCTAAGACTATAGATGAAAGGTTTTCTGTCTGCTTTGTATTGAAAATTACTGTTTCTCCCTTGGTGAACAGAATAGAGTTATCCCTGAACTTGTTTTTAAATTGAAACACTAGAATGATTAAAGTTTGGTATTATTTACCTATCAAAAGCTATTTTCAACAGAATAGTGTTCTTTAAAAATATTCAGATTTTCTAAAGTCACCATGCCAGAATCCATAGGACACAAAGCAGCAACTTTATTTGATGCTGACATATTCCCTTTAAGTTTTCCTTTAAAGAAAGTCTATGTGAAATCTACCATGTATTTAAAAAAAAAAAAAAAAGAACCTATATTTCTACTATCTATTGATACCTTTTTGAACTTCCCTTGGCTGGGAATTTAGCATTAAAAAAGGAATTTGTAATGTCTCATATACTCTGTACTCTAATCTAATATTCATCCGTTATACCATTCATAATTACTATATATTTAAACCTCAGTTTGGAATTCAAGTGTCAAAGGAGAAATAGTACTGAGAAAGTCTTCATTATCAGTTATGAGCTGCTGTAAAACTTAGTGTTAAAACATCCCTTGAAATAGACATTAGAGAACTGAAAAAGGGATAATAGAAAATTGATCAAAACCTGTATTTCAAAGCAGCTTTTCCAACCATCCAGGAAAAAAAGGCTTTAGATAGAAGTAGTTTAGGGTTTTCATACGTGAACACTTAAAATCAGGCAGTCAGTTCTATCCCTTATTAGAAAACTTACATGGATAAATAGATAGATAAATAAATGGATAGAGGAACATACAAGATGAGGAATAATACACTCCTGAAATAAATCAACTCATGATGAACTTCATTTCTCTAGGATGGAGTGGGGACAGATGGGAAAAATCAGAGGTTCATTGACTGCAAAGGTTAATCTAGATTCTGGTGGTACCTGTTCCTTTACAGTAGTTTACAGGCATTTCATGAGAACAGGAGTCTGAAATTTCAATGGAGCTCTGGAGAAGAAACCCACCAGGAGCCTGATAGCTGGGAGGAAGAGAGATTGGAACGAGGTGGGTTTGATTATGGTAGTCCGTATGCGACTCTTCCTAAAAGGACACCGTTTCACACACCCCCAGAAATCTTTCTACCCGTACCCGTAACAGCTAGCATCAGCATTACCTATCAGTGCAATTGTGGATTAATAGATTGTTTTTCCATCAGAAAGTTCAGACTTTAAATTTTTCTTACCTTATGCAGATGTAATACATCAATACACAAATTGTGAATGAAGTATTTCAGTTATTATTCTGGCTGTAGATGTCACACATTTACTCTGGCAATAGCTTATCCTCCCCAGTTTCCATCCGTTCTATTTGGGAAGAAACAACATGCTATCAGCACTTCTGAAGGCATTTTTGTTCTCTGATTTTGTTTGCCAATTCATTTGACATCTCAGACCCAATCGGTCTTGAGAACAGGTATGCTTTTCCATGAACACGGTTGGAAAATGGAGACCCAGTCATTCATTCAAGACAAAGAGAATAAAAATGCAGGACTATTTTGGAGACTAGAAAGAAAGAAAAGCAACATCTTCTACAGCTTTGAATCACAGCCGCATGAAATCACAACTCCGTAACAAGTTCTCATAGCAAGAGTGGTTTGTAATAATTAAGGCCAAATTATTCATTGGAGAGAGAAGGCAAGGCCTAAGAGAGGCAATTTCAAGACACGTTATGGAGAGGGAGCCAGAATTAGTCTAGAATTTATTTTGGATCATCTGTGAGTGCTTGTGTTTATCTGCAAAACCCAAGAGCAAGAGATAGTTGTTGCTGGTTTCTTGAGAGGGTGGAGTCTGGTTATGTTCATATCATAAGATTCATAGCTTCTGCATCTTTCTTTTCCATTGCCTCATTTTCCTGAACTTATTTTGGAAGGTGAAAGTCCAATACATAGCACAGTCACATAGCAAATAGCTTCTGCTCTACCAAGCCGGTCTCCAAAGTCAATAAAACACCACCCAAATCCACTTTGTCAGTGCTTATCAAAGAGCATTTTTGAGGGGTTAGTCTCAGCGTCTCTTTTACACATGTCGGAAGGAAAGTTTGCTGTTTGAAAGAGTAAATGAACACAGGGACTTGAGTTGCTTGTGTCCATCACATCCCTGCTGAATAGCCGGCGGCCTCATTTTCCAATAGGGCAGCAGGGCTCCGAATGTGCAGTCTTAGCATAGATCCCCAAGGATTGAGTAAGGTAAAAAAGCAGACACTGCTCGGTTACCCAGTGCTGTGGCCATAAAGACAGGACCAATGATGGGGCCAAATCTGCCTCTCTTGCTGTTTCCCTGATCCTCCAGATAAATTGATTACTTTGATCCTTAAAGCAGTAAATCTGACACTTGTCAGCAACACTGAATTCACTCCCTCCCCATCTGGAATAGAGGGATGTCTAGAGCCCTTGTCTGCTCCTGGGAACCTCAAATTCAAGACTGGGAACAGGGCTGGGACCCCTGGCTGTCCTGCCCCTGGTCACCTGCCCAAATGGAGACACAGGCCGAGGTAACAGGAGACCTGTTAGGGTTGAAGGCCGCACCTCCCCACCAAATGCATTTATTTTACCATTAAATGACTAAAACTGTTTATTCTGCTCACATAATGGTTTTCTGTGTCTTCCGTTCATCTTAATCTGTTTTCGTGCCCAGCTTCTCTCAAAAACCTCTTTTGAATGCAGAGTTATTCATTTCAGAGAATAGCTGTAAGAGGAAGAAGAATAAAACAAAATTAGCAGTTGATCAAGAGTACTTTAGACTGTCACCCTTTCCATTAAAGAAGTGATTTGATGTGAGGGCACTGCTTTCCCTGATACATGATGATCGAATAACCCTGACAGAAAGTAAAACCCAAGAAAACTAAAACTTGATCTAAGATACAAGGAGCCTGCCACCCTCTCTATTAGCATTTTAATTTGATGGGAACACTGGGTTTGTCTTCCTCTCGGTTCCCAGAGAAGCCTTTTGCATGGAAGAGAGCTTTATCCCTCTCAAGTCCTCCTCCTGAGTTTTTTGTTAGAATGCATTTATTTATTTATTTTTAAGAGATTACCTCGGCTTTCCTGTCAGCCATGGAGGGGGTTTCTCAGACACCACTTTCCCCACAGGAATCTAAGGCTGCCTCTTGATGACACATTGTAAGTCTTCATCAGAACTCAAGTAGGCAGTGATGGCAAAAAAAAAATTTTAATTAAAAAATTTCCTTGGATACCACCTCAGTGGAAGGGGCTTTCCGCAAGAGATATGAATCAAATGTGCTTCCTTTATTGTTTGAACATCCACTATCTCAACAAGGAATAGACTAGAAAGAAAATGTAACCTGAGGGAGACCAAGGTATTTGTCATTCATTTAAGTCGCTGTATGAGATCAACAATAGTGGATGGAGAAGGAAAAGGAAACATTTGATCTCTGAATGGATGTTTGTTCCACAGGCCTGAGAAGGAAGCAGAGGTGGTTGTTAATCTCACTCTGCCAAGTTCAAGATCCTCCCTGTCTTTGCCCGGGAGGAGCCCCACACCATGCTGTGGGGCTGGCTTCCCATGTCAGAGTGTAGAACCAGGAGACCAGATGCCCCACAAAGCAAGGGTTTTCTTCCTCTGAAATCTTCAGTGAAAACCATTTCATGCCCAATCGCTCAATCATCAACCAGAAGCAAATTCCTATTCCCGGGCCTGTAAGGATGACAGTAGTTTCCAGAACAATTGTCTCAACTCCTTTTCTTGATTCCCACCCGCCATCCTCCCTGTCAAAACCCCCACAAGAGCAAGCCAGGGATTAAAGTTCAGATATCAGGACAATGAATTGTCTCTGGTGCCACCACCGAGTCATGGAATGCGTGGCTTCATCCAGATCGATAAGGTAAGCAGATGGACAAGTCTGATGTGTGAGATGTGTCTCATGCATAATATATGTGACCAGGATGGACTCTCTACTAAGAAACAAAGGAATGACAACAGGTTGAAGAAGACCAGCAGTAACTTCACAGGACAGTGTCACCTTGCCCAACCAGGAACTGCAACCTGATCTGCCAACCCCCTCTCTTCATCCCCCTTCCTTACCATGTGCATTTTTTCCTTAAAAACCCAGGCCACTGGGTCTAGACCTCCCTTGGTGGAGCTCCATTCCTTTGCCCTCTACTTAAATCTCTGCTTGCTCCCTCACCAGACTCTGTCGTGGGTTCTTTGAGCATCAGAAACCCACAGTCCACGGATCCTAAACTCTTCTCTACACCTCAGTGCTTGGACACAGAGGATGTGAACATCAATCAACAAATAAAGGCTTTTTAAAATTATTATTATTATCATGTTTATCTCAAGAGGAAAATCTTAGGATTCTTCAAATCACTGTCCAATGCAGATGGGTTTTTGACTAGCTGTATTTTTTTTTTAATATTTTTTCTGAGAAGTTGTATTAAAACTTCCTATTCCCAAAATAATTTCTCATCTGCATATTCCCTAAGACTCTTTGCACATCAAAGTTGCACTTTGAAGCTTTCTAGCAAAGTAGTAACAGAGCAATCTCTGACGACAGCAATATTTTATTTGTGTCTTTTTTTAATCAGAGAAAAAAGTTTCATCCTTATTTAAATAGCAGTTTTAAGGCCTAATTAACTAAATGGATAGCTTTATGTATGTAAATTGCCAGAACAGAAGAAGGGAATGCACTGGGTGGGGGCCGGGGAAGGGTGGGAGCAGTCTGCCCTCCTGGAATAATGCCGCTTTATTAAGCAGATCTGCCTGCTCCTGCTGTCTTCTAAGGCCGGTCAGTGGGTTATACTTTTTAACAGGGGTATCTGTATGGAAACGAGATCGTTAAAACATTTAGAAGCTCATCTAGTCACACCATCTGAGAAGGTTGAGACCTGTTCATTATTTGCAGATGTTTTATTTTGATGTCTTTCTAGATAAGGTACAGTAATGCCCTTTAATAATCAGATTGTGGAAAGGAAAAGCCAATTCACCCAGTTAGCCCCAGACCACTAGGGATGTGGGGTGGGGATGTGTCAGCTCAGCGGCACGGTGTTTTGTTATCTGTTAATGTCTCTGTATCTGGTATTCTTAGACTAAAGGGCTAATAGCTGTCTACTTCTATGTAAAACAGCTCTAACACATGTTTACTCATATATGTGGGCTCGTGGAAACTCTGGCTTTACACAACATGATGAGTACCAAAACTAATTTAACCGCAGAGTAATTCATGAAAACAAGAGTTAAGTTCCAGCAGCCTATTTTAGGTCACAAAAATATCCCCAAACTACTAAGTAAAGACTGTAACACTTCTAATATCCCTCCTTTGTACTGATGGATGGATGGATGGGTGGATTTATTCTTTCATTCGTTTTCTACCCTACTCGTTCAGCTCAGGGTTGAGGGTGTCTATCCCAGCAATTCAGTGTACATGGCATGACCCAAGACTGGACAGGATACCTTTCCATTGCAGAGCACACCCGCACACTCTCACACTCACACCACACACTCACATACACCTCGCTTAGACTGGGACAATCGAAACTGACAATGAACGTCCAGTGCACATCTTTGGGATGTGGAAGAAAATCCAAGTCCCCAGAGAAAACTCGCAGACACATGGGGGGAGTATGCAAATTCTACACAGTGACCCTCACCAAGAATCATATTTCATTGTCCTATTAATGATAATGACAGAGTGAAACATCATTATTCGACCTGCACTGTCACACTTTTAAATACATAAATATACCATCAGTATATGGCAAGCATGTGACTGTATAAAATGCTCTTTTGATTGACATAAAATGTATACTTAATATTGTAGGGGCAGGGGAAAGAGTCCCCCATTTCTCTGAAGTTCTTCAGGGGCTAGAGAAGAACAACCACAAAAATGAACATCAGACAGGATTAGTAGGAGAAAAGGCCAAATGTAGTGACATATGTATGGAGAATTTACAAGCTTTTAACTTGTAAGATAAATGAGACAGACCAAGGACTTTTATCCTGTGCTCAGAAGTGGAAGAAGAGGCCTGGAGCAACAAGGAGAGAGGGGAGGTCTTCACATGATCAGATGACTTCACAGGACACCATGTTTAGACTGTCACCCTGCCTTAAGACAGGTTTCTCTGATAAAGAGGTTGTTTCTAGATAGGACTCCATATCTAAGTATTGTGGGCACAAAAGAAAAGCTCCCCTCATTTCTCTGCTTTTTTTCACAGGCTGGATGAACAAACAAATTAACATTAGGTACAAATAGTAAGAGAGGAGCCCAAATTTAATAACATACATATGGAGAATTTGCATGGCAGTATTCTGAGGTAGCTGGGACAGACCCATGTTGAAATCCTCAGCCTAGCCCTCGGGGTCCCAGGGGAGAGAAGACTGGGTTCTTCATGTGGTGAGGAGAGATAGTAAAGATAAATCTCTTCCCTTTTTACCTTCCTCTAGGGGATAAGGGAACAGTGACCATTTTGGATTCGGGGATGGTGGGGGACCAAGGAGCAGCAGATGGCTTCCTCAATAAAAGGAAAGGAGAGGGGTTTAGGAATACAAGAGGAGCTTCTTTGCCTCTGGGATTGTCCTCCCTGACCCGAGGCTCCAGGCAATTTCATGCCAGACTGTGGGATCTCCAAGAGATCAGTTCTGAGAAACCTAGGTCATCTGTTTTAGCCCCTGCATTTTCTATGTGAAAGGCAGGAGTTTCTTTCACAGGGTCTTGATTAAACATTATGTCCATATACCAAGGTGACCACATTGGAGAAACCTGCCCTGGACATCTTGCAAATGGCTTCTGTGAACCGCAGGATGATGGGACAGGGAGAGAGTTATCCTACAATATTTGACCTATAAATATGGTCATTTCAAGTTATTCAATAGACTGTGTGTGTGTTTGTAAATATAATTACTTGATATATATTTATTACAAATTAAATGTGGGATATTTTTTCTAGTAATGCTTTAACTTTGATTATGAAAACCAATGAGAGCTATGGATCCCTCCTTGGAAAATTTCAGAGTCCCATCAAAATCTGCATACAGTTGTTGCGTGGTCCCAAGTTTCTGATGAATATCCTGTCATCTCCTAGGAACCGCTGCCCACTGCATAAGACTGCAGTGGAAAACCACAGCGAGAACCAAATGGTTTTTGCAGGGTTTGGAAGGGTTGATGAAAGGACAAACCGTAGGCCTAATGCCCACTGGGATTTCTAAATGACCACTTTGGGGAGAAAAACTATAGTCTAAGGACATTAGACTTTATTCTCTGGATAACTAATGGTCCCCATTTGGCCTCTTCTGGCTTCTATCTCTGAAGCAAGCATTTTCTACCGGCAAGGAAGGCAAGCCCAGTTGTTCTTTCAGACCCCTAAACTGTATGCTTCAGACTGAGTTTCGTCTCTGTCCCAATCTGCCAATTTCTCACAGTGTGTTATTTGGTCCCTGAGACCATTTCCTTAACAATCAGAGTAAACTATGGGCATGAACCTAAATAAGAGACTCTAGGAAAAACCTCGAAGCAAGTGATGAGTGTTGGAGATAGAAATCTGTTTTTCCAAGGTTAGCTTACCTTAGAAGAGTAAATGTCTGGACTCCTTCCGTTTAAGCAATTCCTGGAGCCCGCCCATTCCCATTCACCTATTTGCAATGTCTGGTGACAACACGTTGATATTGCTGAGGTTAATGACTGATTAACAACAGAGAGCACATTTGCAGGCAAATGAGCTGTAATAATTGTTCCGGGAACTCCTTTGAAGATGTTGTAAGTAGGCTCTTGAAATGGCTTCTTCACTCTGTCCTGACAAGCCTCTGCGGAGTCGCCAGAGTGCCCTTTCCAGGATGGTCAAGGGAAAACCTCATCAACTGACTCCCAATAATCTGCAGAGCAGTACTGGGTCACAACATCTGAGGTATTTCAGGTAGGAGTCTCCTTAATTGGATGGGATTTACACTTTTGGCTGCTCTGAGCTAGTGGTAAGGATGCTCATTCAGAAGCCATGGGTTAGAATTTAACACCTATGGAGATTCAGTGTGCGTCTTCCCCCAGGCTTTAGAAGATGAGTTCGGTCTTTATTCAAAAGAGTGCCAGTGACAATATTTTGTTATTTTCATCCCACACATGGACTTACAAAAAGAAGTATTTCTCAACTTTTTTACAAAATAGTTATCACTTTTCATAACTGAAAGTATTTCTTTTCCATAATCTCCAAACGTTATCAAATTTAGAGAGATTCTCCTCCTTCTAAGAGTCACAACTTGGCTATGTCTAATTGCCATGGGATAGCGGCCGTCAAAAAATGTTGACTCTCAAAGACTTTGAAGTCCCACCCTCTAGAGTTTCCACTTCAGTTGGTCAGGGGTAAAGGCCAACAGTTTGCCTTTCTAACATATAAAAGTTGATGCAGACGCAGCTGATCCTGGGGTGGAGTTTGGAGAACATTGGTCTAGAGAGATGTTCAAAATTGGAAGCCTGATTGTGCAAAGAAATGCTCACAGCTGCTCCTGACCCTTCCGTCCCCTAACCCACCCATCATCTACAGAGAGACAACAAAGTCAGCTACTTAGCAGGACACTGCCAGCCAAATCCCCCTGCCATTCTTACTGCATTCTATTGTTTTCTTTTATTCTTGCACCTAGGCATTCACTTTGTCACCACGCATGTTTTGACACCTTCCTGAGCCTTGGTCTTACACTGAGATCCTGGAGGTACAGAAGTGACTGCTAACAATCTGAAATCTCATTAAGGATCTAAAAGTTAGTTCTGTCATCCTGAGAAGATGGTCCCTACATTAAGGTGCTTCCAGTGGAGTCATTACAACACCAAGAGAATGAGGGTACAGTGATCAAACTTTGCTTGTCCACATGTGTGGACACATGTGTGTGTTTTAAGGAAAGATGAAGGCAGGAAGGAAGGCAAATAGAGGCAGATAAATAGGAAGAGAGAGGAGGAAGAAGCACTTTATTTATTGTATTTAGTTGTTCATCTTGGTTGTTCCTTCCGGCCCAGGGGCACAAAGGATCTTGGGATATAGGTGGACTGCACCCAACCACTACTCCACCATAGACATGCCTGCTTTATAGTTTTTAAATTATTTGATAGTGATGATTGTGTCATCACAGAAATTGAAACAGTACAACTTGTAATGGATAGACGGAAATAAAAGTTAAAGCCAAGGAGAGCAAAACAAATTCGTTCAATTCTGGCTAGGCACTGTTATCTGAAGAAGTGTCTGTGTGTGAGGTCTTTTGGTTAAAAAAATAATGGACATAAGCAATACGGGAGAGATAGTAAAGACCTTCCAGCCATGCATGGAGATGTTTGCTCTTACGGAAGCCGAACTGTAGAAAGAAAATGGAAACGGAGAGTATTTCTGGTGATACAGTTCAATGTTATTTATTGATGCACCAAATTTGCCATCTATCATTATATTTGGACTGCCAGTATGGTTATTCCTCCTTTCTTCAGAAAAATTAATAAAACTGTCAGGAAGAGGAGGAAAGTACAAGAAAAAAAAAATGTGTTGTTTGATAGGGTGGTAGAGTCTTTAGCCACAAAGAGACTGAAACAGCCGGGGCGAGGAACAAGTGTCAACATGTGATGTGCAGGCCTAGAAGGAAGGACATGCAGGGTGGAGCATCTCCTGTACATTGTTCTCCTGTACATGCCCCACTCTGACAGGAAAAACCAAAGACAGTGGAGGACAGCCGAGAGGCCAAGGAAAACTCCTGTTCTTCTAACCCCTTAGCCCTTCCCTTCATCAAAGAAGTCATCTGCTACCTCTGGGCCTTCACCCTTCTCCTAGTCAAGAAATGATCTTTTGTCCCTATTCTCTGGAAGAGTGTAGAACAGGGAGTTATTTCACTTTGCTTTTAGAGTAAGAGTAAGGCTAAGTCATTCCTCCTAGGCATGTGGACATCCCCTCTTCTCACCCCTAAGACCTCCATGCCTCAGCTCAGGATATAAATGTTAGTCTGCCCCAGCAACCTCATAATTTACTGCCCTGTAAATTCTCTCTACCTATCTTATTATTAAATCCGGGCTTTTCTCTTACTCATCGTGTCCCAAGTTGTTTTGTTTCTGTGTCCAGCCTGCGAAGAACCTTAGAGAAAGGGGGTACCTTTTCCTTTGACCCCCCCACAGTAGCCATATACGCTATACAGCATAATGATTTGATCTCGGTACAGATTAAGAAATGATTATTACCGTAGATTTAATGACCACCCATTACGTTACATAGTTATGTTTTTGTTTTTGTTTTCCTTGTGATGAGAACTTTTAAGATATACTTGCTTAACAGTATCCAAATACAGAATACAGTATGACTCACTACTGTCGCCGTGGTGTGCTTCCCATTCCCAGAACCATCTCGTTCCCAGAGCAGTGCGGACACGTGGAATTGCAGGCATGCTGGTTTGAAATTGTCAGTATAGAGTACCCAGTTGTTTTTCACATTGGTAGTTCCAATATAGACATCTACTAGACCCATCAAAGGGGGTCGATCTGCACCCCACACAGCCTGTTTTTAAGCATCTTGACTTTCTCCTAACTACCATGAAGCCAAAGGAAGGAGGGAGGAATCACACAAGATTAAATACACCAGTGAGCCCTAATTGCCTCTATTAGTGCTGTGATTCAGTGGGGTGAGGCTTGGTGGCTTTGAAATGTAATGCTCTTCACCTCATCATTTAGCAGATTCCAGGCTCTCCCCCTCCCTGACCACTTGAGCCCGCCTCATTTGTCTCTGCCCTCTCTCCCCGCAAGCACCCATGATCAAAACAGACTCCTGAGACAGCAGACTCGGTGATTCCTGCAGTTGAAATGCTAGAGACAGCATTCTGTATTGTCAAGGGAGCGGGACTGTGCCTCTGCATATTTAAAAGTTAACTTTTTTCTTCTCCTGGAAATACAATCAAAATGAGTTGTAGCCACCCCGCAGGCTCCCCGCCCCCAAGCCCAGGCAGCGCCTAAGGAATTAATGACCAGCTGAGGTTAATGAGTCCCCACTCAGCTCTGGGCCATCAACTCTCCCAGCTGGCCATTAATCCCTTAGAAGTGCCCCACGCCTTGGTAGTTACTCCTTAATTATGGGAGGCCTTAAGGATCAGGAGAGAATCCTAAACGAAATGAAAAGGCCATTTTTCACTGGTGCTCTGTGTGGGTCACGTTATGTCCAGGTGGCACCAGAAAACACAACCACGGTGTGATTAAACCACCTGCTCCCGAGTCATCAATCTCCATTTTCTCTTTGGAGCCTCCAAATTTGGGAAGGCTATTCAAAGCTATCCCAAGTCTGAAACTAAGCAAGTAACTTGTGTCCAATGACTTCTTGATTAAACTGAGGACCAATATCTTGGACTCATTCAAGCCAGAGATAACTTTATCTTCATGTCTAGGGGGAAGAAGTGGCTGTCCCTATGGTTTCATTTTTTTTAAGGGCATTTAAGATTTCTCCCATCCATCTCTTTATCCCTACTTACCAGTGTCTAAAATAAGTCTGTTAATTATTCCCTTGAGTCAACACAGTAGGGTTTTTAAAGATAGTACTTAGAGAACTAGAATATTTTTTCCCCATGCGCCTTATTTTTCCCCTCATGGGAGGTGTGGAAGGCATTAGAAACTACCATTCTATTAACCAAAGCAGCATATTTTTACCTGGATTTCTCTTTTTTTAATCTACATTTTGAAGGAAAGATACAGGCAGGAACAAAGACAGTAGTAGGCAGGAAGGAAGAGAGAAGAGGAATAAGCACTTGATTTTTTCATTTAGTTGTTCGCACTGATTGTTTCTCGCCTCAGACCTGGCACTCAAACCCAGGGTATGTGACCTGTGTTCCTTCGGAGGCTGCTGACCCAACCCAGGTACACCTTTATCTGTTTTTAAACAGCAGGTTTTGATGCCTGTGAATGCTAAAACTTGTTAGATGAAAGTATTAGATTTAGTGTTAAAATGCAGGTTTTTGAAAAGGCTGATTATCAGACATTAACACTTGAGTCTAAGTGAAGTCAGAGTCTCACCTAGCCCAAAATAAAATGTTTTAAATGATGAAAACCAGAGTTACTATTTGTCTAGAGTCACATTTGTAATAGAGACTTTATGGCATATATTTGGTGTATGTGCATGGAGGAGTGTTGAGAAGGGAGGTGCCTGGGTGAACAGCAGAAGTAAGCCTGAGGCAGTGCTGAGAGGGAATTGAGGGGATTGCACAAATAAAAGCCTAAAGCAAACTTTTCCTACTTCAACATTTTTTTCTAGGGCAAATCTAATTGAAACATGCTCATAGAAGGAAGATGACATTGGATTAATCGAGGTTAACACTATATCACACAGTAAGTCAGCCGCTAAAAGAGATGAAGCATAAAGAGAGGCAGTTAATGGTTGCCCCACTACAGGGCTTTTGAGACAGAGAGATGGAATCTGAATCCCGGTTCCATCCCTGATGGAAAGAATAATTGTACCTCCTTTATGTCGTTAGGAGGGTGAAGCCAAATAATGCTCATAAATAATCATCCCAGTTTTTCATAGTTAAAGTTCAAAGCATGGGATGGATGGATGGATGGGTGGATGGATGGATGGATGGTTAGAGGATGGATGGATGCATGGATGGATGGATGGATGGATGGTTAGAGGATAGATGGATGGATGGATGGATGGATGGTTAGAGGATAGATGGATGCATGGATGGATGGATGCATGGTTAGAAAATGGACAGATATGGATGGATGGATGGTTAGAGAATGGAAAGATATGGATGGATAGATATGGATGGATGGTTAGGAGATGGATGGATGGATGGATGTAAAAAAAAAAAAGCATATATAGTGAAAATAATCATTTAAAATAAACTCTTAGAGACATCTTTGACTCTTATTTTTAATTTTCTTTCTAATTTTATTTTCCTTCTAAATCTAAGTTGTCACAAAATCTACTCTGTATATGAAGGTATGCAGGTGTCTTTGCTGTTACTGTTTTTCCCATGAAATGTCTCGTTCTACTCACTCCGCCGCCTTTCTCACTTGGGCCATTTAACAACCTAGCCCTCTCACTCTTTCCTGTCCTGTCACTCATCCTTAACTGATCTGGCTTCCTCTGTCTTTTTCAAAACTTTCCTTCAAATACTAGAGTTTTATACCACACTGAGGAGAGTCCAGACTTACTTTTTTTTCTTTACCACTTTTCCAAATCCTTCCTATCTTAGAATACTCTAACCCCCTTCCTTTCTTGTAGTTGGTCCTACCCCTGTGACTGAAATATCAGCCTTATTATTTACATTTCTCATCTTAGCCCTCATTTCACATTCCTGTGGATTGTTCTTTTCTTGGTTTTGTGGGTTTTTTGGTTTCGTATGCCTGTGTAACCCTTGCCTTCACAATTGTACTGTACAGTCAAGGCAACTAGTTAGGTTTTAAATTCACCGATTATTCTATGAATATTCTTTTCAGCATTTTCTTCCACGCAATCTCCAGGAAAGACAGTTCTAATGGAAAGATGATGGTCCTTCTTTCATGAAGCTCACAGATAGTGAGGTGAAGAGATGCAATGGAATGATCAATGTATTATGCACGTAATTCTAAGGAATCTTATCTAGGCTTGAGGTTCAAAAGAAGTCCACCTTGACGCAAAGATGCAAGAAAAGTTTCTCTAATTAAGGTTTAACTATTGGGGAGGGAGGGAAGAGTATTCCAGACAAAGGGAACAGAGCTATCAAGGGCCAGTGGCAAAAAGAGGTGGAATCATAGACTGTCGATCTGAGTAAGCAGAAAGTTCAGAGAGGGATAAGACCAAGGAAGAGATGAAAGGTGAGAAAGAAGCCTAGGGGGGAAAAAATAAAAAAAGGTAACTTTATTTAGACATCTGCAGTTTCTCCTAAGAAAAATGATATACGTGTGTTGTCTTGTGAGGACGCCACACCATCCTGGGGCTGCAGTGGATGTTGGAATGAAATTGTGATGTGTGTATAAAGGTTATTTGTTCCTCATGGGTAACTGGAGTAGGAAGAGAAAATCTGTAAAGATTTATGGGCAGGATTCTCAAGAGTTTAGATTTCTGACCCAGCTTCTGCACTGGTAAAAATAAGATGAACTAATGAACTAAAAAGAAGGTAGCTAAGGAAATGTAGTCTACTTAGAAAGAATTATTGAATGTTTAGTTCCAGAAATGAATGATTGAAAAAAGATTTCCTTTGCGCTTACTTTTTTAAAAAATGATGCCTAATAGAATATCTCAAAATCTAAATAAATTCCCATGCTAACTTCAGTAGGAACTTCACACAGTATCTCTATAACAGCTCAACATAAATCTGCATGACTTTGCTGCCTTTTATACCTAGAGCTTAGTTTCTTTAGTAATGAGAACAAAATTTAATAGAGTTTGAAAAGACGTCTTACTTTACTGTAGATGAGTACTGTTTGTAATAAAGACGGAAATCATCTCTATCGAGGTTGATTAAGAAAACAGTCTTGGTAATAATTTCATCCTATGTTTCAAGATATAACTCGATCTTTAGTTAAGTCAAGGCAGTATGTCTATACTCCCCTCTCTTAGTTCCCTCCCCAGGTCTTTTATTACAGAGAACAGATATTTCCGCCTTTACCTAATACATCATCTGGTATCAAAGATTAACTCAGTTCTTTAGTCAGCCCAGGGCGACACATCTATTTAAAGCATTAATGGATAATCAGATTCCTCAGGGAAATTTAATGTGGTTAAATAGTAATAAAGGAACTTTCCAATAGAACATAAACAATACCATAATGAAGAATATTAAATCATATGTTTTGTCACTGAGCCCATTATAGAGCCAATTTAAAATTATAATAAATTTGCATTTGGCACTTGCTAGAGATTGGCAAATTTATTCATGTGAAAAATGGGAAAGATAGATGAAATGTCTTTGGATTTTCCTCTTAGGGAAACCTAAAAAACAATCACCCCTATATTAAGATATCTCTATCTATCTATCTATCTATCTATCTATCTATTATCTATCTATCTATAGCTACTAATCTATCTACCTGTCTTTTAGATAGAGACATATGTAACACTAATATTCTTAATCCATTTAATGTAGTTTGTTAACTAGAAAGATAGGCATTCCTTGAACTATTTTAAATACCTAAAAAATGATGACAGACAACACATAAATTAGTAATTTGATTTTAAATGCATTTCTCCTCCCCAAAACTGGCTAGCATTTTGTTCTAGCACATGATGTATGATGTCTGAAGGGTACTGGACAGGGAGAAGCAGAGTGAGCCAGGGACAGTGATTCAGAACTGGCTGGTGCGGAAGCTGAAATGCACTCAGTCTGTCTCCTCAGCAGCAAACAGAAGGCAATCTGGTCACCTTTTAAGTGACTGGCAAATACACCCTGCAACCAGTTGCTGGCATTAGTAGAGTTGGTTTTTATATCTTTCCCTCCATTTTTCTGAAAGGTCTCCTGATTTTTCCCCCGCCCCTCAAGACAACTAGAAGCAATTCCAGACACCATGTGTCCTTTGTCTTAGGGTTTCTTTGGTCTTCTAGGACAGCATTACCCAAAGTCATTAACTTGTTTCCACTTCACTTGATTTTGACATAGTAATGACCTACTAATGATGGCATCCTAATAACTCCAGAAGTACGTATAGTTGGTCATTTTTCATTCATATTTTTACCCCATAATCTATTCCCAAGAACTTATCCTGATGCAACATCCTAGAATATCACTTTTAATGCTTCTTGTTACATAAAAGATTAGAAGCAGCCTAAATGCTGAAGAGTAGGAAAGTGGAATGTGGTTGACAGAAATGATATAGAAATATGCTTATTGAAAGGAAGGATACTCAGACTGTGTCATTAATGATGAAGGACATAAAACATTGCAAATACACACATACAAATGCATGTGTAACAGATACTCCATGCACATAATGGAATGACATAGGCTAAAATGGATATATATGTAAATGTATGTACTTGTGTATGTATGTGTATATATATTTGTGTATGTGCATATACATGTATATATGTATATATATATATATATGTATGTAATGTATTATATGGATTTGGTTCACACAATTATGGTGGATGACAAGTCCCAAGTACTACAGAAGACAAGACCCCATAGAACTAATGGTATAAGTTCCAGTCCAAAGTACAGCAGGCTGAAGACTCAAGAAGAAATGATGTTTCAATGGGAGTCTAAAGTCATGGAAATCTAGTTAGGCCTTCATTGGATGATTGGATGAAGTAGTTCAATCTGCTTTTCTCAGTTTGTTGATTTAAATAATAAACTCATCCATCTTCCTGAACTTAACTCTTAGACATATTTCACTTTGACTTTATATGCAAGGCTAAAATTCTTCATTATTTAGTTTCCCAGCTCACAAAGGAATAGACACAGATTATTGATCCGAGGTTGCTAATTAGAGAATACAAAAAATGTGTTAGTTTGATTACAGAGGTGGCAAAATTAACTGATAGTTGTCAGAATCAGAGAACAATGAGACCCATGTGGAAGAAGGGAAAACTAATCTATATTCCCTAGAAGACTCTAAAAAGACATTGAATTAATAAATCAAAGCTCAGTTAACAGGTCATCTCTTCAAGGAGTCAAAGATTATATAAAATGGATCATCCAAATTAGATAACTTGATACTTAAATGTGTTGGTTGACCTTCCCTTTGTTCTTCCTTAATTTCTTTTTTTATGTTACCTAGAGAAACTTGAGTTGTATACAAAGTTATTTGAAACTATCCCAACTGTCTGGAATTTTTAAAGAATTATATACAACTCCTTAACAGAGTCTCCTAGTTCTTTCAACATTCTTTAAAATTCACTGCAAAATTTCATTCTTGAAAACGGTTGTGATTTATACCAATAGTTGAAAATGGTTTTTATTTAGCATGAGTTTATTGTCCAAATTCACAGAAATGACAGAATTCTGTAACTTACACTTTAGAATGGGTAGACTCTTAGAAAACTGTCAATTAATATGAAACATTTCAGAAATTCAGCTCTCTAATGATTCATATAAGGTTTTTCCTTAAAATGTAAAAAAAAAAAAAAATTAAATTCATCTAAAACACCTTCACAGAAACACTTAGAATAACATTTGACCAAATATCTGGGTGTCCTATGGACCATTCAAGTTAACACATAAACCATAACACACAGAGTTTTATAGCCAATATAGAGTTTTCAGACCCTGGACCTGAGAAGCCTCATAGATTATAGAATAGTGCCAATCCAACAATAGAAAATGGAGGAAGTCAATCCAATATCAGGAGAGCCAGTGTCACCTGTGTCCACTCTGTGCAAAAGGTTTTGCATGGTCGTTCTGAGAGAAGCTGAAGACCTGAGAATTGAGGAACTGAAATATTTCGGATGATGTCATGTGGAATTATTTTCTTTGGAATGAAGAGTGATTCTTCATTGACGTGATTGCCTTTTTACATTAATCATGGGTCAAGTTACATTTTTGCATGTCATCTTTAGGTTTCCAAGTAGAAATTGTGAGCAACAGAAGCAGAATTCAGAAACTTTGATATGATTTGTTTTCTTTCTTTCTTCTGTCCTTTTTTCTTTT
Source organism: Solenodon paradoxus (assembly GCA_004363575.1). NCBI lineage: Eukaryota > Metazoa > Chordata > Mammalia > Eulipotyphla > Solenodontidae > Solenodon > Solenodon paradoxus. The sequence goes on along the minus strand of RJWH01000804.1, from coordinate 435,060 downwards.
TGGTGGAATGAATGTGATTACACACTTATGTACCTACATAAAAATTTGGGGGCGGGGGGATTTTCTTTTGGTCTTTTATCCATCTTAGATTTATTGCTAATTTTTATGAGTTTTATAGCAATCGTGTTAATATTTTACTGCTGCTTTAAGAGATCACTGCCAATGTAGTGGCTGAAACAGTACAAATGTATTATCTTTCTATGCTAGAGGACAGAAGTCCAAAATACATCTCAGCGAGTTAAAATCTAGATGTTGGCAGGTTTGCAGTCCTTTCAGGAGTTTCTAGGCAAAGAGAATCAGTTTCTTTGTCCATTCCAGTTTCAAATGCCACTTGTATTTCTTGGTTCCTGACCCCCTTTTCTCAATCTTCAAAGTCAGCAATGTTTTATTTCTCTGTTTCTTTCTTTCAAAGACTTACATTTATCTGATTGACTCTCTCCTTCCGCTTCCTTCCACTTTTAAGAACCCTTCTGATTTACACTGGGCATCTGCATATCACTCCTGATAATCTCCCTATATTCTAGTCAGCTAATTAGCAAACTTAATTCCATCTGCCATCTTAATTCTTCTGACAAGTCACCTTAACAGGATCACAGGTTTCTAGGATTAGGTTTTAGCAATCCTGGGAGGACCATTATTCTACCTACCACTATAATTAAATCTCTTCCACTGAATACAGTCTCATTGGGATTTTAATCAAGATGTCCTGTCCACCGTAGTTGAAGAACTGTCCTGTAACTCAGGCAAAGCCAAGTGTGCTTTTTTTCCTACAAATTTGTACCTGAAAAATGATCCCAGGTCTGAGAAAGTATGAACACATTCATTTCAGTGGTAAGAACATGAAAGAGGCTATCACATCGACTTCCTATTACAAGTTTTTCTGAAGCTATTGCCTCCTGATGGTCATTAGTTTCCTTGTCTTCTTCTTTATTCTACCTTAATTTCTGCAAGCTCCTCTATCTTTCCAGTAAACTCTATTTTTCCATAATTTAGGGTCAGATTTTTCGACTTACTACAAAATAATAGCAATGATACAAGAAATAGCAGAAAATAATGAACACTTACCATGATGAGACCATTAGACACCAAGCGAATAAATATGATTTATTCCATATTCCTGTGCTTAAATATCATAAATACCCTGGATAGTGAATGGAATTTCTTATTTTTATTATGGCATGAAGGTAGAATTACAAAACTCCTTTGCTGTTTCATGGGACTAATCATAGAGATGAATTGGGGGACAGTGTGGTAATTTAGGTATTATTTCTATTTGTTTAAATGAACTGATTGCCCTGAGGCCTACGGGCATGTGTACAAAAATTAATAAACACAACACTACTTCTCACAGCAGTCTCTGGAAACCTCCCTGGTTTTTGAGATTCTCTACTGAGTATAAATAAGAAAACAGAGGTAGAATTCTAAAGTGCCTGGAGGGCTTAAAATTCATGTAAAACAGATTTTATTAAAAAATAAAATGAAAAGTTGGCCTTTCTTTTTTTCCTTTTCCATGTGGTTTCACTGAAGTAAACTATCAGAATTCCTTTTGGTGTTTCACGAAGTATTCATGTAAGATCCATGACTGAAAGGGTGATTTCACGATGAGTTTGAGGAGAAGAAAGAGAGCATCAAAAGGAAAAGGTAGAATGACAGGTTCAGAGAAGGGTCTTCACAATTTGACCCCTTTAATGACTGACTGGGTTCCCTATACATGACATAAGGGCTGACCTCAGGTAATGATGTTGGTTCAGCTACAAGAATGGCTCCCAGTCATAGAGAACATTTGACTACATCTGAAGACATTTTTATGGTTGTCCCAACTGGGATGGGTTACTGGCATCTAGTGAATAAAGGACAGGACTATCCTATAGTACCCTTTAGCTAAAGGCCACCAGGAGCATTCCTGCAGCTAAGAAAAGTTGTTTGCATTGCTCTTTTCAGCAAGAGAGGAGAGAACATACCTCAGCAAACCGTGGTGTCTCCAAAAAGGGTGTAGAAGCTGTGTCAGTCTCGATTGATTGAATGCTGTAAGAAAGTGGGGGCAGTTCTGTGATCTGGTATCTGAATAAGTCTTATCCAAGTGAATAGGAGACTAACATGAAGATAAATCTGTAAGAGACGGGCTTGTGGTATTTTATAAATGGTAGAGTGCTTTTTGTCTGTGCTTAGACATAAGTGGGCTTGCTTTGTCTCGATCATATTCTGTGAAAATTTTAAGTCAAATAAGAGAACAGTGTGGTCTAGCTCTACATGTCAGGCTAGATTTCAGATGGCAAGAGTTACTCTTTTACCCTCCCTTCCCTTCCTTCCTACTCCCTCCTTCTCTCTTCCTCCTCCTCCTCCTCTCTCTCTGTCTCTCCGCTCTCTGTCTCTCTGTCTCTGTCTCTGTCTCTCTCTCCCCCTCCATCCTATAAGTTGGATAGCCCCCATAAAAAGACTTACGCAGCCCATAATGCCAACAGAGTTGAACTGTAAAAACTCTGCTAAATGAAACATTTTTCAAAAGCTTGAGATGTCTTGAGTTACATAATCCAACTCATCCAGAAATGTTTCACTCATTATGATAAATTTGTGGATTATATTTCATGAGGTCATTCTTCCTAGGTTGCAAGAAAGAAAAAGAAAACATTTGAAGGAAGCATCACATTTCCCATACTAGTTCTTTTAAAGGTGGGCGAATCAGCACTGGTCCATGTATACGACAGCTGAATTTCCAGATGGAAATCTCTTTGTTTTGAGTTACCTAGAAGAGAGGGTGGTCCAGAGAGGTAGAGGGAACTCATGCGAATAATCTGAGAGATCACATGGAGAAGGAGTGTTTTATTTTCATAATGGCGTATGCAACCCTTGTTTTAGACTCTGAGCCAAAGATCCACAGCAGAGCCATCCTTGTCCCCCCCTCAAGCCTTTATACCTTCTAGCCTCTGCTGTTTGAGACTCTGGTTTTTGTCTTCCGAGAGCTGATTCCTTCTTAGCATTAAGTTTCTGCTCAAAAGCATTTGCTCACATGCAATCTCCTGCCATCCATTCCTATATCTCTTAGTTGCTTCATAGGGATTATAACTAAGTTAAAATATTCTGTATGTTTGCTAAGTGTGTTTGCTTGGATCTTCCACTAGGAAATGAACTCCGCGAGAGCAGCTGGCTCTCCATTTCACAACGGTGTCCCCTGCACCTTTACCAGTCCTTAGAGCATTTCCCTAAGATCTCACTGACAATTGCGGAATGAATGAAATCTTGATTCCATACCTGTGTCTGTAGAACAATGTGGTGAAAATCAAAACCAAATAACCCTCCTGAGAGAGCAGCTTGCTGATTGTTTGTTCCTCATTAATGGGAGATAAGAATTGTTACTTAAAAGAATAACTCATAAAAAGGTACTGCAGTGATAGAGAATGATTCCTTGATTCTACAACGTAAAGCAGAGTCAAGCAAAATGTCAGGTAACTCATAGGAAGGGAGAGGACTCTGATGACAAATGAGGAAGAAAAACCCCATATTTCATTATTTTGTCTTGGATGTTTAACTTCTGTCTTTAAGAAAAACCTGAGACATTGTCAAAAGGAGTGTTGCCAAGAAAGGCAAGTAAGAGGAAAAGAGGAAGCCAAAGGGAGGAAAGACTCAACATATTTGAAGATTTCAAATGGTTGCATATTAAAATCCGCAGGCTCCCATGGTATAAATTCTGCATGGTCAGAGGTTGCTCCAGAGTTTTATAGAATATCCTACTATTAAATGCCAGCACTTTTAAAAGGAAACTAAAGTTTCTGAAAGAAAGCAACACAGACCTTGCCTTTGAAAAAGTGGGTGTTTGGAAAGGCAAACACTTAACTAACTACAATTGGTCAGTTTGGTAACAATCAAAAAAGGACACTTGACAAAATTGTTCTCAAAATCTGGTTGCAATCTCTCAGAGAGGAGCAGAATTCTGAACAGTAAACAGGGTTTTATGAAGAGTGAATCATGCCAGACCAACTTAATTTTTTTCTGTGATAAAGTGACAGACTGTGAGATAAAGGAAAGCAATAGATGTAATCTGCCTCCATTTCACTGAGGCTCCTGCATCTGACCTCCATAGCCTTCTCATCAGTGGATTAGGAAGAAGGACTTATGCCATACCACCATTAGGAAAGAGCAGAAATGTGGAAAGACTGCCCCAGAAAGATGGCTATCTGCGTCTCCCCAGAGAAGGGTGCATCGAGGCGTGGTAGGCTATGGTTCCATAGCGCCATGGAAAGTGCTGTTTATCAATGAAGACACAGGAGTTATCTTATCCCCTCCCTTATGAATCTTTGTGTCTTTGAATGAGTGAATTCTATCACTAGGCTTCATTTTACCAACTGTAACATGGGTGAGTTTAAAGCAGACATTCCTAAGATCTCTTTTAGCTTTAAGCTTGTCTGATTCTTTGGCTATTATTATTTTAACCACTTCTTCTTGATCTGGGTAATCCAGTTGAAAATTCTCACACAGGCCATGTCTTGGTGACTGAGGGATCTAGTATACCCACTTATATTCTAGAGTCCCAAGTTCAAGACCTGGGGCTAGCAGGGAGCTACCAGTGTGAACAACTACATAGAAATACAGTGCTTCCTTCTCTCTCTTCCTACCTGTCTGCTTGCTTTCATTCCTGCCTGCACCTGTCCTTAAAAAGAAAAATTGTCGAAGATGTTATTGGCTTTTTTTCAATTATTTACCTCTTCCACTGAACAAACAAGTTACGTAAGAGAAATTGTCCCTTTTCTCCACTTAAGGATAACATTCGTATCTATATGGTTATTTATTTTTAGTCATTATTTCAAGTGTTTTTGAAAGCCTGATATGTGCACAATGAGAGGAAATGAAGGAAGAGTTTTTCAGCGGCAACATCCCTTGCTTGTTATGCAGCATATACAATATCAGTGACAACATTTTCTGAAAAGCAGTAATTACAGAAAATGTTAGAATAGAATATTTGCTAAAAGATGAAAAGCAAGAGCTGAAGCCCTACTCTTAAAAAAAAAAATTGTATTTCAAGTCCTGTGGATTAATTATGTTTGCTGCTTAAATTATAGTAAAATGGTTGACCACATCGCAGTAAATGAAAACCCAAATGCATAAAATCTAGATCTCCCTTTCATTGACTTAAAAGCGACTGGCTTATTAAAAGCCTGTGAGATTTTCTTTCTCATTAAATAGTTTATTCAGAAAGCTAACCAGCCTTGGTCAACTTCAAACTATGCTTAATCCCTGAAAGCGGACTGATTGCTCACAACTTTAGCTTGTTTATAGGGAGAGCCTATCTCGAAACTTCTTGTAAAAAAGCACCCAGATAGAATAACATCCTAAGGTAGTAATATGCTTATTGTTCATTACTTCACTTTTTAAGTTGGCATTTCAGATTAATTAAGCATTTGATAAAGCTCATGTTTATGGAAGTGTTTACAAATTAGAAAAGCTGTTAGCAGCATTTAATTTGTTTGAATATATATATTTAATTTACTGCTTCTAATGGAGAGAAGCTTAGGGGAATTTAAGTCATCACTATATTGATAGACACTAAGCATATGCAGAATGTATTTATTATTGCTAATATTTTATGTTGACAGAGTACAGACAGGAATGTGGGTTGTATAAGGGGTTGTTTATATCACTGTACATATTTATCTCTTTGTGGGCTTTTTGCCTACCCTCTAAATGAAGTGTGTTTTCCTCCCCCTAATTTCCTCACACTAGTTCTAATGGGAATGGAATGTCCTCTGATCCTTTGGCATGGAGTTTGTGTCATCACACAGAAATGCTGGACGCATCTCAGAGGCTGCCATGACAAATACCACTCACTCCAAGCCTTAGCCAATGGCCACTTTCTCTCCCAGACTCTATGATTAACATGAATAATTTAGAACAAGCCATCATCCAGCAATTTTTTTCTGAAACCTATGCAAAGGATTGGCATGGATGGGGCTTCCTGCTGATCTCTCTGTAGACATAGCCTTCTGGTGGCAACTCTTTGATGATGTCTTCACCTTTATCACCATATTTTGCCCTGTATAATGCGCGCCCCTGTGTTTGGCCCCAACTTTCAGGAAAAAAGACATTTGAATGTTAACTTTTTTGATTCAGATTTTCGTTTGGTTATATTTAGGTACTTGGGGTTTTCTTTTTCTTTTTTTTGTATTTTAAAGGAATTTTAGCACTTATTTTTTAACGTTTAAGTTAGAAGACATTTCATGTCACAGATAACACAACGCACAAGAACAGATACAAGGTACAGGAAGCTCTTCTTGTCCGTCCGCCATCCAAGGACACTCTCTATGGGAGCAGGTCCAGAGTCTGTGGCCATGCTCTTCAGCAAATTTCATAACCGTTAGCTTAAGGCTGACAGTGTCTGTATTTTTATGAAAATATCAGGTAGCTTCCGCCTAAAGTGTACAAAGAGAAACATCTCATTTCTCATCCCCTGGTCATCAAGTCGGCATCAACTACCTTCTCGGGTCCCTTTCCTGTGGGCAGCAAAGTGTCGCTCTCTGTTTCATTGTGTTGAACCACTGGCCACAATTGCTTTCGTTGTAAGTCGGTCCTAAGTGCAACAAAACTGGTGATCACCTCCCACGATCTTATTTTACATATGGTGTCATTACTGCGTTATACACGGCAAAATGTGGTATTTTTGGAAATTACTTGATTTCAAGCTATACAAAATCACTTCTTCAGATATGACTTAAGCACCTATTGTGTCTGGTTCAGAGCAGAGTAGAAAGATGAATAAGAAAAAGTCTGCTCACCATCATTCCTATAATGAGCTATCAGTGCAGTTTTCTAATTTCCCTGACCCTGATCTTACGGGTCCATTTCAATTGATTTTCCATCTAACCCATCAAAAACACTGTGGCCTATCTCAAAAATAAATCTGACCTCATTGGATTTTATATTTAAACTCTCCAATGACTGCCTGTCCTCCATGAGAGAAAATCTGAATTTTCAAACAGAGCATCAAAGATCCTTTATGATTTGGCCTGTCATCGGAGACATTAGTGAGCTTTCTTTCACTTGTTCCTGTAACAGTGGGCTTCTTATTCTCTATACAATTTCTCTTTCCTTGCTTAGTCTGTCTCAGCAGATAGTGTTGGCCTGCACACACTGTCTTGTCAAGACTCAACCTTGCCTACTCTATTGGAGAACCAGGCTAGGTCAAGGCCAACTGTGTTAAGGCATTTGTCCTGCCATCTGCTTATCTCCATAACTGCATTTATCGCACCCGTTTATTGTTTCAATTCCCTATTTAGATGGATGTTTTTGTTTTCATTTTAAATCAATGACTGTGTTTTTCATTTCAATAATACTAGTTGCTTCTTTTTTAAATTCTCACCTGTTTTTTTTTCTTCTTTGCATGAAATTTTTTTAAATATCATTTCTGTTCTGTATTTTGGGAGTCATATGTTCATTTATCTTTGGAGGATCCTAAACATACTTAAATTGACTTCTTAGCAGTCTGCTCCATAATTTCTCTTTCTATTGGAGTGAATTAATCATCCAACTGTCCTGCATGTTGCTGCTTTTTCCAGTCAGTTTTGGAATGTGGACTTTAATTTTCATAGTCAGTGGTGATCCCCCTCTGATGTTCAATCCATGAACAGATGAACGGACCCTTGGGCCTCTGGTTCAAAACCAAGCCCTCAAATCTCATAGCAGTGGCTCAGGATTCCTGTCCTGTGGAGCTGAGATCCAGTCACTCACACAGCACACAGCCTGCCCAAGCTTTACCGAGAGACTGTACCTGTTCTGACCGTTTTCATTTAGCTTCCAATAAACTTTGATTGTAAACATCACTTAGTTGCATTGTGTTTCCTAGGAAGAGAAGGGTTATTCCAGTCTATTGTTTAAATAAAGGAAGCTGGGTTCGTTCTCCTTGAGGTACAAGATAATTTCAACTACCGTCTCTCTATATACTCTATTTCTTCTTTCTGCTCTGAGACCCCAAGCTCAGCAGGCTTTGAGGTCGGTCTCAATTAGCCCTTTGTATTCCTGTTCCATTTCTAGTTTTCAAAATATTTGTCTCTGGGGCCATAGTAATGTCTTTTTAATTTTTTTATGTTTTATTTAATGACCTTCTGTGTTGGATGAAAGGAGATAGACTTGAGATATAAACTGATAGTTTCCCCTGTCTTTTTCATTTCCCTCTGCGGAAGCAAGACCAAGTGGGAAGTGGGGCAGGAGCGGTAGAAGGAATGGAGTATGTCAACTGAATAAGTACAAATGTGCAAGAAGTAGTGTTAAAGCCCAGTAGGATGGATCTGCTGATAATAATAGAATCTGTGATATTAAAGGGATAGGATAATATATAATCTCCTTCATTCATAGGATAAATATTTATTGAGTGCCTGGGATATGGAAAACATGGGTTCAATGCTTGCAACACAGTGGGAAGAAATCACACAAAACTCCTGAACCTAGCAATAGTCAGAGAAGCTGGGAAAACTTAATGACAGAATTTTACTAACATGGAAATGTGGGCCATGGGGAAATCTGACTTGTCTGGAACACCTTTCTTATGATGACACTACGTTAAAGGATGAGTTGTAATCAACCATTCAACAAGCATGGTGATTCTCAGAGATGGTAACCCCATACAGCAAACAATGGAGGTAAGAGACAATATGGCCTTTGGAGGTACCAAACTAGTCCAGTGCAGCTAAGAGCAGAGATGGCAAAGTTCAGGTCATCCAACCCTGCGTATTCCAATCCCTCTACAAAAGTTTATCTCCAATAATGGAGACTACATTCGTTCCTTAAATAGTGCAAGTCTATCTTTGGCCATTTCAAATGTTCCCTAGGTATTCACAATGATTTCCAAGTACCGCCCACTTTTTTTTTCTCCTTTATATCATTTGGTATTTCACAACTACAGCTGAATTTTTGAGAGCTGATGGAATTTTCCTTCCAAAGATCTCATGTCAAATGTCTCCAAATTGTTTGGAATCCAAATGAATAAATTATAATAAATGCGACTATCTATTCCTTCCCGATATATCATGAACTCTGAAATGATTTGATGTCTCACTCCTAAACCTTAGCACTGTAGAAATGCCAACTAATTCTTCCTGGTTGGCCAAAACTGTGTGCAAAATGGCAGTTCCCCCAGGAAACGTTCTCCTCTGGGAGATGAAGCTGTTAGGAAAGCAAGTCAAGGACCTGTTAGACATTCTGCTGTTAACCAAACGAGACTTCCAGCAGATGTCTGGAGAATTGAAATCCCCATCACTACTCTGTCTTTTCCCTGCACTGATTTTACAATCTGTGTCTAGTAACACACCATACATTTCCTCCCTGTGTCCCAGTTTACTCTCCTAATGATAGCACTTCTGTGTTTTCCCTTTGTCCTAATCCATATGCTCCAGCCCTCAGGTCTGGCCATTTCCGTACAAACGTATATCTTCGTGACATTCACCTCTGTTCTACCTCCTGTCTTAGCCTTCTGCTGCTTTAGGGGTGGGCACATCTTCCCACTACAGTGTTGTACCACCTTTCTATTAAATAATAATACAGAATTCTGGTGTGCACAGTCCAGACAGTAGTTAGAAAACCAGCTTACTGTTGCTGGCTTACCTCCAAAGCATTGCACCCCCATTCTTTCTCGAAACCGCCTTCTAGTAAGAATTACCAGAAATTAAGCCTTTAACTTTCCATGTCCCTGGCTACTCTGAACCAAGAGCAGGGACCTCTTTGGGGAGTTGATTAGCAATGCAGAATCTCAGGCCTCCTCCCAGATCCACTAAATCTAAAGCTGTGTATAAACAAGATCCCAGGAGAGTCATAGGCACGTTTCATTTTCAGAATACTCGTCTTGAACACCTGATTTCCCTGGTAATCTAAACCTTCACACTTGAACATGCTCTAAAACCTTCTCAAATGGCTTCAGCTCTCTTCTGTGCATACTCAAAAGTTAATCAGTGTTCACAGTCATCATTACAATATATCAAAGACATAGATTCATTCGGTGTTTAGACACTTGACTATTTATACCAAGTCCTCTCCAAATAGCTGGCATTAATATACCACTTTCCTGACTTTAAGCATCTGGGTTCCACTACATATACCCAGCAGAAGTCTCTGATATCGCATCCCACGTCCCCTGTTTGGTCATGTTTAAATGATATTCTTAAATTGACTTATATTTGAAGTTTGTAAAAATTGAATTTTATTCTTAAATCTATCATTTCTTTTGAATAGAAGGGAGCCTTAAATTAATAACCTCCCAAAGAATATTATGAAATTACACTTATGCCCTCTTATCAGCCCCAAATGTTGAGCCTAAGTCCCTTTCTTTGTTAAACATAGAAAGTGGAATTGCAGTAACATGGGTGGACCTAGAAGGAATGATACTTGGCAGGATGGCCCAGAAGACAGACGTTGTATGCTGTCACACATACGTGGTGCATAGAGATAGCAAATCACTGAAGGGGCTAAATTAAACAAAAGTAGACCTTAAAAATGAATGAAATGAAACAATTGACTTTAACCAAGAAACGCCAATCAGAGTTTGCAAGAAGGCAAAAGTGGGGAAATGAGGTCAAGGGCGCTAATTGTATAGTGAAGGAAACTCTGAAATGATGGTGAACTTACTCTGTTACATACAGATATTGACTTGCTATGATAAATACCTTAAGCCTATTTAATGTTATACTGCAATAGCCCTTCAAGAAAATCAAATAAAAATAGAGAGATGTTGGGAAGTATTAAACATGTTACAGACATGTAGCTCCATGTAGTTTTCCTCTTAATGAGAAGCATTGAAAGACTAGAAGAGGGAACATTTTGCATCTTATTTCAAATGTCATTACCCACTTCATCTTACAGTCAAACCTTTCAAAAGCATTTCGCTGTCCAGCTAAGAGTGCCTGTCACTTCAGGCCTACAGTAAATTGTTGATAGAGTTAGGGTTATAAATCTGCAGGAATTGTGTCTGTTTTAATGAAGTACATCAGTGGTAACTGGTTAGTACCCTTCCTGAAGATAAGGCTCTCCTGACCTGTATGTGACTTCCCAAAGTAACAAGTGGCCGTGAGTGACAAGAGACTTGTACCGATCTGATTTGCTGCCTTAAAATAGGAGAAGCACCCTTATCAAAATGAGCCCTTATAGTTTCAAATACAGTGTGAAATCTTTCTGGGTGCCGGGCACACATTGGGAAACAGCCTCTATTCTGCTACTATCTCAGTGTTTATACTGGTACATTTTCCACAGTGACAAGTAACGTACAAGGGCAGAGTAGAACATCACCACAGCCTTGCAAAAGCTTTATAATAGCATTGTATTGCTTTGAACCATTCAATCAATTGTAGACATGGCTTAAATGTACAGAAAAACTAAATGCGCTGCCATGGGAAAAAAGTGAAACATTTTTGTAACCTAACTTCAGCCTGAGGAATGTTGGAGCATATTGGTTTTTGTTTCATTTTGTTTTGTTTTGTTTTAAGAGAGAAAAGTTTTATCTAGATCCCTGGATTGTTATATTTCTAGTATGGCTATAATAAGTTTTCTTTAAAGATTCAGAGACCCGGTATTTCACTCAACAAAGCATGTTTTATGTTAATTAAAAGTGGCCAAGAAGTCATGAATTCCCTATGATCTTTATGGAGAGAAATCAATACCTGTATCTATTTCTATAAAACTCCAGGGTTTTACTGGTGATATTAGAATCCAGAAAGGTAGGCTTTTATGTTGTGTTCCTTGTAATAATGAGCAATCTAGGGTCAAATAAAAGTCTCATGCAGTGTAAGGAATAAAAGAGTAAGTAGGAACAATTGAAAAATAAATGCAGAATCAGATATTTGTAATGCTGCTTAAAGCAAGGCTAATCTTTATTCAACATTTTTACTCACATCTAAGACTCCCATTGTGCGCTGTCTTAGAAATGGATATATTAGTGAGGGTCTAAAACTTCAGTATTAATGCAAAGAACTATGGTTTTATAATTCAGTTGGGGAATGCATAGATGCTTAAAGACACACACACACACACACACACACACACAAACGCGCACACACACCAGTAATTGCTATTGCTAGCACTGCTTGGTGTATGAGTCCTTAAGCCATCTTACTTTCATGACAATTCAAAAGTGTTGGAATGGGGTGTAAAGGAGTAACGTTTGGTGCCAGTACATTCACCCCAAGAACACCGTTCAGACTGACCACACCCCTAACCCTAGTCACAATGATAATAAAAAAACAAAAACCCTCAACTTGATAGCTTTGAGTTTAATAAAATTATACCCTACTGATGGATCTCCAGCACTGATATCACAAAGCAGTGAGTTTCACTGCAGATTCCAGTGAGTTTTCAGCAGACTTTTCTGGGGACTGGGAAAGACATGACTCAAGGAATGAATGCAGTTCAGGAGAACTTCCCATTTGATATTTGTTTACCCGTTAAGTTCACTATTATCCCTGCTCTTCTTCCTCAGTGGGACCCTTTTCTTTTGTAAAACACAAGGGTTTAAATATAAAGACAATGGGATTATTTCTGAATTCCACTTGTCATCCCTTCTGCCTCACCAACTGGCTGATTGAAGCGGTGGTTCTTTAGGAAGATATGACGGCAGGGGAAACGTACACAGCCAAGCAACATCGAGCATAGAGTGCAAAGACGAGCATTCCACACTGTTTTCCAGAAATGAAAAGGAACTCATTGAAAGGTGCAGAATCGGAGGTATCTCCTCCCCCCAGGTCATTGTCTTTATTTACCCTTTTCCCATAAACTCACAGTAAGTCATAATAACCAGAGAGGAAGGTAGGATTCCGAATTTAACTTTCTCCTGGCTGTCCTGAGTTTACCCCACAGGTGCTATTATTGGTACCACTGTGCCTTGGAATTTATTCACAGGGCTGGGCTATGTTCTGAAGGTTTCTAGAAAAAAAAAAAAAGGGCTTCAACATCGACTTTCCCTGTCCCTCTGGTTGAGAATTCTTTTCTTGTGAGCCAGTAGGAAGTAGCATCGACAAATCCATGCTCTTTGATAATTGGCACATACAGGGCCCCTGTGCATTCTGGTCCCTGCTGACTCAGGAGAAAAGAGATGACAGGGGGTGGTGTCTTGGGCAGACCTTTCTCATTCAGGCTGCATGGTGAACACAGCTCCTGGGCAGGCAGCATTTATAGGCGGCCTTTTCATTGGAAAGTAGGCCTTCACCTTTGGTAGGTGGCTCTATTCTACTAAGCAGCTCAGAAATCTGGTAGAGAAGCGCCTGCAACTTTGTTTGAATGGTTGCGTTCCACGTTCAGAGCAGGCGTTCAGCCAGCCTGCAGGACAGCAGGGATGGTGCTCCATTTAGAGACAGTGGTGCATCCCGAAAAGTTTGCACAGATAAGCCATGTGGGCCCCTCCCTCCGTCGGTTGTCACAGAACACCCCAGCAGTCAGAATAAGGAAATGCTGTTTTTTCTCTTAGCTTCCTAATTATGGAGCTTATATTTTACAACAATTTGAAGTCGTTGGGGGAAGAATTGTTATTTCTCTCAGTGGGAAGGCATGCTATGTAGATAAGTTTACATAGTTCTGGGAGGTAAGGTTTTCCTTTCATCGTGTTTTTAAAGTAGATAGCATTCTTGTCAAGCTTTTCCAGCAGAGATTAGTCTAAGATGTGATAAAAGGGATGTACCAGGATCCCCTACCTGACCAGGCCTCTCTGGATCGACAGCTGAAATCTAAACTAGAGACTGTCTTTCAGTGCTTGAAGACATTCACGCCCTCAAGATGTAGTTATTAAAATAAAAAGGTATGAGAAATTGGTAAACGATCAAGTTGTTTCTATGCTCTGTTAAAAAATAATGCACTGAGCATCTCCTGGGTGTCAGACATTCTACAGGGCTCGGGGAATTCAGGGATGGGTATTCACCTCTCTTTCTAAGAACTCATATTAAGCATCTTGGGATTAAGTTGCAACTCAGTCCATGCCTGTGAAGAAGAATATAAAGAAAACAGGTTTTAATCTCCTTACAGTTTCAACAAGAAATAGACCCTGCTATTTATGGTTAAGCTGTGCACTGGACAGGTGCCTGTCATAATATGTCATCTGACTCCTAAAAGGCTCTGTGTACCTTCAGCAATAAGCGTTGACATTAAAGGAATAAGAGGAGGAGGACAAAAGTCGCACTCTTAGGATTACATAGCAGTTGCTGAATGTTTAGAGGGCCGACGGGAATATATAAAACAGCGAATGTGTTAAGATGACCCGCTATCAAGCAATATTGCCAGAGACCATCAACAGATATAAATTGTCAAAGCTGTAAGAGTATACGGTGACCCTGTGTTTAAATAAGCACCGCACTGGCGAGAGTAGTTAACCTTTGACTGTGGTAGTAAATTAATGCAGAGCTCCGAAGAACGCTCCTATGCAAAAATCACTCTGGAAACACCGGTGCATCGTAATAAAAAACAAACAGGAACTTGACCTACAAAGCTTATGGCTACGGGAGAGATCGTGTAGTGCTGAACTAGGGCGGAGCCTATATCATTAGGTGGGTGACTGAACGAACGCGCGACATCATAGATTCTTATGGTGAAATTCTGCCACCTCCACAGAACAGCCAAGTATTTTCTAAAGACAACAATATCAGGGGTTCCCAACTATTTTAGTAACACCCTTTTATTACTGACAGTGGCTCCGGTAAATGCCCAAATTGCCCATTTGCACTAAATAAAATGTCACTTTGTGAATAAATTAGGCGTTTTATGCTACCTTCTGTATGTGTAATGACATCCGTCGTAATAGAGTGCTGGCCTGTCTCTGGGGGTTGCCTCTAGAAATCAGCTTGCACCTGTGGCTTTGGGAGATATTAAGCATTTTGCATTCACTTCCCCTGGCAGAATGTCACTGATATTCAAGGAAATGCTTGAAAAATATTGCCAGAGTATATCTTGATATACCTCAGGGGTTTAAAGTTTTGAATTTGCATGGACCTTTTGACCTGTCGTGGGTCCCTCACCAATGGGAGTTGCAAGTGGCTGTATTTCATACCCTCCCCTTGATTCTGCCTGCAAACATCTAGAATCCCATTAATTCTGTGTCCTTGGCATATGTGTGACTAACTTGACCTGTGGGAATTTTTTTTTAAGAATCGTCTGGTTCTGCATTTCTCTCTTTCGTTGCAATCGTTGAAACAGCTCAAGGGCCTCTTTCCTTTTCTGGGCACCTTGATTCCAAACAGAAAGGATACATTTAGCCAGACCACAGAGCATAAGATGCCCGTGTTGTGTAGAGCGATAAAATTTGCCCTCCAATTTGTGATATTTAGTCAAATCTCATGCCACTGAGCTAACACCTGAAGGGGTCCCTTCCAGTGGTCCTCTGTGTACCAAAATACCAACTCGTGAGCTGACTTTTTTTTTTTTTTGAAAGACTTCTGTAAAATAGCCATCAAAATAGAACTTTTACACAAAAAAACACCAATGAAAAAGCATGTCTGTCTAGCACTCCCTTTCTTCTTTGATGTGATTTGATAAGAAGTAGTAAAAGTAAGGACCAAGTGAATGATTCACTGATGACTCCTCCTATTCAAAGGAGAAATTAGGAAAATAGTTGGTTGTTCTTTGGCACGCTCGACTCAAAAAAATTAAGAATAACTAGTGTTTGCATGCCAGTAATCATTCAAGGCATTTTGCATGAATTGTTTCTTTGGGTATGTGCAAACCAAAGAGATTGGTTTTCATATTCTCTTGGTTTTGAAAAAAAAAAAAAATTATATATATATATATATATATATATATATATTATAAAAAGCTACATCATAATTAGGATTTGTCCATATGTCATGTTCGGTAAATCAGTCGTATCCCAGGACAAATGAATATTGTCCCAGAAGGGTGGACATGGCATTGTGTCATTCACTCATCCCATCTTTGCAACAGAAAGCCTCCTTTAACTCGAATAGCATGCATTATATTGTTTCTGAGCACACACTGTGGAGATGGAGAGTCCTGTCTGAATGCTTTTTGACCTCTAACTCTTAAATTGATTTTATAAATTATTCTGGATTTTTGTTGTTGGTAGTGAGAAAAGAACATGGGATGAAAGACATACAAATACTAGAAGAAGAAAAATGTATTTCTCAAATAACTGAAATTTTCAGAGGAGGGCATTTTTCAGGCATAGTGAGCTTCAAGCTTTAGACAATGTCACTAAGGCCCAACTCGCTTCTTGCTTTGACTTCATTCATAGACTCCATTTGGTGACCTAGTGGAGACTGGTAGCTCCAATCATAGATGCCCCCATGATCAAGCTTACTGGAAAAGAAGTCTGTCACTAACCTGAACAAAAGGCTTCAGCCTGATGCTGCTAAAGGCATCTTTGAACCAATAACAGGACAGTGAAATGCAATGTATTGATTTGACGGGCTAAGCCTCAGTCAGTCACATGCTCTTTCATGGAGTTCCAACTTAAATACATATAATTAGAGTAGATGGAGAGTAAGCTCGCTAGTGGACAATTAGAATGCTCCTGTTGTAAATAAAATTTTGAATGGGAATGTGGGAATTAATTTTGAGAATCAGAAATAAACAAATATTCATAGCTGGAAGCATTTCTTCATCTCTCTGAATCACTTTCTCATCTATGAAATAGAAATAACTCCCTCATATTTTTATGAGACAGAGCTAATGTAACAGAAGTACAAGATGCAACATCTAGTTAGTTGGTTTTATTCCTTGTTTCTTTTTCCTTTTCACCTTTTCTCTTTCTCCTTATATCTTCATTTTTTAAAATTTCTTTTTATTTTGCTTTGCCTTTTTTTTAAAAAAAAAAAAAGAAGGAAGCAGGCAGGAATGAAGGCTAGTAGGGAGGCAGGCAGACAGAAAAAGAAGAAGAAGAAGCACTTTTATTTATTTATCTAGGTGCTCATTTTTGTTGGGACTCCATCCCCACCCCAGGTTGCAAACCTGGATCCTCAGGCTTTGGGTGGTCTACTCCTTAGCTGCAGGCTTAACAACTGAGCCACCAAGACTTGACTGCCACCTTTTATATTTATCATCATCATTATCATTACCATCTTATTATTATCTTGATAAATTATTTACTGCTGGATGTGGTCCATGACAAGAGCTAAATACACGGGGGGAATAGGTTCTTCCTTACTGTAGAAGATGACCTGTGCAAGGGAGGAAGAATGAGTTGAGTGAAACACAGCTGATAGGAGCTCAGTATGTCGTTCGTGGAAGTGAAACTTCTCAAAAGAAGCGACCTGGGACTCTAATGAGTATTGCTTCTTTGCCTATATGCAGATTTCCTGAGCAGCCCTGCATGTGCTACTGCTGGATTTGGAGACCATGTGGTTCTCTAGGAAATTCAGATTCTGATATTAGTAGTTATTTCCTTCTACTAACAAGTATCCCTATCTTTGAGCAACAACCAGAGAAAAATGCTCCATTGCCCTTTAGAAAATATCACCTAGCAAAAAAAGAGTGAACCCCAACCTAGCACACACATTTCTCTTAAGCTTCACATATGAGCATGAAAATTATACATTTTGTGATTTATAACAAAATTATGGAAGACAATCATGTTCCCCCGTCTTTATCTCTGATTGCATACAGCCTTTATAAGCCGCGCTTTATTACCAGTCCTCCAATGAGGTGATTGGATTATAGATGCTAAAATTCACAACTTCCTCATCATTTCAAAATAGCAACCTGATTAGTAAAAATATGCTTGGTGTTTAAGCCGAGTCACCATCTTTCCTGAACATTCAAACTTATTCAAGCTCATTCTCAGTTGACAGGTATACAGTGAGGGTCTGCTTAACTTTCCTTAATTTCCAAATTAAAATCTGTGGTAGGGATTGACTGGTCCTGGATAGATTGGTTATATGCCCCAGGACAACTGACTCTTGTTTGAAAGGGGTGGAGCAGTAGCATTGCATCATGCATTCATTCTATGGTAATATGAGGATGGGTTGAAAACACAGATATGTGGGGACAGGACATGGGGAATAATGTTCCCTATCTACTCCCAGTACAAACCTTTCTACACATATATATATTCCAGCTTTATTAAGACATAATTGACAAGCCGTAAGATATTTCTGTACATCGTGATGATTTGATGGGTATTGTGAAAGGACTCCTCCCATCTACTTAATTAGCATATCCATAAAAATCTATATACATGTATATACGCACACACACATATGTATCCATATATCCTTATAGATGTAAGAGCAAGACACAGCATTTAAGCTCTACTATTTATTTTTTAATCTCCAAAGACTATTATAATTACCTGTTAAATGTCAGAGCCTTGGAATAGGTTTCTTCACAATTTGAAAAAATAGTGTATTTGTACACATTTCTTCACTGAGGAGTGTGAATACTAACATCACAGCAGTTGTTCATGCCCACACTGAACCACCCCCTTACATGTAGGCCTTTCAATGAAATTCTTCAGTAGTTTCCACACATCAGTACTATTGCACTTACCTTGCACAGGCTAGATGTTGAGCACATGATGGATAAATATTCTGTTGTATTTTTTCCTCAATACTCAGAATAGTGCCTAACTTAGAGCATATAAATTGATATCTTTGCCTATGGGGGAAAAAAAAAAAATGAAATGATCCTTCTATCCATCCATGAATAAAGGCAACAGAGGAATGAAGACAGGTTAGCTATGTCGCAGAGATTTGTCTGTAGAGTATCATCTACTGTGCTTGGGCAAGTAATAGCAAAAAGTGTTTTTCTAGACCTTCACCCCCTTGGAACCTTCTAGAATGTTGCACATGACACTTCGGACATGATTGTCGATACTGCTGTCACCACAGTGCCAACGTTCCTTCACTTGAATTTGTTCATCTCTTGTTTCTGATTTATTCAACCTAAAATCTGGCCCTCTGACATACTTGAATCCTGACTTTTGAGTTTCACTCTGGGCAACAAACATTATCATGTGACATTGACCAAGGTAAATATTTATTTATTTTCATTTCTGTAAAGGAAAGGTACAGGCAGGAATGAAGGTGAGCAGAGGCAGGAAGGCAAGAAGAGAGAGGAGGAGGAAACACTATTATCTGTTGTTTTGTTGTTCATCCTACTTATACCGCTGACCCCGGGCTGTGATCTTGGGTCCTTGGGATGTCTCTGGATTGTGTCAGCCCAAGGTGGCGGTCCAGACTTTTCCTCTACTGGGAAACGTCAAAAGGTAAATATTTCAACAAGCAAAAATTTACCCCAAAGCGTACTTACCACTTTGAAAGCAGGATAAAACCACCTCCTTCTGAACATTGGTTTAGCAGTTTAACCTCAGCCCAAGTGGTCAAGATTGCTGTCTCCTGTCCCAGATCTAGTCAGAAAGTGAGGATTGTGTGCCTCGGTGAGATCTCTCAGGATGGCTAATCAACTGAACCCTGCAGTTTAGATTAGGGAGGACCCATGTGGTCTTTCAATATCTTCAAGGCATTTTTCTTCAAATATTTATCAATTTTCTTTTACCCCTCAAAATGAGTATTCTATGGAATGATACTGACTTTACTCACAGCACACGGACATAATTTGCTTTTCTATGTGCATGTTTTGTGTGAGTTTCAGAAACTTTGTGTATGACACAGTGATTATATCAGTTACCACCTTGTAAAATGAGATTTCGTTTTTTTCCAGCCTTAAAATTCTAAAATATGACTGACAATATCATTATCCCTATAGTGCGTTTTTGGTCTCTGTTTTAACCACCATTTTCCTCAGTAACAGTAATGTCATTTATTTGAAAAAGTGCAGAGTAAGTCACTTCACTCTATCAGACTAGATGGAATAGCCATTTATTTTTCTTTGTATGTTTATTTTTCTTTTGCTTAATATGGAGTTTCCATAACCAAACCTGAAGTCTCAAGTGCTTCAGATTGCTCAAAAGAAAGTTTACATGAGTTATGGATTAGTTCATGAATGAATTAATAGATTCGTTAACAAATGTGGTCCAGTATTCTCATCCATAAAGTGACAATGCTTTTTACTTTTTAAATGTCTAATGTTTAAATATTAACATTTATTTTTAAGTAACTATTACCTTAATATGTATAATATGAAACTGATGCCATGCTATATCCATTCAATAGAGCTGACCTCCAACTAAATAGGAGAAAAGAAAATTGAATAATTCAATGGAGATAACAATATATAGCATAATATGTTATCACTAATGATACTAGAACTTTTAATCACCAAGAGTACACTGATGTATATTCATAAAAAATATGTGACCCTTATTATATATATTTCTCCTCCTCCTCTTCCTCCTCCTCTTCTTCTCCTGTCTCTCTCTTTCATGGACATACACACATACACATACATTGCTTATATAAAGTTGGATAGCAACTAGATTTCCCCTAAAGCAACATTTTTATAAATCAGTATGTTTATGAAATTATAAGTGTTCAAACATTTAACAGCAAATTTAAAAAAAAAAAAAACAGCTATTGGATACCCTTGTATGAATATTTTGTTATCATCTTTTAATTGCAGTTCACCTTTCATTGGGGTATGCACTAAATGTTCTTTTGACACTGACTGATCAATACAGGAATAAGACTTTCAGAATATGATGATTTCTATCCTTTTGCTGATAGATATGCTTATTATACTCATAATTGGTTTATCCCAATAGAGACTCTCCTCAGAGACCAGGCAGTCACAGAAAATATCACCCAATTTCCTTCCAAGAATTGTTGGAAGGTTTAATCAAGAAATGTGTTTGAGGTGCATTGAAGAGGGAAGTACTCTCTGGTGGCAGGAAGAAATGATTATTACCAAAATTAGTCTTTACAAAAATCTCTAATCATCATCCAAACAAGATGAAGAGATGATGGGGAAAAAATGCTGAACAAATTAGGAAAACAAAGTTTAACCAAAACTTCCAAATACATTTTTTCTTTTAATTGAAGAATACTTTATTTTTTCCTTCCTTTAAATGTCAGTTGCTGCTGAGGGTCTCGTATTTTAAATGAGTCTTTAGAAGAAGAAAAAAAAAAAAAAACATTCAAATCAAGGGTTTGGACTTCATTCATTCTATGCTTCTACAATTCTAAATTGCTTCTAATTTCCTTCTTTACACATGCAGTGTAGGAATGGTTGTTTTTCACAGACCTTGCTTTTCCACTAATTAGTTGGCAGAATTAAGTTTGCAATTACCCAATTGAAATATTTTAAAGAAATGTGTCATGCATCAGAAAAATAATTGAAATGCATAATTTGAAAAGAAACTTGGACCCTGTCTATTTTGCAATGGAGAGAGATCTGATTCAATTTGACTTAAGCAAAAGTACAGATTAATTATAAAGATACTTAGGTTATTCATGAAGCCCACAATCAAGAATATGGCTGGGTGTGGAAAATTACTGAAACAAGATGCTCAAATATATTTAGGACTTCCTTCCCTTATCTTGTCTTTCCTGTCCAGTGATTAAGGTCAGTCTTCTCTTTCTCTGTGTAAAAGGATTTTCCACTATTCATGGATTTTTGTGATCAAAAGCCTAGTTGCCAAGAATTGCATTCCTTTTTCCAGGTTCTCCAAAAGAGATCGCCACAACTTCTGTTTCAGTTCCAAAACTCCCAAGGAGAGGGGCTCATCGTTCAGCTGAGGTTAGGTGCCTGTATTTACCTGGATAACTCAGTTAGACGATGAGGCCCCACTGTAATAACCTAACAGTTATAGAAGTAGCCATGTGGTTGGAGTGAAGTTTCAGGGTCAGTCTCTTAGACAAAAGTGTTTGATGTCTGAGTCTATGAAAACCCATCATGTATATTGAAAAGCTCATATTTGTAGAATATCCCACAGGCTTATTTTCAAAATGTAGAGTAGAAAAACAAATCACATAATTAAATAATATTTTCTTTAACGTGATCAAAATAACTTGATGTCACAGAATCCCTAAAACAAGAGTGAAATTTTTCCAATCAGCTGGATACCCTATGATCACCGCATAAAGGTTCAGAAAAATTCAAAGCTGTTCTTGGATAATATTCTCCTTAGTTTATTTATATACAGAATAACGAACCTAGCAAAACCCTTGTGCGGGATGCAGAAATAAATAAGACAGTGGAGTTGGCTAGCAGAACAACTGAGACATTAGCAGATAATATCTAGCCATGCAGACAATGCCATGGCGGAAACATGGACAGTTGATTAGGGGAATACTAAGGAAAAACAAAACCCTGCTAGGAATGAAGACCAGCTATAAATACTTTCCCAAAGGACTTCTCCCCTGAACCACATATACAAAGAGAAGAAAAAGTTATTCAGATGAAGAAATGGGAAAGCACACAGGCAGCATTCAGCAGGGACCAGATGATGGAGGAGTTTGACAACTCAGCTGTAGAACTTGAGATTTTCTACAGGTTCCTAAGCGGAGAGCCTGGGAATGGCAATTTCTAATTTGTTCAGAACAAGGTCTGAGTTACAGTTCCTACAAACACCCAGGGGATTGACTTCTAAGTACCTTCTTGATTAATTAAACTGGACTAATTTTGGAAAAAAAAAGAATACTTTGCACATTCCATTCTATACTAAATAGACAACACCTCAGTCCCACGTACTTCTGCAAGTGGAAAAAAATCAAATTGCAAGAAACTATTGTGTTCGGCTGAAGAGATCAACAAAATTAACTATTTGGATACATTTTTCTACCTTGCTCCAGGAAGGCAGAACATTCTTCCTACCATGTTCCCTTCCTCTATTTTGTTCAACCTTACCAGACCCAGGCTTTCAATTATAGTCAGGCTAAATTGCCTGCTTCCCCTGCCTTTACTCATCATAAAGTCATTTGAAATTGCTCATGGGAATTTTCATGCCCAGGACTGACTCTTTCTCCCTATCTGCCAGAATCTACGGTTCTCATTATTAAAAACTCAGTTTGAGGCCATTCCTCCTTGGGCAGCTCATTACATTAGATAGGGGATGTGTGGGATGCTCCTCTGTCAGCCCCGCACACTTCTCCTACAGCTTTCATAATAGGTGAACGCATTTTTGTTCCTCACGTGAGTGTGTATGTGTGTGTGTGTGTGTGTGTGTGTGTGTGTGAGTTCTTCTGAAAACACTCGAAACTCAAGCCTCAAAACAGATAATTCCCCTCAAAATGGGTATTCTATGGAATGATACTCAATTTAATCACAGCACATGGACATAATCTGCTTTTCTTTGTGCATGTTTTGCATGAGTTTCAGAAAGTTTGTGTACAACACAATGATCATGTCTGTCATCACTTTGTAAAACGACATTTTGTCCTGAAACAATATTCAAGTCACAATCCTGAGAAGCTCATCATCAACCAGTGATAAAATATATAGGCTGTAAGCTATAGCAAAGTTATGAGGAACTGGTCCATAAAATCAAGCCATGATAATTTGATGAAAATCTATCTAAAACTTTTAAAATATATCTAAGAATTATCTGTTACTTGTCCTAAATGGTTGATTTGCTTTATCTAATACCAGGATCTCTTATTTGGCAAGAAATAAAATGCCAATTAAAAAAGTTTTTATCATTCTGTTTTTCCAAATTCAATTCTTCTTCATTCAAGAAAGGATTCCTATTATTATATACTCTATTTGCTTTCAGCCCTTCTCAATACAATAAGGAGAGACAATTAGTTACTACAAAATGCAATTATGTGGCATTTATTAAGAAAAAATACTTGTTAAATTATACATCTATAACTGTTTTTATACTCTAGTTATAGAATAGATCCCAAGTATTACTATTTATGTATTTATTGGTATTAAGAATGTCTTTAGGACTCCTTCCCTATGGTGTGTTTGTGTACAGTGCACTCACATACTGTCCATTCCTCCTTATCATCTGCTACCCAATTGTCTAAATTCCTTCTTGAACTGATTTTGTCCTTGAGACTTAATGTTCCTACTATTCTTCCATCACTCATGCAGGCTTTGCTTTCCTCTCCCCATTTCAACTCCACATGTACTCATACTTACCTTAAAATAAGTGATCTTGATGAGTCCTGGTGGAGTAGTGGTTAGGTCCATTGCCTCTGTGTAAGCATGATAAATATGTACTCCCAAGAACCTGGGTTTGCATCCCAGCTTGGGGGAGCAACCAAGATGAACAACTAAATACAAATAAATAAAATACTTCTTCCTCATCTCTCTTCATTCCTCCTTCGTTGTCTGCATTCCTGTCTTCACTTTTCCTTCAAAAATAACAATCAGTGTTTAATTCTAATCCCATAAAATAATTGTAGCTTTTAAGAATCTCCTGAAAGTTCTGTGTCAACCTTAAATGTTGATCGTTGGAGTGACAGTGAGGTACAATGGAAGAACACTAGAAGAGGGTGAAGGGACTCATTTCCAGTGTTTCATGTTTTATGTGAGATTTAGAAACATTTCACAGAACAGAAAGATAATTACTTTTGCAATCTTGTGAATTGCGGTTGTGTTTTGAAACAATATTGGAATCATCATCTCAGGAAACTCGTTGGTTTTGACACTTATGAGCAGCGTAACCTAAAGGAAAGTATGCATCCTTTGTAGGATACCTTCTTCCTTTTAGACTCCATCAATGGTTTTATAAATGTTTCTTTCTTTTGAAAACAAAATAAGAGTTTTTAGATGCTCAAACATTTTTATTCACAAGATCCAACATGATTTGAACACTAGATATCCCATTACATGTAGTTAAGTTAATATCTAAAGTAATTATTATACATTTAAATAGTTTCAACAGACACCGTTTCTGGAGAACTATGCAAACTAGCTTTTTAAAGTTTAAATTAATTGAAGGAAATTTGTATTATAATATAACACAGGTTCAAGGTATGCTTCATAGTGAGGCCCCATTCTCTATGTGACCTTAAGTGTATCACCATTTTACCTCTTCCTTCCAGTTGATCCCCTTTACCCAGCTGACCTACCCCCAGCCCCTTCTCTTCCTGCAACCACTCTTTTTATTTCATTGATAGAAGTCTATTTGTGTTTGATTTAGTTTATATGTCTGATATATCTATGTAACACATATGAGTAATATCACGTATATTTGTCATTCTCTTGCCTCATATCACTGAGCATAACTTCCTCTGGGTCATCCATGTTGCTACGAATGGCAGAATTTCATGTTTTTTTGTTAAACGATTCCTTTTTTTTTTCCCAAAAGAAAGGTATAGGCAGGAAGAGAGAGAAGCAGCAGCTTTTTATTTAGGTTTTCATCTTGGTTATTCTCCCCGGTCTTGGAACACGAACGCCCGTACTTGTGAGTTATGCCCAGCCAAAGGTGGTGGACCCAGTTGCTACTCCACCAGGGTGCACTGGATTTTGTCTTTTTCAATAGCTGAGTAGTATTCCATTGTGTATATATATCACATCTCCTTTATTTACTCATCTGTCAATGGGCGTTTATTTCCAGCTGTTGGCTATTATAAGTAATGTTACAGTGAGCATGGAAATCGGTATGTCTGTGAATTAGTGTCATATTGTTCGTAGAGTCAAAACCTAGCAGAGGAATAACTGGATCAGATGGGATTTCCATTCTCAATAGTTTTAGAAATCTCCGTACTGCTTTCCATAATGGTTGTACCATTTTACACTCCTACACACAGCATAGAATAGCTGTTTTCTCCTTATCCTCCCCCACACTTGTTTCCACTCTTTTGGATAATAATTATTCTCCATGTATGAGGTGATAGCTAACTGTTGCCTTGATTTGCATTTCCCTAATAACAAAGAGGGAGAACATCTTTTCATGTGCCCACTGGCCATCTTGATATCCTCTTTGGAAAAGTGTCTCTTAAAATCTTCTGCCTATTTTTAATTTGGATTATATTTTTCTGTTGTTGAGTTTTATGAACGTATGTATTTTAGACATTCATTCCTTTAGATTTTAGATTTTAGAGTAGTTTTAGGTTCATCACAAAGTGGAGTGGAATATACTGAGATTTCCCAGATAACTCTCTGCCCTCACATGCACAGTCTGCTCAGTTATCAACATTTCCCATCAGAATGGTACAGTTGATGAAACTATGTTGACGCTGCATTATCACCCAAAGTCCATAATTTTTAAGAGTTTACCCCTGGTGTTGCACATTCTGTGGATTTGGGCAAACGTCTAATGACACGCATCTACCATTATTGATCATGCAGTGTTGTTTCCTGTCTTTGAAATCCTCTACTACAGATATAACCTTATGTATCAGGCAATGGTCACAGCTTAGCACAGTCACATAAAGCCCCAATACCCAGGTTTATGACCCAAGGCAGGAAACAACCAATATGAAAAACTAAGAAAGAAAGAAATGTTCCTTCCTCCTCTATTTTCCTACCTGCCTGCCTCTGCTCGCCTTCATCTCTAAGTTCTTCCTTCCTCTTTGGAAAAAAAAAACAAAATCTTCTCTAACAAATGCATTTGTTTCTTTTTACTTTTTGTTGTCTTTAAATTTTGTTTGTTTCCTTTTGAGCAAGCGTAGCACCCTGACTTTGTTATGTTTTATCCAAATCTTCTGTTGAATCTGAATGTTTAAAGCAAAAAATTAGAACATTTCTCCTTCAGGAAGATGAGTAGTTCAGAGTCTGTTTCCTGTAATTCATCTCTAAACATGACCCAAACTCCTCCATGCTAGTTCAAGAAACTACTGTGAAAGAGGAACATCGTCTGAAAATCTGCTGACTCATGATTTTCATGACTTCCACTCATAGACTAGTTAGGAATGTTATCACCCCATGTACCCCAAATAGTGACTTTTCAATAAATTTTCTTGGTAGATTTTGAGAAAATTATCAAAAGCCTTTGGTGGTAACAGCATCAATCCGCCGGTCTGCCAATTCTGCATGGTCGAAAACGGTGGATGCATGGCATGAGACATTTGCCATAATTTCCACCTAGAAGACATGCAGATTTTGACTCAGTTTTGCATGCAGGCTAATTCTCCCAACTGTTCATCAACCAGTGCTACAACTTTCCCAGCCTAGATTCTGAACCCAGCTCCCCATCTTTCTCTAGTGTTCAGCCCTTTCTCATTTCCAAAACTGAGGATTTCCAGTGAGATTAATCTGCTCTGTGGAGGTCTGATTCTAGCTTCATGATTTGGACTTCCCAGTAACAGAAATGTTTCTTTCCCGTTTCAAAAAGAGAACCCCCAGTCAAGAAATCCCAAAAGAAAGTCATATAATGAAGAGTTAACTAAGAGATATTCAGCAGCTAAAAGCCCTGGTAGATTTTACTATTCTTGTTTAGTAAATATAATCTGATTCATTCTTAAAAGCATTTGCTTAGACCTCATGGCTTTTGGAAAGTCAAACTTGATGACAGATGCTGAGTACTTATGTATTCCTTTCACAGATTTGCTAAGAAACTTGTCCTTACGATAGAATTTTTGATATGGTAATTCATCACACAAAAACACAGAGAAAGAATTTATGAACAGTTAATAAAGACATGCGGAATGGACAATGACAAATATTTCATTATACCCTGTGCAATAATTCCCATTTCAGGTAAGCTAACTGAATGCCATTATATATAGCACTTGAGACTGGGATGATTTGCGGCAGATACAGCTAATTTTATTTGAGGTTCTGGTGCAGACAAGTGTGAACATTAGGAAATTCAGAGGTTAAAGCTTTACCTTCAAGTCACAGTGTAAATTTTAAGATGACTTCCATCTTGCCCTTTAAACTGCTGTGTCCAAATTTAGGCTGACTATCCATACCGTTTTCAATGGGACAGTACTGTTTTATTCATATTTCCAGATTGTCCCATCAGTTTAATATAAATGTCACTTTGGTCCCGTTTTTAATAAACCAGGGCCATCTTTAGCATGGGGCAAAAGGGGCAGCTGAGTTGTCCCGGGCCCAGTCTGTTGAGGGGTACTGGAAGCAGTCGCCCCTTTTGTCCCACATTAAAGATGGCCTTTTCTGGAGCTAACAGTGGAGGGCCATGGCTGCTACTGTTCTCGCTGACCCCTGCGAGGACACAGGTGCCACAAGGGAAGAGAACACCCCACCAACCTGTGCACACCTTTTTCTTAAAAGGGAGCAGAACACCACAGCATGGTCAAGTCAAAGGGAAGAAGTATGGGCCCTATTTCTGGTGCTGTGGCAGTTACCTCGGTCTCTGTGGGCTTATCTCTGACACTGTGGAGTTACCTCTGACCTTGCAGGGTTATGGCGCATTTCTGCCACTGGCAAGGTTAAAGCCATGTGTTTTGGGCAGGACATTGAGAGAAAATGTTGCCACATTTGGTGTTCGCCTAAGGTGCCAAAATTGCAAAATTCCATGCATGGCCCTCCCTGTTTGTATGAAGTCCCACCAGACCACCTGCTGTTACTATGCAACTGCCAGTCAGCATCACATAGGACTTAATTTTTGCTCACCTGGCTGCTCTGCTCCTGCTCAGATTGCTCTGCCTCCTCCCCTCCCCTTAGACACCAGCACTTAATCCTGTCCCATTTTTGCCATCCCCTTGTCCCTTTTTTGTCTCAAGAAAATATGATCAGCCTATCAGTATTCCTATTTATATCTAGCCTGATTAGTTTTCAGGCCATCAGCGATTGGGCCCCAGGATCTCCATATTCCTGTTACTTTGGTCAGGATAGTTGTTACATAGTCATTACACTTCCTCTCTTCCAAAATCTTTTGATAATAGCAGTTGATTTTATAAAATTTAGCAATGAACCTTAGATTACTTCTCAAAGCTTGTTGATGATCTACTCTCTTAACCTCCCGTAATTTACAAATCTATATGCATGTGTGCATGTGTGCACACTCGTGTGTATGTGTTCGTGCATAGTCTTCTGAAAGAACAGGAAAAAACTTGTTTCCGTGTTCATTTAAGAAAGGTTCTTGAAGAGGTCATTGGGAGACAGTCATTGAGAATGTCCTTCTCAACTTTGCAAGGCGAATTACTAGAAGGAAAACGAGATAGAAATGAAGATAAAATCCAAGAAATAAAATATTAGGGAATATAGACACCCAGAGAAGAATCTCATTTTTAGAGCAAGAGCCTCTGTTCCAGTGCTGGGGTCTCAGAGAGTTATCCATAAGACTTGAACGTCATCGGTAAGCGTGTAGTGTGAGTTCTGTTACTGTAACGTGGTACTGCTGTTGCTATATCAAGGTCCTGTTATGTTTGTTTTGGAATGGACAGCTGCTCTTATTAGTATCACAATCATCATCAGTGTAACTCACCAAAGGATTCTAATCCAGAATGATTACAATCTGTACTCTCTATTCCATCTTCTTGCCAAAGACTAGAATGAAAGTTCTAATTTTAGTCAATGCAGACTTTCTCAATAATGAACTCACCCCTCTCAGTAGTCCTCAATTTCCAGTATTTTATTGCATTCATTAACATATTTGTGAGATTTAAAATATTCTTTTAAATTACATGTATAATAGCTCCTCCTTAGAGAAACCATGTTAATATGTTAGCCATACCTGTGGGTATAAACACACTTGCTTTAATAAGTATTTTGTTTCAAGAAGTAGAAGCTACTGTGAATTAATGTGGTGAGCTTGAATTGTGATCCAAAAGCACTCCTTATAAATGTGATGATTGGTCTTATATTTTTGCTACATCCCCCCATTGAAATGAAGTGCAACTGTGATAATTACTGAATGGCTCTGTTTACATAAAACATCCCAAATGTAGACATTTACTACTATCAACATATATGCTGGCTTTTATGAATGCACTCGGCATGTTTAGCAATTATCACTGAAAGTATTTCCATGAACTTGAATATAGATGCTGAAAATTCTATTTAACTAACAAAGTAGAAATACCATCTTGTCATTATTAATGTCTCAGAAATGTGTTTGTAATTCAATGAATTCAAAGTAAAGGTAGTTTTTGCCTGGAATCCTTAATTCATTTGGCCTTTCATTTTTATCTGGTTCAAAGTCTGCCTTAGCTTATTTTGATCACAAAATATACTGAGGTTTATTTCATCAACGTCTTCACAATGGGGCTTCAAATACCGCTTAGCATTTGTCACATGATCAACAAATACTTAGTCTCTACATTATGCAAGAGGCTTTTTAAAAAGACTGATTTGCAAAAAGGTGGGGCACAAATGACATCTCCAATCCTTCCTGAAAGTAGATCGACTCCTAGGGAGCTGAGGCTTAGGTCGTTATTGCCATTTAATTGTGTGTCCCACCAAATATGGTTCCTTTAGGGCGATAGACGATGTCACGTATATTTTCTTCATATCTCCTCTCCTGCTTGTCACAAAGCTGTGTCTTCACAAATAAGTTAGGTGAACGAGCCAGCTGTTTTACTCACTTTGTGTTGGGACACAATCCGTGCCCTAATGTAAAATGGCACTGTTCTTCACACCATGACTTCTTTTTTAATTGCAGCCCATGTTTATTTTATGCTCACTGTTGTCTGATATGCCAATACAGTGGCCAGGTTTCCTCCTCATCATTAATTGATACGTATTGAGCCTTCCCTAGCCCATGGCTTTGCTTTGCACTGCCCCTTGGCTTAAATCTTCCCCCTGAAATGTAAGAATCTCTTGTTCACATTAAACACACTCCTCTCTCAGATGCATAGTAGTTTCAAAACCAGCGTTGGCTGGCCCCTAATGAATCAATACCAAGGATGGCTGCTTGTCAGTCTGGGCTGGGTGCCCTCTCAGCCCTGACGGGAAGGCCCGGAGGAGCCTTGATTGTAAGATGTTCTGACTACAACTTACGCCGCTTAATAGCCATCATGTGAAATTTACGATCCTCTATCACACGTTAGGGATGTTTCTGCAACTTGCCAGCTCACTTTGTTTGCAGTAGTCAAAGCCCTGGAGGCATCAGCATTTAACTGTGATTTGAAATTGCTGAAGTGGGCCGTTCCACCAGGCTGGGTGGCCTACACAGCAAGTCTAATAACAGAAGGCGTCTGTGTGGGGAGAAATGACCAGATAGGCTGTATTCAGATTCTCCTTGGTGAAAAGGCATGAACGCCTGAAGACGCTGCTTTCTCCCTCATCCCTCCTCCGCCTTTTCTTCTGTTCAAGGCTGAAGCACACATGTAACCTGGGCTGACCTTGGGCTCAGTGTCTTCATTCATGGTTAGTTGACCCCTGGGTCAAGTTTCTGTCACTGTCATGAATCATTCCGATTCCGATTGTCAAACAAACAATTGGAACCTTCTACACAAAAGCTGGGTAAACAAGGTGCATTTTCGGGGAAAGAAAGAGAAAGAAAACAGAGGATTAAGGCAAATAAAATGGATTAATCCTTGACATGATCATTTATCCCGGGACAAGGAGTCCGACAGAAAAGCCCTGGTAGATTATGTGTGTGATTAATTACTGCTGTGGTTTCGCTGGTGACAAATGATTAATAAAGTTTAGGACAAAAGCCAATTCTTGTGGAGATGCACCTCAGTGTGAGAATTCTAGCAAGGACTTCTCCTTCAGACCTTGGTTTCAAATGGGCAAACTTTGTAGATTTTTTAACAACTTTACAGTAGATCGGTCCCCCTTTCCTTGCAAAAACAGTAGGGGGTGAGGAATAGGAATTCATTTCTGAAAAGATTTCCCAGAAAGAGGTTTCTTTGTTTTTACCAAGGAGTACAAATACTGCTAGCCAGGGAATTAAAAGGTATTCCCTCTGGTCCTTCTTTGCCCAAGTAAAACGAATGTATATTGCAACACAAAATAGAACATCAACATTGGAGAAGGCCCAGGTGAATAGATGGATGCAAAAGGGATTTAAGCAATACAGCATTTTATTTCTTGTTTTCTAATCACACTCTCTATTATTGGGGTGAATGTATTCTCATATATTCCATAGCCTTTGACTCCTTAGGGCTTAACTCAAGATTAACTGTGTATACAAATCTCTTGGGGACAGCTGGTGAATATGCAGATTCTCAAGTCCTTTCCCTGGAGTGTCAGCAGATGAGAAGGGGATAGGGGGATAAGAATTCTTAACAAACACCTGCAGCTCCAACTGCAGGTAGATCTCAGAGAACCTTCAAGAAATGCTGCTATAAGAAAATGAACTAAATCCAATGCAAACAGACTTTTAGTCTAAAATCAAATTAGTGATAGCCAGGAGGACAGGGGGAGGGTGGGCATATTGGGTAGAAAGGATTGATTATATAGTGACAGACAAACTGGACCGGGTGTTGGGAAACTTAATATACAGATGCTAATTTATCATATGCACACCCTAAATCTATATGGTGCGATGATACAGCATACCTTCAATAAAATTAACAATCAAAATGTGACAGTGTTGCTCTAAGGCAAAGTATGTAAGTTGTTTGTTGTTTGTTGTTTTTGTTAGTTTTAAGTTGTAGAGAAATGGAGGATCAGACACACAAACTTAAGATCAAAAAGCTAGAAAAGGTTGATGTTTTGAGCATACTTTGAGTGAGAAGAATCCCCCAACAGCCACAGACAATAAGCCACAGAGGGACATGGTTGAAACAGTACAAAACTGTATAATCTAGACTTGTCTGCACATTGAAGCTGCTGAGGGAGGGGGCTCTAAAAGTAAGGATGCCAAGACATGCCCTGGTGGCTTCGTAGCCTGTGACCAGGCACAGTTCACTTACATCCCAAGGACCTGAGTTTTCTGTGACCTGCAGGGGCTGGGGGAACAACCAAGATGAATGCATAAATAAATAAAATACTTCTTCCTCCTCTCTGCTCCTGCCTGCCTATTCACCTTCATTGCTACCTGTACCTAGCCTTTAAAAAAAAAAAAAAAATGGATATCTTTACTCCACTGCTCTACATGGTGATTTGATTAGTCTTGGAAGGAACTTGGGTTGAGAATTTTTTTTTTTTAAGTTCCTTAAGTAGTTGAAAGTGCTATGAGTTTGGGAACCACTGGACTAAATCTTGGAATTAAAGCAATACTTCCCAAATTGACTATACCCGTTACTATTATAGGAGACGACTTTTTGTATTGGAGGAATAATTTTCGTTTTAACAGCTATGTAGGTGTTTTCATGTGTGTTTTTCAAATGTAGGAACAAATTGAACCTTTTATCATCTGCAGATTCCTTAAGGTACATGAAATGTCAAGATCTTATTTTTAAATCCATTCATTATTAAACGATTGATGATAGCATGATTGCATGCGAAAGCAAAAAGATGAAGACGAGCCGTTCTCTGCTTTAGTAGACAAGGACATGAATAATCAAAAAGCAAAATCTTTAGAGTTGCTAAACCATGATTGCTTGATAATAGTGGGAATTAAACAATGAAGGTTTGAAAAAACAGATTATTTCTTGCTGGGGCGAACAGGGAAACTCTGTGAAACTCTGCACACTGTGAAAAAATACTTAAATATATGTATAATATAGAATATAAATAATAGAACACATGTGTATGTCTGTCTGTCTGTCTCCTGTGCATCTCTCCTCATTCCATGTCTCATTCTTGGAACAGAAGTATTAAAATTCCTTTAATTTCCTAAATGATCAGTGCACTGGAAATATCTTCTGATCTCGTATTTGCTTTTTGACCCTGGTTCCAAATACAGAGCTCCTAAATCACTTAGACTTTTCTGAGGGACAGGAGTGAGCCTCTTCTGCGCTAATGAGGTGACTGGATGACTTTGGGATGGGGTCTGTCACCAAAAAGATCATGCTTGGAAATTTCAACCCCATCCCTCATCCTTTGGAATAAGAAGAAGGATGTGAGATTAAGTTCATGACAAATCATACCTCCATAGAAGTCTCCACCTGTCCCCAAATAGATGGAAACGGTATATACATCTCTGAAATTTAGAGAAAACTGGGTTAAATTATTATTTCTCTAGAGGGAGCCTGTTTCATAAATGCAAGTATGTTTTGGAGGCAAAATCTGCTCCCTGGTTATTTAGTTAGCACATGAACATTTGCTAAATCAACATTTTGTTGTCAGCTCCCTGGAACAGTCAGCTCTTAAACGGGCAATACCATGAGGGCTCTGGGCCACGAGACAACAGAGGCAGGAATGACAGGGAATGACTAGAACCAGTTTACTTTCTTTACAAAGATGTGTCACTGCCCCTGAGTTCAGCGTATAGGCATGAGGAAGGGATGGGAAGGAGGCAAGATATCCCTGAAGATAAGGAATGAAGTCCAAACTCAGGAAATAAGATAGACCTTATATTCCCAGGGGGAAACTTTGATAATATTATCTGAACTCTATATACAAGAAGTAAATTAGCACAGAAAATTTTAGAGTGTAATGGATGAAAAGTTAACAAGCCAGATTATTATTAAATCACAGCCACCAGCTCCACCACCATACCATGATAATCATAATAGGAAAAATAATACAACATGATTATGGAGGGATATGTGAGAATGATCAATGCTATCCATACAATATAATATCCAAAACTCTATATCCAAATATATTAATCTTAGTATGTGATAAAGGTAAAGAAACAATGGAATAGTATTCGGATGATTAGTTCATGATTACAGGAATAACAGTTATATCCCTCCCTAACCTGTGACTTAGGCCAAAATCATTTCCACATGAAATAGAAATGCAAAAGACAAGAAGAAAAATATTTGGAAAAGCATACTAAATTATACACAAGTAAAAATATTCGAATGGAGGAAAATTGCTTCTATGAAATCAAAGACAGAAATATTCTATAATGGAATATGTTGCTAGATCTCACCATATGCTAATTTAATTCTGATGTGACAAAATTGATGACAGATCAAATATAGAAAAGAATTGATATTGTAAAATGTTACTAAACCTGACATATCAGTATTTCTCACAAATCAGTAGCAGTAGAGCAGTGGACAACAGACATAATGCAGTTCAAAGAAAAACACTATATATATTTTTAAATGCATGTAATGAAATGTAATCCTAAATAAACATCCTTTATCAATTTCAAAAATATTGTAATATAATTTAGTTACAATATTTTGTAGGATGATAAATACATAGCAATTTTTATATAAATTAATAGAAAATTATATTACTAGCTAGTAATGAATAGCAAAACCAAAATCTTTTCAGGGTTTTTGGTCTAACAGTTTCACACTTAAGAGTTTTTGAGGTCAACCCTGGTGGAGGTGGAGTCACAATTCATATGTATCCTAAGGTTCCAGGTCCCTCCCTAGGCCAATGGGAACAACAAAAATGAACATCTAATAAAATAAATAACAAGCTTCCTGCCTGCCTGCCTGCCTGCCTCTGCTCACCTTTATTCCTACCTGCACCTTTCCTTCAAAAAAAAAAAAAAAGAATTTTTTCAGAAGAAACACATATTGGCAGAAACAAAAATTTAGCTATAATATACTCTGTCTACCTTATCTAGGACATTGGAAATCAAGTTTATCCTACACCTCCTAAAGGAGTAGAGTGGTTTGAAATGTATCCATCTAACACACATGGTTTAGACTGCTGCATAAAAATTCATGTGTTTTTTAGTTAGCTTACTTTTCTATCACAAAATGCCATAGGCTAAGTGACTTAAACAACAGAAATTTCTATCTCACAGTTCTGGAGATGGAAAGTGTGGAATTGGGCAAGTTCTGGTTGGAGCTCTCCCCCTCTGGATTACAGATGGCTGTCTTCTCACTGTTCTCACGTAGCAGAGAGAAGTCTAATCCCTGTCTTCACTACCATCTTAACATCATTTAAATCTAATCTCCCAAGTCCCCTCCATCACATGGAGGTGGAGAGCAGTTAGAGCTTCGGCATATCCATATAGTGGATGGGGGACACACAATTCAATCCATAGCAGTGTGTTACAAAATATATCAACATGGAGGACTCAATGCAACTGGAATGGTAAGACATTGATGCTGTTAAACTTGGGTCTTGCGTAGAGTTAGACTCATGCTATTATTTTCTCTACTTTTTATTGTTTATTTTTTTAAATATTAATACATGTTTAATTGATGTGAGAGTTAAGAAAGAGTAAGATTTCCCAATCTGTCTAGCTTAAAAAGCAGGCTGGAAAACTTTATAAGAGATCATTTGAAATTTTGGAATAAAAAAAAAATGGCACATAAGAAAAAAAAAAGCTCAATAAAAGAAAATAGCAGAAGGTTTAAAGACCATAGATGCCATATCGGGATAACATATATGTGTTCATTTTAAATAATCATATTTTTCATCAGTAAACTAGTTACATTTTTAAAATAAAAATGTCATAAAAATAATGCTTTCTATTATTTTTTTTACCTTGACATTTAAGAAATATAAATTGGCTTTAAGTTGTCAGTTATTCATTTGACATTTATAAAGCTCTGAATGTGTGTCAGACCTTGTGCTCAGAACTCTAAATAAAAAGATAAATATGACATAGCCCTGTGTCTTCTTGATGCAGGGAA
The DNA here is from genome assembly GCA_004363575.1 of Solenodon paradoxus. Classification (NCBI taxonomy): domain Eukaryota; kingdom Metazoa; phylum Chordata; class Mammalia; order Eulipotyphla; family Solenodontidae; genus Solenodon; species Solenodon paradoxus. The sequence continues at coordinate 398,788 of RJWH01000804.1, read as the reverse complement.
ATTAGGGATACAGATTATATGGTGAGAATTCATGTTTTATGACATTGTCATAAGAATTCTGGGCAGAGAGCATTTTACATATGAGAAAATCGTAGCACTTGATCCATCAGCTTGCTTCCCAAGTTTAGTGGAAAGCCTTGGATAACTTACTGTGTTTTGTTGACGTGCTTGTTTTAGTACTTAAGTGCTCTAAAGAACACCACTGAGCCAACCATGCCGTCACTTAGCGTGTTACTTTAGCCTACCTGTTCATACACACAGGAAGTCAATCAGTTCCCTCCATCAGTCTTTCTTTCAAATATATTTCCGAATATTACTTTGCCATTCTCTCTCTCTCTCTCTGTCTCTCCTCTCTCTCTGTCTCTCTGTCTCTGTCTGTCTCTCTCTCTCTCTCTCTCTCTCTCTCTCCCACACACACACACACACACACACACACACACACACACACACACCTGAAAGAATTCTGTCACTTAAAAAAGATTAAATACTGCCATTTGCAACAACATGGATGAAACTTGAAGGGGTTATGCTAAGTGAAATAAATCAAAGAAAGACATGATTTTATTCGCATACAACGATAAAGATATAAAAGACATGAACAAACAAAACAAACACAAATTCTTAGTCTACAGGAATAAAATGGTGGTCTCCAGAGGGAAGGGAGAAAGGGATAGATAATTCAATCAGCGGTAACCCTTGGGAAAGGATGGAGTGAGCAGATTCTGGTGCAGGCAACAAAAGTCTCCTGGATTCCCAAGCCCTCCATGTCCCTCTTCATCCCCTAAGGCAACTCTGATTTCAACTGAACCTAGTTTAAAAAGGAAGGAGGGTGCAGAAGCATGACTTTCAGTAACAGCTCTTGTTTCTGCAGGTGATACTTTCCTTATCATCAGGTACATTTCAGAACAAACCCAAGAACTGATTCCAATAGCAACAGCTGACCTAACTTCATTCTAAGAAATGAACTAAGTAATGATCTTGTTGGTTACATAGTCTAAGGAGATATAGCAAATAAATGCAAGAGCTCCCCACCCTAGAGGATGCCTGAAACCAGGATAATTCTTCCGCATTATGTGTCAATGATGCATTTTCCCCATACATACCTATGATAACTTTTAATTATGATATAGACTATAAATCTACTAAATCGAGTCATTATGACAATCTGCTGTTATAAAAGGAATGTGATGTGGTTTTTCTCTCTCTCAAAATATCTTATTTTATGTAATATATTCAAAAGGTCAACAGCAGGAAGTTGAAGCCATAGAAAACGAAACCTTTAAGGAAGAGGGACTTCTGCACCTTAGAAAGCAAGCAGTCAGAATCCAGAGTCAAACTAACAAAGACACTTTCTTCAGAATGTCACATAATTCTCTCCCCTTGATTTCCAGTATAAATTTTACATTTTCAGGATAAACCAAACATGTTTTGTTTACCATTTGAGACACATTTTCCTTGTGGATCTAAGTGGACCCAGGGCCTCTCTCTTTCCTGGTATTTTCTATTAAATGTCTTCTTAAGTAAAATACCAGTTCCTGTCTTCTTGGCTTCACCCTGGAGCTCATCAAGTTGAGCACGGTCACATCTGGTCGCCACAGATGGCGATTACTAAAGGCATCGAGAAAGGGGAGACCTCCCTAGGTTTTCTCTTACTCCTTGTGGATGAGCCCGGGGTCCACATTTGTTGTCTTACCTCAGTAAGTTTGCTTCAGAGAACAAATAAAGCTCAGATGCCTAACCTTTTCAGAGAACTTACTGTCTTTCCTCTGAAATCAATGATCAGAAAGAGCTCAGGATTTGGTTCTAAATGAGGATATGTCACTCTACTCTGAAGAAAACCCAATGTTTACATTTTTATCTGTTGATATTTTAATTAACAATTTAAGTGCAGTGTTTGCCCTGTGAGTTCAATAGGAAAAACTCTGCAAATAAACAGCAGTTCCCTCTTGGACAATCACTCTGTAAATTAGCTCACTTTGTCAATAAAGTGCATGCCTATCAGGCTCTTCAAAGCAGCAGGGGTAAGAATGTTCATTTACTTAAGCAGTAGGTTCTACCATTAGCGTTTGTGATTGGTGTTAATTAGAACTGTGTACGGGTGTCTTTCTGCCATAGAGCCCATGTTTTCAAAACCCTAGTAACAATCAAGCTATTAATAAATTAAGTACCCATATTTGTTTGTGTTCTTTTTTAATCTAATTGAATGTTTTTGAGTGATACCATCTTTATAAGTATTTGAGGACTGGTTTCTCCATACGATGGTGGTTTAAATCATGCTAAATTTGTATTCAAAAGAGAATCATATTTAAAAGGGTAGGGACTATTCATACTCAGGATTAACATATTCATTGAACTTTTTACCATGGGTGCAATTGAAAAGATTATTAGGTGCAAGAGTGCTGTGGGTTGTTGTTTTTTTTAACTTTTTTTTTTTTTTTTTTTTTTTGCATTAAATGAGAATGAGATTTAAGAAAGCCAGTGTTTTGCTTTCCTCCAGACAAAGCATTTGAAGGGTTGTAAAGTGGATGTACTGGCATCCAAGAGAGTAGAGAGAGTGCGATGAGGTATCTTTGTGGATATTAAGTGTGTGTTACAGAGGTACATAATAGAGCAATTATGTAAATCATGGGGTGATACAGGTGGCAATGGGGGTGCCCCGTGTGTACCAAGTTGCTTTCCTATCTCATGTAGAAGGGACTTTCTTTTAGAGCAAAAATATCCAGGGTGGCCAGAATATTTTAAACACTGTATCACCACTTGCCTTGGGAGGTGTCTCGTCAATGTTTCTCATGGACCCTGAAACTGGACCTCAAGCAAAATTGATATAATGCAAAGTCATTTTCAGTAGTGCTAGCATTTAAAATAAGGAAAAGAAAGTAACATGGTTTAGGTGTTACTCTGCTGGGGGAAAATATTTAAACACGACTTTTTATCAGTGAGAATCTCCTCCTCTGGAGAAGTTAAAAAACATCTCAATCCCATTTTGCGCCTTGTATATGTCTACACCTTACAGAAACATTTGAAATCTTATTTGTTAGACTCCTTGAAAAATCCCTTATATTTTAAGCAGGAAACTCACAATTGTTTTTGTATATTTTTTTTTTTTAAAGGAAAGATGCAGGCAGGAATGAAACCAGTAGGCAGGCAGAGAGAGAAGGAAGAAGCATGTGTTTATTTTACTGAATTCCTCATCTTAGTTGTTCCCTCCAGCCCCTGGATGTGATCCCAGTTCCTTGGGATATACATGGACTGTGACTGGCAGACTTAACTACTAAGCCACCAGGGCCAGCCTGTAATCGTTGCCTTGCTGTAGTTCATTTTCTGCTGAAATAGCACCACTCATCTAGTGGACTATTTCTTAACTTTCTGTTGTAATCTTGGTGATTTTGTTCTTGGATATTTAAGCTATCTCAGTTATGACCTCAACTGTGTTTTCTTATATCTTTTTTTTCGGTAGCTAGAATTAAGACTGTCTTTTTAATGATTTGAAATGTCAAAGGAAATCTTACAGAAACATAAAGAAACAATTATATATGAGCATTTAAATTTCCTAAAAATGCATATTGATTTGGCTGTAGACAATGGAATTTGTCTTATGAATGGACTTTGACCTCATTAGTTCCTAATTCCTGTGTACTCCAGAATCCATGCTCCTCTCTTGAGAGCCTCCCGGCTGCTCCCCAGCAATCAGGTGGCATGCCACAAGTGGATTATTACCAAAGGGAGAAGAATCATCATAAGATGAAGACAAGTTCAATAATATAAAAGGAAAAACAGAAATGTCCAAAATGCATGGAAATCAGATTTGTCTCTAACCTGTGTGGTCTGTCAGGAAGGGAGAATTTTTCTACAGATACCTCAAGGAAATCTTTGTGTTTGTTTTCCTATGATGATTCCATACTTAAGGATGCTTTGTGTTTTCCTTAATTATATTGAAGACTATTTGTAGAATCTGAGAGGAAAAAAAGCAGCACTTGACTCTAACATACCGCATGTTTCTCTTTTCCTAGATTTTAAATAATACCTTAATGCAAGAGACACATTTCTCATAGGGTTACAACATAAGCTCTTGACTTGCAGAGAAATCAAGACCATCTATGAAGTAAAATTCTAATGAAATAGCTAAAGCCTAGAATTTGAAGGCTATATTTAAAGGCTTCTTTAAAAAAGAAAATGAAAGAAGAGGAAATTAAAAGGAGTGTTTTAAAAAGAAAACAGCTAGTTTTATTATTTTTGGATAATGTGTATAATATATTATTATGTGTAATATGTATTGCATACGTGTAATTTTATTACCCAATTTATAACTTACTTTTTTAGGGGCAGATCTTTCTCGTTGCACTCTTTGGGAACAAAAAAGCTCCAAAAATTAAAATAAAAACATTTGAACTCCGTCTGAAATGGAAAAACAAAATGGAGTCACAGACTAAGAAAATGTGCAATTATTGTTGAAGTGCCTTATTCTAAATAAGATTAGGGGTCTTGGTCACACCACTGACAAGAATTAAGCTATTACGTACAACTTGACTTTTTTTAGGACTATCAAGTTTAGACTCTCAAAATTATAAGTTTCTTTTTTTTATAAAGACCAATCCTTTTTTTTTTTTTTTTTTTTTTTTAATAAAAGCACATTCATGGATGATGTACTTCTGTTGACTTTAAGGGAGAAGCAATGCATTGGTATAATTTATTTTTTAAGATTTCATGAAAAGGCCTTTTAAGTCCACTGAGAATAGGTGTACTTCTTTATAATATCAGAGATTTACAGGTTTCCCCTGGCCTGAGGCCTGGGAAAAGATAAAGCATTGATTTGGTTTTAAAGGATTTTGTAAGCAAATGTATACAAAGTGTTTATACAGGCCCTTGGAGCATGTTGGGAAAACATTCTGAAAAGATGCTGTTGAATTTATAAATGTAGCCACTAAGAGTAGTCAAGATCAGAAGTGTTCCTATTTCTGTGTGCAGTGATAACTTCTATTGTCCCCCAGTCATAAAACACTTGGAGGGATGGACAAGAGGCGTTCTCACCATATTCCCCATGCTTTTAAGAGTCTTGTATGTCTCAAACATGCTAAGAAATGTACTATTAAAAAGACAAGATGTGTTTACTCTCAGGTTCTGACATTTAATTCTGGCATAGTACTGCTCATCACCCTTAAGGTCACAGTTCAGGTCCCAGGAAAGTGCTTCTTTCTGACTTTTACCTAAAATCTTGAATTCAAAGGCAGCTGCATTCAATAGCTTTTGAAGCTCATGGTGGTATCACAGCCGACACTGAAGATGGACTTTGCTTCAAAATACAGGGAGGTTTTGAGCAGGGAAGCACTTAAAGAATAGAAAAGACAAATTCATGAATTTGTCAAGTCTTTTCTCTCATCATAATGTAAGAGTCCTGAATGATTTACTATTTACCAGTATATGCCTTGTTCTCATTCTGCTCCAATTTATGATCCCGGGATCATCACAAAGTAGCCTGGTATTCACCACAACTGCATCCGGAAACTAAAGAATTTAAATGATTAAACAATTTAGATTCTTCTTAAATTTGTATATATTTTATGAATGTAAACAAAAGTATTTCAAGTGAGACACAGATTTTATTTTGCATTAGTCACTAGCGAGAGATCGTAACAATTGTTTTTCACTTGGTAATGCTGTTTTAAAAATTTAAGTTTTGTTTCAGAAAAGTAAATAGATAACCCATTCCAGCTTTATTGGAATAATTTGGGATAGAATTATGATATTTCTTCACTGTAATTTATATCTTGCATTTTAATTTTAGTAAGTGTCAATTTTGGAAAAGATAAATTTGAAAATACAAAAAATGCTTCCATTTTGCTAGCCATTTACCCTAAATTAAATTTTCAAATAAAAATTTTAATTAAGTAAAATCATATTCAAATTTTAGAGACCCTGAGTTCAGTTACTTTTTTATATCATTAGGACTATGTACAAATCAAGATTGAGAGAGAAATAAAAATTATGAAGCTCAGAAGGAAAAGACAGAGAGTTGAGAAGAAATAGCAAATCTTCAAAGAGGTGATCCAATTAAATTTTTAAAATCTTGAAAAATGAAAGTGAGTACATTTCTATCAAGCATGACCCAAGAATTCATGAACAAGATATTACGTATTCTTTACTTATGAATATTTATTGCAACAAGAAAGAAAAGCACCAAAATTGTTTTTTATCAGTTCCACAGCTTGAACAGGTCAGATCTGCCTTTTCAAATGCTTTTCTAAGTGAAGATTTTAATGTTTTATTGCTTTTTCACACAATGAGAATCAAAATCGGATTATTCACATCAAGTGACAGTCACATCTCCCTCCTGTCCATTACAAGTGAAAGGCGATTAGATTCTCAACATCATCACATTGTACTACAGCAAATCAAAAATAAACTGTAGTTAGAGTCTGCTTATTAAATGATGGTCCTAGGTCATAGTTAACACATTTCTCTGATGGCGCAGGAATGTTTTCTAGTAAAACAAAATGTGACTCACATTAATATTTACAATTATCAGTTGGTTGATAATGGCAGGAAAATATTTAAAGTCTTTAATTTTGCACCCAAACTATTGCATATTAAACTTTATACATTAGCTTTTATATCCTTACTTCAGCGACAAAGTATATATTGGTCTTGTATGTATAAGATTAATATTGGCCAGAAACCATATATAAAAGCAATTAGGTTCCCAATTAAGAGATTACAAAATATCACATACAATTATTAGAACTAAAAAAGACTCACTAAAGGGCAAGCAATGTTAGCATTTATTAAAGACAAAGAAGTCTTTGTTTGCTACAAGACTTTGTCTTAAGAGAATATTAAGAGATGTCTTGAGAGAATATTGTGTCCAGTATTTAACCAAGCATAAAGAAGTTTCAGCCAAAATAGACAACAGTGGAAGTGATGAAAAAGATATTGGCTTAATAGAAATGTTATTGAAGTGTGATGCTATATAAACATATAAAATTATTTTTAATGTGAAATACGTCATCACTATCAAAAATAGTAGATTCAAATGTCAATATTAATTTGATGAATAATAAAGTGAGAATCGAGCTTATCAAAAATGTTGAATTAAAAGTAAATAGGACCCATGGAAATTTTACCATGGAGAAGTGTCATAGCGAACATTTAGTATTACAGATAGAGATTATTGAATTTCAAAAAAGTAAAAATAGAGCAGAAGAGTCAACATTAATGAGAATATCACTGCTTTATAGTCCTCATAAAGAAGTACATTTCTTCACTTTAGTGAACATCTAAAAAGATACCTTTTAAGTCATTGATTTCAAATATGATTAAATGGTAGTCTTTGATAAGGAAAATGACATGACTGGTAAAGAAAGAGGCATACTAGCAGAATTTTGACTGAAAGTCTAGAGCCATTCTTTGTGTATCATGATAAGAGTTTGAACTGGTTATTTGGAAACATGACTTTCACTGTGAACAGAACTTGAAACTATTTAAATAGTAAATATAACATTTTCTAGGTCTGCTATATGATGAAGTATCTTGATGAAATATCTGTCAACTTAGATGTTAATAAAACTCTTGAACAGGTGATGAAATCAGGACTCAATTCCTTTTTAAATTATGAGAAGTGACTTAGGATGTGAAATGTACTAACATGGTTAAGTGAAACGGCAGAATATTCTCAAATAGGTATATATCAGGATCTTTGGGAAAGATGAAAGTGACTTGAAATTAGCACTGTCCTGATTTGTTATAATTATGAACAATATATGCGTATATATATAAACTCACACATAGACATAGGTATATACAGTTGCATTTGATTCTTCTGTTACCGTTAATATCATGTAACAAGAATCAGCATCTCTCTCACCTTCTTCCCTCCTGAGGATGACAAGGATGACAATGCCAATGAAATCGCAGATGCTAGTGATACATGTTTCTGAATTGTGTTCAAAGGTCACCAGTGCCTTATTGGGTACAGTAAGCTCTTCTCTCTGGCTTTCCAAGTGTTGATTTTATTTGCTTGTTTGTTTGTTTTTTACTTATATATTATAAAATAACTGCACCATAATTTTGGTCAGAATTAGTTATTTGTTTTGTTAATAACTCACATGACTTTAAGAAGCTATGGATATTCCTAGAACTCTGCTGAGTATGGTGATGAGTGTATATGAATGGAAGTAGAAGTCCTGAGAAGGAGGAATGTGGTTAGCACAGTTAGTGAAGAGAGGTGGAAATCAGGGAGAGAACTCAGATGAAAGGATAGCAGATGCAATTCTGCTGGAACAAATCTCCAGAGACCCTAACTCAGTGACCCTCCCTCCCCACCCATGGAGGAAGAAAGGTCAGGACTGCCTGATATTTGATGGAGGTCTCTTGTGTCTTAAGGGTGAAGGTATAGGGTAGAAATCCCTGCTCCACCATTTCTTCTTCCTACTTTTGCACACAAAAACTATAGACTTCACTTGTACTTTTGGTGTGAGAGGATCTTCCTGGTGATTAGCCAGAGATATTTTAGTGCTGCATGGAGTTTAAAAAAGACTACAATTGGACAAAACATGGAGTAACAACTGCCATGAGCACTACATATTTTAGATTTCTCTTGTTCTTTTTCCAAGTCTGTCATTTCAGACCACAAGGGATGACTCTTCTTTAGAGAAATAGAAATAGAGTTCTAGAAAGGTGCTTTGGATGCATTTTGGCCATTAATTATCTGGACATCTTGTTAGATAAATCAGCTTTTAAGCCTTAGGAGGTAGAACTAGTGAAGTTGACTTTCTGTACATATTAAAGATATGGTGAAAAAAGTTCAAATCTTGGGTTGGCTAATATTCAAGCCCTGGTTCCCCTTTGTGAAAATAAAGGTACAAGGTCCAACTATTCTTTGATTGAGTACAATGCTGACATTTGAAACTCCACTGTGATTCAAGGGTATCCGTAAGTATCTAATTCTCCGGCAGTAACTTACATAACTGAAAAGGCTCTTCCTATTTGATATTTCCTGATCCTTTAAAACATACTAATAAGTACCACTTTGGAAGAATTAGACACAATCCATTTTTGTCTTTGCAATTGAAAAGGAGGCATTCTAGAGTTCTTACGAGATCTTACATTTTTGAATGTGATGTTCTCATCATTTAAATGACACCCCTTGAAAAGATTTATACCTTAAAAAAAAAAAGCCTAATTTCAGCGATGTGAAGAGAATTATGCCTCTAAAAGAAATCTGGAAATGTAAAATGGGTTTGTAAAAACAGTATAGTCAATCTTATTTCTCTTCCATTAAATTATTTTTTTTTTTCTGTATCTTGGATTATTTTTGCAAGAATAGTGTCCTGATGAAAATACAAACATCTGAGAAAAAAAGATATTCTTTTTTAATGATCAGTAGAAATCGCTTTCCCCTGCATGATGGTATTCCCTGAATTTCACACAGAAAAATTTAATACCGATTTTTTTATGCACTTTACATTCAGAAAAGAGGTTCCAGAAGCCTACAAGGAATATAATGTCAAATTATGTTGATTAAGTGAAAAAAAAAGTAATAAGAAAAGTTAAACTCTATCCTGATTTTTCTTCTAAAGGGCTGAAAGTATTTTGTGTATATGAAACTTTGTTTTACCCTGTAGGATTCATGTTCTTGAGAGGAAACCATAGTGAAAGTTTCCTAATCCCTTGGTGCTAAGCTGCGTAAAGGGGTTATTTGTCTTTTCAGGGTCTGAGATGAAGTGTGACATACGTAGCCATTCTAATCAGAGTCGCAAGTCCCTAGGGCACCATTTCAGGGTCTGGAAGTGATTTAAGTAAAAACACGAAGTATAGAAATATGGAAATTCTGCTCAGATATTTCCTCCTTTTGGAAAATTCTCAAGGTTCACTTTTCTTTGCCCTAATGACCTATCTTCATAATGGCCTTTGTTGGGCATTATTGAACTAAAAGCACATGCACTAGCCCTGTTCCTGGACTGGCCTCATTCCAGACAACAGGAGGAAGACAGGCGTCGAGTCAAAGAATGATGGTCGCTCAAATGAACTAGGGTAGGTCTGCAATAATCCACTATTGAGATCAGAAAACAGACTGAACAAAAGTGAAGCTATTTCCTTAGTCCTAGTCTCCTTCCTCTTATTTTGACAGTGGAAGAAAGCAGGACTTAGAAAGAATATCACTACCTTGATGCAGTCATAATACATTTGCACCAAGCCACTGATAAGGCGAGTATGCAAATTCTTTCTATTTCCCAGAATATAACAAGAAAAGCTAGAAGAGTTTCCCCATCTTTCCAGTTCTTTCCAAGCTCTGTTTGCCCAGTTCTTAGTCACACATCCCATTCCAAAAGGTTTGCTCTTTGCCTTTCCTAGAGGCCAACATTATTAATTACGCGAATTTGCTTGCCATTGTCACTGTCCACTCTAAATGGGTAACACACATTTCCTAAATAAAGAGCTAATTTTGTGCAAACTGAATACAAGATCCTTCTCTAGAGTATTTCTAACATCTACTTTCCTTGCCTGTGAAAGAATACCTTCAGGGATTAGTATTTGCTTCTCTACTAGGAAGTTATATTAATTACTAGGTCATTTTTAATGTTAATGTTTAAACATTTTTCATTATAATGAACTTCCTCCTGCCCTCCTCTCTCCTATACCACTGGCCCTCTCCTATACCACTGGCCCTATATATTGCATAAATATTATATACATTGATGTGTGTGCTAAAGATGGGAGACCAATTACAGAAGGAAAATAAAAACCAGTGTGTGTTTCATTCTTTTTTATTATGCATCCATGAATAAAAACGACCTTTCTCTTCTGCTGAATTTAATAAGTATTTATTGAAAACCCATGTGGTAGACCCTTGACTCAATTCTGGGCGAGTTCAGAGTAGACAGATGTCATATAGGTTGGAAGAAGGATATTTGCAAAACAAGAACACATCCACAAGGCATCTAGGAGAGCGGCTTATCTCAGGCAGAAGGCACGACTGAAAGTACAAAAGCACAGAACATCTGCAAAGACAAGTAAAAATTATCAGCAGGGTCTGGGTATTGCCTCACGTGCTGGAATAACTGGGAATTTAGATTCAGAAGGTGATTTAAAGCTAGAGTATAAAAAGCCATGAATGACAAACTGAGGAGTTTGTGATTAGGTGGATTTGTACTGGGGAATGTTTTTAAGTAGAGGAGTCCCACAATCAGAGTCGTGACTTTTGGGAGATAATTGCAGCAGTCGTGGGTAAGAAAGACTGGGGAAAACAAATACAGTAGAAATAAGGGAACACATTTTACAAGCGAAGTAATAAGGTAGGATATAATCTGTGAAAATGAGAGAGTTGTAGCAGCAAAGATATTGAGGTCAGGGAATCGTTGTTTATCAAGTGTTACTTTATAGTGTTACTTTGTACTTCAATTATAGAAAGTGGGACAGCAAAATAGAGAGAGTGATTATAAGTTTGATTTGCTGGTAATACATGCGACTGGTGATGTCACAAAGCACTTCTGAAGTCAGAAAGCGGGTTTCAAGGTACAGATCCACACATCATGAGAATCTATAAAGAGAATTGAATAGTTACCCAGAAAGAGACTAGGAATGAGACCTTGATCTTGGTCGTTGGTATGATCCCATAGATGTGACCACAGCTGCAAGCTGAGAGTGGTAACAACAATGTCTTAATAAATAAAGTTGGAGAACAGAGCCCCCAAAGAGAAGAATCTACCTAGTTCCACAAAAAAGGTAGTTTGAAGAATAAGAAAAAATTAAAGATTGGCTATGAGAAGGTTTTGATAACAAATACTGAGTTAAATATTGGTTAATGGTTGGAATTAGAAGTGCTATTAATTATCTTTTTATAAAGAAGTTTTCTATTTGCTGTACCTTTCTATTGCTTTACCTAAGACTTTGAGCTTATTTTAGAGTTCAAAGTACTAAAAATATAAACAAACTTGAGGAGAATGTACATTATACTGATTTTTTTTTTAAATTCTCACTAATCACATTAATAGGAGGCTGAGTGTCTCCTAACCACAGAGACCTCTGCTCCTAAACTTGGTGTCAGAAACATGGTACCCCTATCTTCCTTTCGGATAGATGCCGTCATTGCAAACATCAACTAAGTGATCTTCTTTACAGATTTGTCATTCATCTATGCCAGGAGATAGCATGTTTCCTGTTGTCCCAATTTTGTCTAATTATAGTATTATAATATGGTAGGGACACCATATTTCTGAATCTATAGACTGACTTTCTAGGGTAGCTTCTTAGGAAAGGTTCCTTGTCTTCTGCTGTCATTTTCTGGATTTGTTTTCTAGAAGCATTTGAAAGCATTGTATTTGTTTCTCTGCAAGTAAAGTTCTCTAAGATATCATTTCCAGTTGGTTCCATTGATTGATGATCACCATTTCTAATAGAATGGAGGCAATGATAGTTATGTCTATTGCTGTATATTTTCTGGTTCTTAGAAATCCATTCTTTGTTTTTCAACCTGAGCCTTCTTCCCCCAAAGTTAAAATGACCGGTCCTTTTCCCCCCCACCCTGGGGAGGTAATAAGAGATTTCCAGCAAGTCACTTATTGTATACAATTGTTACTTTTTCTCCTAAATTGATATGATTCTCTGTGAAAATAGATATAGAAAGTGTTTCAGGAAACTATAGAGCATGAAAAGGCTTCTCATTGTTATTGCTATTAATTATAAGGAGAAAGACAGGCAGTTAGAATATAGCAACATGTGTCTAACAATGGCTATAAAGAAGACAGAGGATATATTAATTATCAAAATATGAAAGCAAATATTTGCAATACCCTATAACAAAGTAACCTATAACAGAGGGACAGCTATGCTCATTGCACAGTGATCCATGTTAACAGGCATCAGTAATTTAGAGTATCTCAATCAGGCATGAATTGATTGCCTAGTATTTATAATACTAATGCACTAAAGTACTGATTGCAATACAACTGTAATATTGATCCAAATTAATCAATAACATGGTCCATTGTATTCAGTGTCTCCTATAGGAAAGTTGGAAGGAATGGGATGCATTCAGAAACATTTTCAACCAAAATATTTGAAATCTTTACAAAATATTCTCTCACTGTAAATTTTTTTTTTTCCAGGACATACATTCTCCTGATAGGGCTTGGTAAACCCAACCCCTGGGCAACCCATTGAATCCAGCCATGCTCATGCCTCTCTACTGCAAAATGAAGAGTTGAGATAGCACAGGCCTCTTAAACACAGAACTTTTCTTTCATTCTCCTCATTTTTCTTCTCATAGTCTTTCCTCACAGTCTTTTTCATCCTAGCATTTCGGTTGTTAGAATTCCTGAAAATGATTATGACCCAAATACTTGAGCCCTGCATACCATACAATTTCAGAAACCCATCAACAAAAACCCACCATTTTACCATCCTGGTCGAATAGTATTGCAGCAGAAATCTTGAATTTTTGCTTACATTCTTACATATTTTGAATGATTAAGAATAAGTAGAAGATCTCTGGAGTTCTCCTTCATTGATTCAATAAATGCATAGAAGTGAGGGCTTCAGGGAACAGGAAATCTTTTCAGTGGAAGATAAAAGGTGTGATATTGAAAAATAAATACTTGTTTATTACCATCATAGTGCCTACTACACAAATATGTGCCAGTGGGTGATTAGTGAATAATATGGAAATATCTTTTAACCAGTTTCTACCTAACATTGTTCTCAAATGAGGAAATCGAGTATCTGTCTACATTGGAAAAGCTTAGCTAAGAGTTGTTTCTATACAAGAAGTTGTATCATAAGAGAATTTCATCTCGTTTTTAACTTTGGTCTTTTTAAATAGTGAGATGTGGTACACCTAATGATATAATTTTGTGTTTTTAAATGAAAACTTTCACTTTCCAGGAGAAGTGACGAAAATGGCTTTGTGCCCAAGAAGGGGTAGTTAGTTAAGTTGAGGACAATCACTGGTTAGAAAATAGTTGACTAGGAAGCTACTATTGAGGGGGAAAATAAAATAGAGCCTATACACTCAGCTTGTTACTTTATTACTTCTGGGTACAAAGACGAAAACATAAATTATGGTTTCTGGGCATTTGATCAATTTAATCAATTTAATTAAAACTTATTAATGTATGTTTTGGACCAGGTAATCATGCAGGCAAGGCTCAGCAGCTAATAGTCTATTAAGTGAATAACCAAAATTTAGCCTTCCATACAGAGTAAATATAGATAGCATGTCAGTCACAGATAAAGCCCTTGGATGGATGGATGGATGATGGATGGTTGGATGGATGGATGGATGGGTGGATGGATGGATGGATGGATGGGATGGTGGGTGCATGTGTGCATGTGTGCGTGGGTGCGTGGTGCATAGATTGGATGGCTGATAGATGGCATACTAGCTTGCTGGATGGATAAATGTATCCTTTAAAACTGGTAAGAACTGAGCTTCAATTATTCAACTTTCTCTTTTTTAAAAAGGGAAGTGGATGGCAGGAATGAAGGTAAGCAGAAGCAGGTAGGCAGGAAGAGAGGGGAAGGTGAAATACTCCATTTATTTTGTTTATTTGCTCATCCTGGTCATGAACCCCAGACCCCAGATCTATGTGGACTGTTCCAAACCACTACTCTACCAAGGAATGCCTAACTTTCCTGTTTTATTTAGATTATGAGTTTATACTATTCTATATCCTCCTCATGTTCCTTCAGTGAACAAGGTTTTGAAATTTGATCACCTGCATAAACTTCTCAGTAGGGTGTTATTGCCATTAAAATTTTTTTTAACATTATAAGAGCCCACTTGTTCTTCATTAATTGTAGAAACATAGTCAACTCTGTAACACTTTTAATCGGGTTTAATGCCCTGTGCTACTTTCTCACTTTTTTTTCTAGACTGTGCCAAGAAATGAAGACCAGTAACTGCACCAGCAGAACACATAAAGAGAAAGGAAAACCTATCACACTTAGAAGACATAAAAAGTGTTCCAAATTCAAATATAAAGTAGTAGTTTAGAATTATTTATTGGACATAAATGTGATGTTTAAGACTATCTACTGAGGCAAACAACAGAAACCTGTCTGTATTGTTCCTGCTGATTCTTATAAGCATCATCCTGTCCACACACCCAAGCACCCTCGTACCCATTAGCTCATCCACCCACCCGGCCAGCCATCACCCATCCATTCATTCATAGGTTCATCCAGAACTTTCTTTGTGTTAACTATAATGTCCTCCTGTTCCCACCGAGGAAAATATTTGCTTATCTCTTCCTAAATATTTGACCACTAATATATGCAGCTTTCATTTAAAATGTATATTTATCAAAATTTAAAAATAAAAGACTCGATGCTATAGCCGTTATTTCCACCAACGCTGCTAATTCACTGAACTGGTTCCAGAGGAGCCGTTGCAAGATTTGGTCACTCAAGTTAGTTGTTCTCGTCATTATTATAAATACCATTGTTGCAATTACACATTCCCATCCACTCTCCCTAGGTTCACATCCTCTATCTTGCCCTGTTCTCTTACATATAACTAAGGTGAGGTTTTGTTTTGTGTTGGTTTTTTTTGTTTTTGTTTTTGTTTATTATCAGACTCAGCAATGCTAGAAGATCAAGTCACGAATTTTCTGGTTTTATTCCCTTCTGTGACCCAACACTTCACAAGTGTGAATGGCAGGAAGTGGTCACCTGGTTATTTCTTCAATTAACCACTTATGTCCTGTTAAGAACACCATGCTCTACACTTTGAAGCTGTGATTGCAGCTTATGAACGTCTTCTTTGGGTGGGGAGTTTGGATGATTTCAGTTTGCAAAGTGGAATGAGAAGGCTCACTGCTGACAGGATCTTGTGGGAATCTTTGGATAAAGAGCATAGTTGTCCCTACTGTGTGCTCAGTATGTTCAACACGTCACAACTGTTACCTCATCTAGCTCACAGGAATGTCAAAGGGCACTTTGACATTTTACAATATTTTTATTCTTCCACATTCCTGTGGAAGAAAGGAAGGTCCTCCCCAAAGTAGCTCAGTTAGTAACCTTGACTCAAACTAACAAGTAAACTCGCAGGACTAAGACCCCATTCCGATATGCTATTCCTGTGTAGTATGTTAAAGTGTTTCTCAAGTCTGAAACAAAAGGAATGTGAAATTTTAGAGCATCACTCTTTTTTCTTAAGAGACGCGTATCATATTTCTTTTTTTATTTAAGAAGAGAAGTAGGGAGGGAAGAAGGGAGGAAGGGAGAGAGACAGAGAAAACGAGAGGGAGAGAGAGAGAGAGAGAGAGAGAGAGAGAGAGAGAGAGAGAGAGAGAGAGAGGTGGTCTTCAGCCTTTCCTGGTAAAGCCTTTGTAATATCCATGTAAGTCAATAATTCCTTCACTTACTGTTGGCAGTTAATAGCCGCAAAAAATAAAACAAGTCAATGCCCCCAGTGACCCGTTTCCTTTATTCATGGGACGTTTTTGCCAGAAACTCTCTTTTAAAAATAATCTCTGAGGTTCAGATGACACTGTGTCCCCTGGAATATCTGTGTCCCAGACTCTGGAAAAACTGCTGCCTACATCCCCTTCATCACCTGCCATAACTGAAGGTCCAGAGAAAAGCAAAACTTCCAGATGAATGAGAAAATGCCTTCCTTTCCAGTGCACCTGTTTTCCTTAGCAGTTCCTTTGAGTGTGAAAGAGTCATTCCCCCACTCCTGCCACCCAAACTAAATGCCATGGTACCCGAGCAGGTCTGCAGCCATAACCCTATTGGTGAAACTTAGGACCGATGGTAACGTAAGGAAAGCGTACGTACACGAATCACAGCTAAATAAGATTGAAATCACATGAACAATGATGACCTCAAGGTCAGAGAAGGACAACCTGAGATTTATTATGGACAGTGCAGAGTAGGCTATGCATGAGACAAGAAAACTATCAGATATCCAGTGTATAGAAGGAAGTGGGCCAGTTTGTGTCTCCAAGAGACAGGAAGTCACAGAGAATGCAGAATCTCATGTGGATTTCTTAGAAGCCACACTTTGTAGCAGAAAGATGAGAGCGTGGTGTGTCCACACTCAGGATCTGGTCACAATTATGCCTCAATTTTCTGTGTGGCTTTAGGCAACTGCTTGGTGCCTCCTCTCTCTGGCTCATATAGTTCTAAGATAAGTGAGGTGAGTCGCGTGTTCTCAGCTTACCTTACTCAGTTATCACTGAAATATAATAAGATCACAGATGTATTGATAAAAAGGTCCAATGTTAAAAATGTTTAAAAGTAGGACACAAGGGAAAAGTTCCATAATCCCACGTTACACACCCTCACCTCACACCCTCACCTATACACATATGCTAGTCGTAATCATTATAAATTGGCAATTTTCTGCTTCTCCTTTTTTCTTTCCCTTCTTCTCTGGTTTATTTTTCTATCATTTCCTTTTTTTTTTTGGTAAGATAAAGAAAAAGAGAGTCAAGGAAAAGGAGGTATCAGTATATACAAAATGAAAATTCTAAATGCTCTGAAAGAAAGATATGAGGAAATCCCAAGGTTAGATTTTTCTTCAAAACATGATATTTCAAATGAGAATCTTGTGAAGGAATCAAAGGAGAAGTTTTCACATTGTAAAGAGAGCACACTTAATATATTTGGGGCAAATGCTGATTGATTGATTGTGTCATATGACTTTAAACCCTGATGATTTTTATATTAATGAGATAAGAAGAAAAGGAACTATGCAGTCATTGTGAGTCAAGCTATATGCAATTCTGCGATTTTTTTTTTTTTTTTTTGGTTTTAAAGGAAAGGTGAAGGCAAGAATGAAGGTGAGTAGACAGGCAGGCAGGAGGAGAGAGGAGGAAGAAGCATTTTATTTATTTTTCATTTATTCATCTGAGACTGAAACCCAAGGATATATCGCCTACATCCTTCAGAGGTAAATGACCTGACTGCTTTTCTACCAGGGAGCACCAGTTTTGTGATTTTTAGGAAATATGTATTTGGATGTTCAGATGACAAAATATACAGTCATAGATATAGATTTATAGATATATAAATGCATATTAAATATATACATGCAGATGTATGTGTGAATATATATAGGTATACACACACACACACACACACACATATATATATATATATATATATATATATATATTTCTCATATACATTTGGTCTTTATCTAAGATTCCTGTCTCCAAAACCCTTGGAATTTCCTAAGTGATGAGAGTGATACATGCATCTTTTTTATGTTAATTAGCTGACCTTTGCAAGCCCTTGGGGAGTGGTTTCCAGTGAAGCCAACCCCTGATTAGAGGGTTGGGACTTTCTGCCCCACATCTTGACCTTGGGGGAAGGGAAGAGGGACTAGAGATTGAATTTCATTCATCACTTATACTTATGCAATGAAACCCCCCAGAAAAATTCCAAAGGATGGAATTTGGATTCCTTCTGGGAAGGCGAACACATGGAGAGTCTGGGAGAGAGGTAGCTACAGACAGCTGATGGTAGCCATACATCCTTCCCAAATATGTTGCCTGATGCAGGGTACCGTGTGGCTGGTCCTGAACTGTCAGCCAGCAAGTGAAATGTTTCTCTTCAGTTCTGTGAGTCACTCCAGCAAGTTGATCACAACCAGGAGAGGCTCATGGGCATGTCTGGTTTGTCATCAGTCAGAATGGTCAGATGTACAGGCAACAACTGGGACTTGAGACTGAAGTCAGAAGTTGTGGACAGTCTTATGGTACCGAACCTGTAAACTGTGGAATCTGATGCTATCTCCAGGTAGCTTCAGAACTGAGTTGAATTCTTGGACACATCATGCTTGCTGGTGATGTGAGAACACACACACACACACACACACACACACCCCTCCCTGATTAGTGCCAGAACCAATAGATTTCATTTGAAGGTAGTTTTGAAAAAGTTTCTAGGTTTACTTGGAGGCTAGAAGGATTGAAACTTTCAATCATTCATCTTCTATCCCAACTCTGATATTTGGCATTTTAAAATATGCAAACCCATTATTTGGGGGCAGTAAACTATTGCTACTTTGATGCTTATGTATGTCACTCCTGGGGCCCAGGTGCACTCTCTCCTTACCTACCCTCAGAATCAAAAAGCATGGACACCCCTCCCCACAATGAGGTCACACTAAATCTCTCCACGCAACTTACTCCTTCTGGTGGGAGATGAAGGGGAAGTCTTCCGAAGCCAAAGAGAAATTTTCTTCTCCTGTTTTACTAAATCTCTATATAAACAGTAGAATCCCAACTGTTAATACAACTTTGAAGTAGAAGCCTCACGTCTCTGCCAAACGCCAAATTAACATCATTCTTTGTTATTTTCTTACTTTTGCCAAAAATGTGTTGTAGGTATCAAAGTGTTTAAGAGCCAAATTTTGAAAACAAGGGGTATGCTTTCTCTCCATTTTTTTTTTTTTTTTTTTTATAAACAAAGCTAGTTCCCTTGGTGGCTGTACTTTTTTTTATTACTGATACTCAACCACTTTCCAGGAAGGCAGGAAGGCAGGATACAGAAGAAAAAGAGGTTCTGTTGGCACTGGGCCTTCCAGCCTAAGTGAGGATAAGTCGTCTTAGAGACAGTAATCTGATCAATATTCAAATAGGAATCTTTTGCCAAAACAATAATTGGGAAAAAAGGAAAAAGAAAATGCTTCTACTACTTTTCCCCAAACCAGTGATAGTGATGTGGAATATACTGGTGACTGTGTCTCCTCATATGCAAATTCTCTGACCAAAAAAGAATAGCAGACATCTCTGCAGAACAGAAATGAGGTAGAAAACCAAGTAATTAGGGAATATTTTAGATCCAAGAGATGCTACTAAAAGCAAACATCTGCACACAGCCCCAAGTATTGTGCAATGTAACCAAAAACATTTTTTAAAAGTGATGCTCTGTGTCTGGTTTAGTTTTTGTTGCTAGAATATACGATCTCCCTCGTCCTTCCTGAACCCTCTGTAAAGTTGCCAGATAGAGAAATCTTGAGCAAGGGTTCCTCTGTGATAGTGTTTCAGAAGACAACTCCCTTATACACTGGGGCCAGTGTGATCGAGTAAAGGCAACACGTGTGTGGCTTTGAGATGACCCATTAACTGAGCTGAGAGGTTGGAGCTGGTGCCAAAGGAGTAGAGAATGTCGGCTGATAGGGAAATGCTGGCATCTAGGGGAATGGGATTTTCCAAAAAAAACCAAAAGTTTCTTACACATACATATGACAGGGAAGATAAGCCCAGCTGTTTCTCAGGGTTACACAGAAAAGCCTAGATTTTTATAGAAATAGCTTTTCTGACAATATTAATTTATTTTTGGTGTGCACATGAGAAACATGGCCATTGATACGAAACCTGGTCTGTCTCAGAATCAGAGAAATCTAGCACTTGATCTTTGAGAGTGTCTCACCCCAGTGACTCATTTCTCGGATGAGGACAAGAGGTATGTACTAGTTATTGGCAGAAGCAAAAGGAAAACTGAGCAGAATTGACTGCCTACAGCAGAGTATAGTCTAACCTCCTGAATGGCTTCCATTCTTGGTGATAGTGACTATTTTTAAGGTACTGATTAGTCACCTTTGCTAAGTTCTGTGTGTTTGAGCACTTAAAACATGATCATTTATATTGCTCAGAACCTGCGAATCTATTAGATATGGAAATAAAAACTTAAATTTGAACTTAAATCATAGACATCAGGGAAGGGGGAAAGATACATTTCAGAATTAAGAAAACAAAGCATATGTCAAAATCTACTCCTTCAACAGAGACAATTGATCAACGAAACAGAGGATTGCATTTGAGTATCTGAGGATAGTCACACACATTTCAAGTTCCACAGAGATGTGTATTTGAGATGAAAATATGGGGCATGGAGACAGACAACCTCTGATTCAGAAGTGAAGTTACTGGCTGATGTTCAGGAATGGGTCACGAGATGTCGCATCTTATGCTCTAGCATGGAAGTGATAGAGAAAGCATTCTCCTTGAACATACACACCATGAAATTTAAACAATTCTTTCCTTAGTCCTGGAGAATCAAGCCAAGACCTCCCGACACAGGAAAAGTCAAATAGTACAGACTATCTTTTCATTACAAAGAAGAGTAGCTACATTATTGGTATTAAGTATTTTTCATATGAGCTCTTATTTAGTAATGACATCTTACGAGGGATTCTGGATTCCTAGCAAAGACTGCAAGTTCACCCAAAGTCAAGAAGATGACATGGTTGAAAAAAAAAAAAACCAAGTATCAGAATTGGATTCGCTTGTCCATTTCTCCATTTTACACATATCTCTTTCTTCAGAAATAATGAACAGCTCCAAGAAAAAGAGGTCATTTGGCCAAAAAAGACTTTATGACCAATTCTCATGTCATCCACATCAGAAGCAAAATATATTTGAACTAGATTTTGACATGCATTTGAGTGATCTCTCATGACCACGTTACGACTTTAGCAACTGGCGGTGACAATTGTCAGGAATTTGAGGAAACTCAAAGTTGTAAAACCAAATCAATACTAAAAGACTCTGAAGACTTAGAACATTGTAAAGCTAGGAGCAGAAACTCTGCTTTGGGATTGTAATCCTGTATATTTTATCAGGCAACAGTTTTCTCACGTATTTGAATACATTCCTGGAAGGCTCCAAGCTTTGATCTTTGGTTTCCTCCTCTCTGTAGATTATGCACAAAATTCCCTAGAGAGTGGAACTTGGCACCATTTTTTGCTAGTCTTAGGGAAACCAAATCCAAAGCCAGAGATAAACACTTCCCCACTGTACATTTTTGAAAGCAATAGTGCTTATCTCACTGTTTGATAAGCAATGCAAATTTAAGTGGCTCTCGTGTATCCACCTTCTCTTCAACTTAAAGGAGTTTCCTATCATCTGTGTGAAAATTGTATGTTTAAGAGAACATGATATTTAAATCAACTTGAATACATTTTTTAAAATCCATTACCAGCTCTCTACTTTTTATGTAGGGATATTAAAAATCGATCTCATTTTCCTTTCTTTCACAATGAGGTTTTTGTAGTTATGGTCAGTCTTTGCAGCGGTGATGCTTAGAATAGAATCAAGACCGCATAAGACAAATTAATTTTCTGGATTGGGCAGTGGAAACCCATACCTGAGATAAATGGACAACACATAATCATTGGTATAGCTGCGTAGGACTGGATCCCAACACGTGTTATTTAGCAATCAGATGTGATTCAGGGGTGGGCAATTGAAAGAGTGCATAGCAAGTTCTTGATGTATTATAGAGTGAGTCTCTATCTTCCTCCCACCAAGTTCTTCTTCGCTTCTGCACACATTTAAATTCTGTTGGGATGTCAGCAACATTTCTCTCTGCTATGACCCATCATAGACTAGACAAGCACATGTCTCTGTGTTTGCAATAAGACAACCTGATCACCAAGTGTGATGATTCCATTTAATTTGCCCTATTTGCCTGGATTTCTCTGGTACTTACACTAAATAATTGAGATGGGTCGTGGCCCAAGTTCCTTGACAGAATATGCCTTTTCCACCTGTGGATTTGCCCTTTTCACCCAACTTTAAGACAAGTTTAAGCTTTTACTGGGGTGAATTCTTGGAGGATATTTCTCCTTAGGGTACTTTTTCATATTAGAATTATATATAATTCTTTTCTGACTTTTTTCTCTAGGAAAAAAAAAAACCAGGGTGTTGGCATTTTTAAAGGCTGTCTCTCTGCATTTTATTATATAAATCAGTTTTCTTGCAGGAGTCAAAGGTCACTTCTCCTGCTGCATAACAATACTTTTCAGCCTAATATTAAAAGCTGGCTTCATTTTACTTTGTAATATAAAGCTTCACTTTGGCATTAATATCATGCGGAAGGCAGCTGCCCACATAATAGGTTTCTTGAACAAAATGAGAAAACACACATTTATCCAACAATTTTTAGCAAGGAGGCTACAGTTTGGATTAAATAAAAAAAAAAAAAATCAGCCATTCAGGCTGTTACTTCTGAAAAAAATGCCTGATGGGGATGCTAAATAGCCAATGAGTTTATTCCTATATAACATATGTATAGAATCCTTATTGACATGGTGAGGAGGAAAGGAATGTGGGTTTATTTTAATTGAGGCATAATTGACATAAAAATTATATGAACTTCACATTTACTAGAGAATAATTCAAAATTTGTATATATCATGAAATAATCACCACAGTAACTCTCATTAACATCTGTCATCTTATATAGTTACCACTTTTTTTCCTAATACAGGAGAGCTTGTAAGATCTGCTCTCAGCAACTTTCAGATATGCAATGCAGTATTTTTAACTACATCTCCATGCTCTAGCTGACATCCTCATGTCTTACGATTTTGTATTAGCTGACAGTATGTGCCTTCTAACTTTCTCACCCATGTCTTCCCTCACCACTACCCTATTCCCTGTCCCTGGCACCACCAATCGTTCTCTGTATCTGAGAACTGGGTTTTGTTTTCATTTGTCTTTTAGATTCCACATGTAAGTGAAATCATATGGTAACGTGGTATTTGTCCTTCTCTGACTAATTTCACTTAGTATAATACTTTTAAGGTCTTTCCATATTGTTGCAAATGGCAAGTTTTTGCTCACTTAATGATCAAATAATATTTCTATTATGTACATACACAGACACATACATATGTAAATATATGTTACATTTTGTGTCCACTCATTGATTGATGGGTATCTTAGGTTATTTTCCTATCTTAGCTACTGTAAAAAATGCTGGAAAGAACAGGGGGTGTCTTCTTCGGAGTTAGTGTTTCATTTTCTTTAGATAAATATTGAGAAGCAGAATCATTGGATCCTTTGTTTGGTGGTTTGTTGGTTTTTGGTTTGTTTTTAATTTTTGGAGAAACACCCCTTTCTGTTTTCCATAATAGCTGTAACAGTTCACATTCCAACCAATAGTGCACAAAGACTAGCCTTTCTTCACATTCCTCTCCAAGCTTGTTTTTTCTTATCTTTTTGCTAATTCTAACAGGTATCAAGTGACATCACACTGTGGCCTTGATTTGCATTTCCCTGATGATCAATGAGGTGGAACGTCTTCCCAGGTGCCTGCAGCCATCTGTGTGTCTTTGGGAAAACATCTCTTCAGAGCCTCTGCCCTTTGTTTAATCTGAATGCTGGTTTTTGCTGATTAGTTGTATGTGTTCTTAATATGTATTTGGATATTCACTAACCTCTTATCAAATATATGATTTGAAAATATTTTCTATTATTTGATTGGCTGCCTTTTTATTTTGTTGATGGTTTCCTTTGCTGTCAAAAAAAGTATTTTAGTTTAATGTCATTCCATGCATTTATTTTTGCCTTTCTTACCAGTGCTTTTGGGGTCAGTTCAAGGAGTTTGCCATTTGTGTTTTCTACTAACTGTTTTTTTAGGTTTTAGGACTGGCAGTCATGTTTTCATTCATTGTCAATTCTTTTTACGTCGTGTATAATGTTGGAGATACTGGTGGCTCAGTTACATTCTTTGCATGTGGTTGTACAGTTTTCCCAACCACTCTTTATTCAAGAGAGCACTCTTGCTCCCTTGTACATTATTGGCTCCTCTTGGCATAAATTGATTTGCCATCTGTGTGTAGGTTTATTTGTCCTCTGTCCCATCGAATGATATGTGTGTTTTATGCCAGTGCTGTACTGTTGTATGACTATAATTTTGTAGTATAGTCTAAAATAGGAAGCATCGGACCCTCCAGCTTTGTTTTTCTTTCTCAAGGTTGCCTTGTTTGGGGGGGTTCTAATTTTTTTTTTTTTTTTTTTTTTTTGTTTTTTTTTTTTTTTTTTTTTTTTTTTTTTGGTTCTGTAGGATTTTCAGATTTTTCTATTTCTGTAATAATGCTCTTAGAATTTTAAAAATGGTTACTTTGAGTCTGTAGATGCATTTGGGTAGTGTGGACATTGTAACAATATTAATTCTTCCAATTCATGAGCACAGAATATCTTTTCATGGATGCCTATCTTTAACTTCTTTCATCAATATTTTATAGTTTTCTGTGTACAGGTCTTTCATGTCCTTTATTAAACTTTATTTCCAGGTACTTTATTCCTGTCAAAGCAATTGTGCCTGGGATTTTTTTTTTTCTTTAATTTCTCTTTCTGATAGTTCTTTATTAGTGTATAGAAACACATCATATATTTTTGTAGATTGATTTGAAAATAGTGGGGGAAACAAGTCTAGAGTGTTTTTTTAAAAGCATCTGTCAGTTTTATGGCCCTCACCAGCCACCATCACCAGGAGCATAACCCAGGAAAGCCCAGCTGGCCAGGCTTTAAAAGAGGCTATGAGGCTCTCCTATCCACAGTACAGGTGTGCCCTGGGGCAGGTGAGGCTGACCGCTCAGTCGTTTTCCGTTCGCTGCAGCCTGCGGGTCTCCTGGGCACAAGCCCCTGTAATTTTCAAAGGTAAGTGTTTTGGGGGCTCTCTTAAGTGTAGATCTTAAAAGTTGGGGTGCATGATAAGGGGCACAAATCTTTCGCTCCCCAGGGAGAGGCTATGAGTTTTGAGCTCCCCTCTGGTCCTGGATTGCCTCAGCATGCACAGGTCAGAGAGATTTGGTACCATCTTTTCCTACCCATGTTGATGTGTTTTATTTTTGTTTTCGTTGTTGTTGTTTTTTGTTTTGTTTTGTTTTTTTTGTCTTGCCGTGTGCAGAAGTCGCTCAGTCAGATTTTAGTTTAGAGATTTGGTGTGTCTGTGTGAGGAGGTTGGTTCAGGATCTCAGCCATTTGAACCGGAATATTGAATTGTGAAACGCATCTTAAGCCAGTGCTAAAGGAGCCATGTCAAAAAAGAGAAATCGTTTTGTTAAAGACAGTCGTGTACTTTCCTGGGTACTCTTGCATGACAAAAAGCAAAGGCAAAATTGCATTTGTCTCACTTTCTGCTGTGCCCTTGTGTAGCTATTAAGTCTTTGATGACACCCGAAATGGCAGCTTCGTGTGAAGTATTCAAGTAAAATCTATCTTACTTGTACATAGTTGAGACTAAGTCCAGCCTGGATGTGAACTAACCTCCCAGGATTGACATGAATTTTAGCCTTTGAGAGAGAAATCTTTCCTGTATACTGTGTGTCCCCTTGTATCAATACAAGAATGCAGTTTGGTTTACAAATTTATTTAAAGCTGTTTTCCAGTATAGCGCATATATTTCTCTTCTTCTTCTGGTATGTTTCCAGAGCATACACTGCATGCCCTTCACTTGTGATTCTCTGGGACATTGTTTTCAAATAATTTATTAAAGTCAAAAAATAATTTGGTGGTCAATCCATCTACATGCCCACTTGCAATTTCTTTTTCCTATTGCATTTGAGATTTAATTGCAAATACTGAGATGAAATTGACCCAGGGAAGTCTTGCCAAACCAATCCACAAACAAAAGCCATAGTCAATTCTCTCTGTCACTGTGATTGATAAGGAAACCAGTGCCTTAATTTCTCAGGTGATTTCCCTCTCATCTTCATGAACCTGCCAGTAACATTCAGGAGGCACGTGAGAGAAGAAATACACTCCAAACCTGAGCAGCAAGTGAAGGTTTTTGCTCCTGCTCTGTCTACTCTCTCCCTCTTTGTTTTTCTTATTCTCTTCTCTTATCCTCTTGCACGATCTGTTCTAATATCTGCTTGGAAACCTCTAACCTCTGGCAAAATAACTACATATGTTACTTAAATGCCACGGTGACTTTATAGGACTGTGAATTTTAGAATTCTCAAAGCTATAGATTTCAATGTGGTTCTTTTATTCTGTTCTTTTTTCTTTTTTAAAGAAAAGGTACAAGCAGGAATGGAGGCAGGCAGGCAGAAGGAAAGAGGAGGAAAAAGCATTTTATTTATTTAATTTTAGCTGTGCATCTTGAGTGTTCCCCTCCCCAACCCAGGGACTTGAACCCAGGTCCTTGGGTTGTACGTGGACTGTGCTTGAACACAGGCAGTGAATCTAACCACAGCTCCCCCAGAATGTAGCTCAGTGTTGCTCTTAAAACTTTCTAGCATCAGCCTCTCTGGACTGAAGCTCTGACTCAGAAATTCCACATCCCGAAAATGATGTTCCAGAACCATCTGTGTTTAGTTCACTGTGTGTGATGGAAACTAAAGGCATGAAATGCATTTCTGGGAAGTCCATGCCCAACCTCTAGGATGTTTCCCTTAAAAAGTCAGCACATACACATGGGCATGTGCATATTTGCACAATTCTCCTTGGAATTCAGAAGACCTAGCTCTGGGAACAACTTACTTCTCAAATTCTTTAGAGCTTGAACTGTATCCTCCCCCACCATCAGAGATTCAATCTGTTTCCACTAGAAGCCAAAAAAAAAAAAAGGCTGCCATTGTAAGAAAGAGACAGCCTGATCTAATTGATCCCAGCCCCTGGGGGAGGAATGTTCTTCACTTAATTAAGAGCACAGCCACCTGCTTGGTATATTGGTGTCTAGTAATTCACTACAGCAGGTTCCTCCGTGGTTTGGGGCAGCAACTTTTACTGACGCGTGGTATTCAAAGCCAGCTCCAACGTTGGTTCTTAAATTGTCATAATACAGGCTGCGCTACAGCTGATTGGAATACTGACTGGAGACTGCTGATTGGCTGAGAGCAAATCAAATCTGAGCGAAACCACTCTGCACTAATAGAATAATTAAACAGAATGCTCAAAAAAAAAATTATGTATCCATTGCTCCACATAGTCCTGATGATGTAACACAGTTTAATCTCTCTAGCAACCCGCCTCTCTGAGATGTTTAATCAAAACCAACCTTAGCTGTTCTGTTTACTGTGGAGTGATATTGAGACAGTCCTGTCCAATAAAAATATTCCTATTTTACTTAAAAACCCAACAGGTGTTTTTAAAGCTTTGTACCATCTATGCATGAGTTTACAAAACATAGTAAGTTGCAAATTTTTAAAGACCCAAAAGATGACCAGTTTCTAAACAAATTCCAAGGGGTCCTTGAAATTTTGTTCGGCGAAGACCCCAGGTAAATATTGCTTATTATTTCAAGGAAATTAAGAGTTTTAACTATTAACATTATGGTGAAAATTATAAATTCACTAAAGTACTACTGAGAACTTAATTATATGACGTTACAGGACGCCAGAAACCAAACTACTTATTTAGCATGATTTAATTGCTCCAAGTTTTCTTTTCTGTCCCTTATTGTTATTTTGACTCTGTTTAGTAATGCCAATAGCTCATTGTGCTGTGGACCTAAAATGAAGTGGATGGCCTTTCTACTTTGCAAAAATTGAAACTATTTTTGATCGGTTGATTACAATTTCTACCATTTAAATTCAAAGATATTTTTACTTAAAATGGTTGTTTATACTCTTTAAATTGCAAGTCCTTAACAGTAACTGTGAATTTTCAGAATGATACTGTTTTTTGTTACATTTTATCAATCTCCTGTGTGTAAGCTACTTATCTAGTAAGAATATTTAATATGTATTTACTTTATATGTTTTTTGAAACTACTGATGTCTTTATCAAGTAGTTGACATAAAGAACGTCACCAGTTATGTTACTCTTTTTTGCCTTTATTTCATGAAAATTAATACATGGATATTTATGCTGTATTTCAAACTTTAGACAGCACTGAAAGAGGAAAAATATCCCCTCAGCTCCCCAGTACAGTCACAGAGAGAATCACTTTTATCAATTTTTGTAAGCATTCAAGACTTTTGAAATATATATGTACGTATATAAAGTATTTGTCTTCTGTTTTCAAATTTGTAACATAAAATTGAGATGTTATAACATTTTCTATAACTAAAATTTTCAGGGGAAAAAATTTTAGAGAGCTTTACGTGCCAATTCTTATAGATTTGCCTATTTTTTTAAGTGCTGCTGAGGTTTTGTTTTTTTAGGATGGATAAGTCATCATTTATTGAGTCATCTTTATGTTGATAGGTTATTTTGAACATTCACTCTTTTAATGTTGAAACTGAAGCAGATGTAAACGCAAATCTATCACTCATCTCCGGTACCTAGAATAACTGCGTCTTAGAGTTTTACATTTCATATTTAATAGAGATATGGGTCTTTCAAGGTAGATGAAAGAGTACATCAGTTCTTTCCTATTGTCTCTGCCTGATGAACTTTGTCCTCTAGACATTTCTGTGGTTTCCTCACTCTGTCTACATTTCTGAATCTTTTTCCGCTCTCGAGATAACAAGGCCAGTACTCTTTTTCTATCACCTGACCTTTAGTTTTATCTCACAACCATCTGATCTATAATACATTTATTTGATTATTTATTGTCTGGATAACTGTTTTTCTCTCTGTCTCTGCTACTCATATCAATGCTAGTGCTTAATACTATTTATTGAAAAAGTGGAAAACATGAACAGAAAAGCGAACTGTAATTTTATCTGTCTTGGTATTTGGCTTTCCATCTTGATAGCATAGAAACTTGGGAAATCAAAGGAAAATAGTACACGCTTTCTTTTAATCACGCCTAAAGCTTTTGAAAAAGTTGCGTTAGAAAATCTGTCCAAGTTTCTCTACTAAGGTCACACAGTTTTTGCAAGCCAAAGTGAGCTGTCATTATGAACTCCACCATATGAGAGAGGAGAAGTTAGAGGTTTTATGTCTTCTGAATGTAATCCAAGTAAGGCATTGGGTAGTTTAACACGAGGCAGTTTCTCTTTTTTAGGTCACCAGAGAGTGGCACTCCTGGTGCTGCGTCACCAGAAATCTCTCCGGCTGCTATCACAGTGACATTGTGGTCTGCTTCCTTGGGTTCCCCAGGCAATGCCCCATAAATTCCTTCCGTTTGCATCATGCCTCTTCTTTGTCTTCGCTTTTGTATTGTACCATCTTCAAGTGGGATGATTATGCTGATTATGAGAATACATCCCATTTATCACCAAATAGGACAAAGAGTTTAGAAATTGTTGTCAATCTACCTTCACTTGCTTAATTGAATTTTATCACGCTTCAGCGTGGAAACTTTGGAGGATTCATTCTCAAAAGCTGATACTCCTTTTCTGATCGTCTTTAATTCCTTAACTCCCTAAACAAATGTGTGTAACACCATTAACCAAAGATGCTGCAAATAAAATTCAGGAATTTCAACACATTAGAGATCAAAGGGCATAAGGCTCTAGAGTAAACCTGTCTTAAGAGAAGCAAAAGGAAATCCCAGGGTTGATACCTGAGACAGGGTGTATTACATTATGTCCTAAATCTGCAGAACAAATTAATATTTAAAAAAATAATAATAATTAATGATCCTTAAGTGAATTAGTGTTCAAAGGAGAAAGACAAATACTGAATGTTCTCACTCATTTGTGGAATATACAGAAGCAAAGCAGTGAAACAGACAAAACCAAACCATCCCTTGGACATTGACAATAGAAGTGAGGCCGCCAACAGGGAAGGAGTAGGAAGAAGTGTTGAGGAGGGGGGCGGGGTCCCCTGGTAGTGGTGGAGGGCTTGCGATTTTAGTGGTGGACTGGGCCTCTTGTCATAGTTGAGGAATGGAAACTGCACATAGGGGTTTAGATTATTTTGTCAGTCAAAGTTACCTCTGTAAATATTAAGCTAAAACATAATCCTATTAAATGCTCACTCATATTACCAGCATCACGAAGCAACCATTTAAAAACTCTTGGGAGCTATAGTGATTGATACAAGATTAAATATTTTGTTCTTTTTTGGTTTCTGGTAGGTGGTGGTTTTCATTGTCCTCACTGTTTATAAGAAATTATAAATGACAAATGTTAGGCAATGATGAGTATGGCTGGAGGTACTGGGATTATATAAAACTTCAAACTCTATAGCTAGAAAACATCTTTAAAAATTAGATGAGTAATAAATGACCATACCTTCGAACACGGAGAAATACTGCATGTTCCAAACTTAGGTTGTCACTAGTTAGTAGGGAAAAAATGGTGCCAACTTCATGCATATTAAACAGAAACAAGCCATGTGGCCATTTTTTTTTTTTTTTTTTTTTTTTGGTTGAAATGTAAAAGTAACTTTTTAAAAAAGCTTTTCATGTATGTCTGTACTTCCTTTTAATCTCTTTGGCATTTTATAGTTGGCACTTTTCTTTAGGTTTAAAAAAATATCAAATGCTTTCCTCTGAATAAGAATGAATCACCAACTTATTTCCATGTTTACCAAAAGTAGCTCAGAAGTGAGTGATATTTTTTCTTGATGGCAGTAGCTTCAAAGCACTGTTTCTTACAAAAATAATTATGTTATAAGATGTGAATTTTTTTAAATTTGTAGTCAAAGAGGTTAATTAGTTGCTCAGGCCATTTTACAAAGAATTTATCTATTTTGTGCCTCAATTTTGTTAGGAAAAAAAGAAACCATGTTTCAGTCAGGAGAAATAGGAAAAAAAAATTCAGGTAAATATATATTTTTGAACTATTTGGAATTCAGCCATTTTCTAGATTCCATAGTCTGTTTTATTTTGAAGATTACCTTTAGATTTGATCCTGAGACAAGTTCTTGTTTTTATTTTGAGGATCGTGTTAATGTGAGAACTGAAAATCTTAAATCAGCCTTCTGGAACATTACAAAAAAAAGTAGTGATTATATGAACATACTTTAATTCATTTAGTCACAGTATTTACTCAGAACCTATTTTATGCTCATCCTTCTATTCCTGGGCATGTGATAGTGAGCAGAAAAATGACTACCCTTGTGATTTAAGAATCATATATGAAAACTGAGGTTACAAAGAGAGAAAGGGACAGGGCATGGGAGCAAAGGGAGCAGGGTCCAATGGACAGTGGTAGAAGATTATCAGAAATATGGTGTGATCACATAGATTTGATGAACCATGAACCTGCACCTTAAAACAGTGTTGTAAAACAATATTACCTCGATGAAAATATTCTATAAAAAATAAAAAAACATAATGGTATTCAGACAAAAATGGAATTCTTCCATAAGAAAGGGTTTATCTAATCTGTCAGCCATGGAGAAGGTTATAAAACAGTCTCTTGAGATCCTCAAAATTTAGTTGCAGAAACAATTATTTAGCTCCATTCAGGTAGATCCTGAAACATAAAGAGATTTTGGTTTTGCACCTGGTTACAGGTCAGTGCAACTCACAAATGGAACAGAAGTTCAAGGTCAATCTTGTGATACGTTGCCATTGAAGACTGACAAGTTTGTGCCAGACAAGAAATGGGAATAACTCGAAGGGGTATTTCTTCCTAGTGGAACCACGTTTTGATAGCTAGAAGGTTCTGGCCACAAAGACTGTCATTAATTCAAAATAATACAATGATTTTTTACAATATTTAGGTATGCTCAAGTTTGTTTTGACCATCAAGTGATCATCAGATACTATCAGGTGATTCTCTACTGTAAGAGAATGGAATGTCTGTCAGATGACAACAAGAGAGATTTCATATGAAAATAAAAGTCCAACTCAAATACGATTGCAAGAGAACTACTGTCTTTAAATGACAAAAATAGTTTGGATATTTTAGATGGTAAATATGTAGTTAATTATTTTATGCTATGCAGGGTAATCTGAGATGAAATAGGGGAGAATCGCATCTTCTGATTTCTGTCTGTTCATTTTTATGTTTAAAGTTTAAATCAATGGAGAGCCAAATACTCATTAATTTCTGAGCCCACCATTTTCATCCAAGATTGCAGTTTTCTCCTTTGAAGAAGATAGAAGTGGCCTGGTTGACGGGGGCGCAGGTTGGGAGCAGTGAGAATAGACAGGGTTTATAAAAAGTTGGAAGAGGAACTGTTTAATTCTCACTGTACTTGGCTTTTCCAGGGTCGATTATGTACTTCTTACGATTGTGACATTGAAAATCTGTACTTTTTATAGTACGCAGTGGGAAAAAATGTAAGCTGTAAAACGTTGCTTTAAAAACGTGTTTAAAAACAGTGTTCTGACACTTTATTGCACAATCAGCTCTTACATTAAGCATTTATGGCAGCTACAAATTCACAGCATGGTTTTGATGCAGTAATAAAAAGCACCAAAATGGGTCCAACTGACATTTTACAGCCAGAACAAAGGGTTGAAAGTTTAAAGCTTATCTCTCGCTACTACGCGTTACATATTAGCTACATTATCTCTTAACAAGATTGCATGTACTCGCCCTCAAGATATTTCCAACAGTATATTATTGATGAATTCCACATTGCAGCCATGTTCAGAGTCAAAGAGCATGACTTTATATGACAAAATAAACCTAAGGTAATTAGGAGAGACTCCAGTATTTATTTGAGACCACTGATTGCATCCGTAGCTCATCCAAAAGCCATCCTTGCCCAGAGGAATGGACAAATCTCATTTCTGCTCTTCTCTGGAGTTCCAGCCAATCCTCCATCTTTCTGTACTCTTTAAAAGTATGGATTCAAAAAAATCTCTCAGGTATTCTGTACATTTTCTCCTTGGATTTTGAGGCTCTCAATTAGTTAATACAATCACAAATCTGTAGTTCAGTCCAACCTACCTCCATCTCAAATACCCACACAGTTACCACTAAAATTGTGACTCTTTATCAACATCAGATTAGTGTGTTGGCTGACTGATATTTTGCCTAAAGCTGATCCAAAATACATGACAATGTCTAAGTTGCTGGTTTGAAACCTTGAGAGTGCGTATTTGAAAAGAGATGTGCTATATGACTCTGAAAACTATCTACAGGTTTTCTAGGTGCAGTTGAGTCTTAAAGATACATGGTAACGAGGTAGGATGGTAGCTAGTAGAGTTTCAATAAGAATGATCAATCTGAGACTTTACTTAGCTCATGAATTTGTCTATGGAAAAAAAAAAAAATGTTATTTTCCCAGGCCAATTTTTCTGTGAAATTACAGCTGCCAAAAGACTCATGACTTGGACATAGTTTAGTCCAGTTTCTCCACATTGCAACAGAAGCCAAGATGTGCTCTTCCCCCAGGGCTGTGAGAATTTGTCTGAATGCCATATTCATCAATTTTAATGTTGGACAGTCATTTTGGGATTGAGTTATATAAAGATATTTACCAGTCAATCTAGCCTCTGTTGTCTGGATAAATCAAGTATAGGCCAGTAGTGACCAAGTTATTTAGAGTTTGTGTTTGTTTAATGATTAAACAGTATGATAGAATTCTCTACATACTTTATGAAGTTTTATTTTTAGAAGATCTTAGTATACAGTGTTTGCTTTGATTTGTATCTATACTGTGTATTTGAAGCACAGATAACAGATAGATATAGGACATTGTGTATCTATAGTTAGAAATCTTTAATTCCTTGGGGAAAGAAATGTTTTACACTGACATCTTGCATTGAAATTCCTGGAATGATACTATAGTTCCTTTCACTACTTATTGAGGCTGCTTTGGATTCTTCCAATCACATGGGCAGAATGGTATCTTGCATATATGATGTTGGTATCATTCCTGGAAAATACTGAGTTTGTAGATGACAGTCTAGAACACATGGCTCTCCTAGCTCAAAGATATCTCATTAGATTCTTATATGGAATTTCATTGATTTCATAATCTGTAAGGCAAGCAACTCATTCTCTTGCGCAAACATGAAAAGCATTGCTTTAAAATTTAAAAAATACATTTGGAAACTTCATATTGCTTTATGAAACTGAACAATAGTAAAGACAGAAAATAATGATCTCTGCTCCTTTGTTATTGTTACCAGCTTTTCTGATGACAAATGTTACTAATAATATTACAAATGCAAACAATGGAAGAATAATATATACATACACACACACACACACACACACACACACACACACAAATATTATAAATGTTTATTGCAACCCAGGCCATGCCCATCTCTTAAGAGTTTGACCCTGTTTATCCCGTATTTCTTTTTCATATATCTATTAAAACATATGTTTATGATTTTAATATATTTGTACAACTTGCTTTTCACAACTAACAATATAATGGAAACTTCAAATTAGACCTCCAGAAAACCCATCCCTCTTTGGGTCAATCATTTAGGAATCATACTGATTTTCAGATTTTATTTTCTTCACTTAGGTTCTTCAGTTTACCTACAACTTCATGAAGTATATGTTGGTGGTATAACAACTTTATTTTTATATGAGAGTACTTGTCAAGTAGTCAAAATGACTTGTCACAAGTTACAGCTGTTGACTCTGAGTAAGATCAAAATGTCAGAGAGAGAGACTAACAAAGGTTAATGAAAGGAGCCGTAAACTTCAGGTGGGCCAGCAACCATTTTCACAGGTTGACTAGTTGTTTGAAAATGAAATCTAGTTAGAGCAGAAGGCTCAATAGGTCTACTGAGAATTCTTAGTAAAATTCTCAAATTACATTCAGAAAAGCTATCAGAATATTCTGCCAACACAAGATATGTCTGATACCATTAATGCTTTAAAAAATAGTGAATTGGAAAAGGTTGGGACAGGATATCTGGGTTAGTGTATATGGAGTATAGGGTTAGAAAGAGAAAGGAAGAGAGACAGCTATATAATAAGATATGGTTTGATGCAGATTCGAACTCCCAGATGTTTCTTCAACATCAATACAAATATTTTTCACATGTACAAATCCAGGTAAGAATGGAAAATAAGGCTTGAGTCATTGAAATGTTAAAGCAAATTATTCTACCTTTCAAATCTAGATATGTGTTTTAAAACACTAGTAAATGATTTGGTCATGCTGTGAAGAGAAATGAAAACTAAACATCAGTCTTAACAACATCCTGTTGAGGGAGTTGATCTATCAGTATTGAAAGTAACATTGACATTGAGTATTGATGATAAATCTAAAATTAAATCTAGTCATTTAATTGTGGTAATTATTTTAAGAACTCAAAAGATATTACTGAAATAGCATTTAATAAAAAAAAAAGTCAATTTGGCATATAATCATGAACCCAAGAAAGGAGAAAGAGAAAGCTGAATAGAGATTTGCATCCTGTGATTGCTCTACAGTAGACTTGCCCCTGTCATTCAAAATAGCAATCCCTTCTTTTACTGTTGACTTGGAGTTTCTTACCTTAGAATCCATGGAACCCGTAGCTACTTACAGGAGGTCCAGAAATCTCCTGAAATCATTTGTACAATTCTCTGGTTGCTTGTTGTGTTATGTACATGTGTGCATTCTGCTGATATAAATAATCCATGCTTTTATCTAATTGCAAAGGAAGCATGACCCCCAAAGCTTAAAAATCACTAAGAGTGTACAAGACCCTTTCACAGTTATTAACTACTTTGATCATTGCAACAGAGGAGCCCAGACCACTCCATTTTCCATGTCTCTGTGGTCCAGATAAAAGTGATCTGGAAGCCTATTCCACTATGCTGCAGTTACTCAATGTATAGTTCTCTTCTGTAACATTTGCTTTTGGCAAGGAAGGAGAAAGACATGAAGATATTTTGTAGATTTTTGGATGAGCATACAGGTTTTTTTGGTGTGTGTGGAGAGAGAGATACACTTCCAAGTTTTTCTTACCTAGTACCAATTAGATAATCCTACCGCCACTGAATGAAGAATGAGTATTTCATAAATGATAAATATTTCATTTGAATGGGTTGCTTGTGTGTGGTGGGAGTGAAGGGGTGGAGAGAATCTTCCTATATCTGGTAGAATTTGCATGCATTTCATTGAACCCCAGCATGTGGAAGCCAACAGATTTACAACAGGAGAAACTAATTTCTGATATTCTAGTTCAAGTATTGTTCTTCAAATTAGTTCCCACAAGAGGGAAAAAGACCAGCATTAAAAAAAATGCAATTTTCACCTTATAAGTGACCATTTTTCCTTACAAGCATGTTTTTATTCAATTTCCTCCCCCAAAACACCTCATTCTCATTATGTGAACTTCAGTCAAGCTAAAGCAGAATGAATAAAAGCTAAAATACTTGAAACTATCTAAATTTCAGCTTGTGGTCCAGTTGAAATGCTTTTCCTTTATGATGTTGCTTTTAAAAGTTTAGCCCTTATTGATCTTCTTTTAAGATCCTGAAACAAATATCAAATCATTTTGATGGTATGTTATTTTCAGTTACTTTAGAAAAGAAAAAAATGCCTTTATATAGTCATGTAATGAAGACATCTACCCTAGAGCCAGACAGCCTGAGATTGATTATTTTTTAAGGTGCAGGCAGGAATGAAGGTAAGCAGGCAGGCAGGCAGAAAGAGAGATGAAGAGGCATCTTTATTTTATTATTTAGTTGTTCACACTGGTTGTTTCCCAACCATCCTCTCTGGACCTGGTACTTGAACCCAGGTGTATGTGGTCTAGACTCCTTAGGAGGTGATTGACTCAACAGCTGTTCCACCAGATGGGTTCACTGAGTTTGATCTTTCAGCTCTGCTATGTCATGGGATATAACTTTGAGCAAGTTTCTTAACTTTTCTGAGTTTCCACTTTCTTACCTATAAAATAGATGTCATGGTACTTATACCATGGGTAGTTATATTAAATGAGTTAATATATGTAAAAATTCAGAGCAATGACTGATCCGACCTATTAATATATTAGCTATCATCATCATCATCATCATCATCATCATCATCATCATCACTTACACAGCGTAGACACTCAGAAGTATTTATAGAGGATTGATCTAGAGGCTTGATCTCCATATCCTACAGTCATCCCTGAACCAAAGAAGACCTTGAGTGCAATGATTTCTGTGCTGTTTGAACTTCATGGTGGTGGTGGTGGTGGTGGTGATAGTGTTTGATTTGCTGAATATTTTAAGGGCACAATATCTCAAATAAAAACAAGTACAACTTCAGAGCCTCTCAATCTCTGACCCTAAACTATTAAAATCCCTGGATGAAGTATAGGTAAGCAGGCATAGTCTGAGGTCTCTAGTTACCAGTGCCATTATTTTTCTTCACAACTGAATGCTTCACACTCCATGTAAAGTACATGATGTTTGATGCTTGATAACGTTTTCTCTAATAAGATCAAATAGTGATTTGTAGCTCAGGCTACATTTCTTTCTGGTATAAGAAAGTTATGGAGAAGTTGTGAAAATTGGAAAATAAGTTATCACTAGTTACCAAGGAAGCTATAATGTAGAAATACAGAAAAAATACAATCTTTTGAAGCAGGTAGACTTAGATCTAAATCCTCCTCCTACCCTGAGTGGGCATTTCTAGGCCCTCATCTAAATTATTGAATGTCTTTGAGTTTGCAGAGCAGAAGGTGTCACGCAAATTCACCATATATCAATAAATTTCCATATTGTCTTCCCAGAGAGTAGGACAAATTAGATGGACAGGATCTCAAGTTACGAAATATGGGAAAAATGCATGTTTGCTGGTAGAAATCATTCTCCTGATTCAAAACTTATACCATAGTGCCTAGCATGCTTTCTATACCAAATAAATGCAAGTTTTCTCTTTCCCTTTATCTTGCCCTACAATCAAAGGCCAGGAAAATAAACTATTGTGTAATACACCTATGGTAGGAATTTTACAAAGATACATAATATGTCATATATATTATATAATTTCATAGTTATCAAGTTCATTTTCACCAAAATGATGCTTTTAATACATTGCAATCCTCACTTTACATTATTGCTAGTTTTTTGGTTGGCTGTATTTTAAATGTTTTGAAAGTTTCTAAGTATGATTGTAATGAATATAGAACTAGTTTGATTTGTCTTATGATATCAGTTATTGTAAATTGTACTGTTGGTTTGTTGGGGTTTTTGCTCTTGTTTTATTTTTTAAGAAAAAGCATCTTTGTTTAGCTGTTCATTTTGGTTGTTCTCCCCAGCATTAAGTCTTGGACCTAGGTCCTAAACTCAGATTCTTGGATGAGGCGTGGTCTGTATACCAGTGTTTAAGCCACATAAGCCACAAGGGTGTGTCTAAATATTGTTGTATAAGAAATGTCTTTTTTCAGATGGTCTAATACATTGGCACAAGTATATAATCTTTTTAATGTCTACAGGATATTCCTGATACCAATCATTTCTGTTGTCTCCATTTTTTATTTAATTTATTCCATACTTAATATTAATTTTGATCATTATCACAAGGATTATGAAATTTATCAATTTTATTAAGCATTTCTAAGAACCCATTATAGTTTTTTTATTTTGTCTTCTCTTTTTTATAAATTTGTTTCTAAGGACTGCTTTAGCTCTGTTCTAAAGCTTTTAAAATACTGAGTTTTGATTGTCAGTGTCTAGTATAATATCATTTCACTGTAATTTGTTGTTTTTAAGCTATATATTTTCATTTATTTTGGGGGTCATTGCTGACTGAAAAGTATGTGGTGTTTTGTTTTTTTCATTTCTAATTATTTCTTAACATTTTAAATAACTAGTTATTATGTGTTTCAAACATATTCTGAAAGGTTATTATAACTTGAAGACTTTTTATGACCTAACATGTAATCTATCTTAGTTAATATGTGAAATTTAAAAGGAAATATATGCATATATATATACACACGTGTGTGTGTGTGTGTGTGTGTGTGTGTGTGTGTGTGTATTCTGTTGATGAAAGGTAGATTTCTGATGGATTGAGAGTGGTTGGTTGAATTGTCTATATTCTTGTTGATAATTTGACTTCTGACTATCAATTCTTGTTGATAATTTGACTTCTGACTATCAATTCAAAAGAAAGAAGTGTAAAATTTTGAAACTCTTTAAGTAGATTTTTCTAGGGACTCTTTAATTCTGTGAGTATTTGCTTTAGGTATTTGAAAGTTTTGATATCGGCTATACACCCTTAAGACTATTTATTGTTAGTATTTAAGATTGTTATGTATTATTTATATTTGACTCTCAGTGACTGGAAATTATCCTCTTTATTTGGATATTAACTCTCCATCCTAACATCTACATTTCAATATAGCTATACCAGTGATTACAAAAAAAATTTTACATGATGTAACGTCTTCTCTTAGTGTCAACATATGTGTATATTTATACTTACACTGTGTTTCCTCTGAAATAGCATACTGCTGAGTCTTTCATTTTCCACCAATCTAACAAATATTTGTCTTTTAATTTGAATCTTAAGTCTATTTACATTTAGTGTAATTATAATATCTACCATCTTGATCATTGATTTATCTTCTGTGTTTTTTTCATTCCTCTATTCCTTATTTTTTTGCTTTATTTTGTTGAATAGAATAGATTATTAAGTGTCTGCTCTATGATTTCCTTAGTCACAAATCTCTGCTATTTTTATGATTACTCAGATATTGGAATGTACTTCTTTAATTTTTTTTTACCAATAAATAATAATCTCACAATATTATATGCTAAGTTATCACCTTTTTGCCTTTTGTTGTTTTTTTATGCGGTTTACCTTAACATGTGCTGTAAATGATACTCATTGCTTACACTTAGTCAATCATATTTTTTTAATTATCTATCATCTTTTCATATTCCTATTTATACCTTCCTTTCAAGTTATTTTGTATGCATTGATACATATATGCTCTGATATTCTGCATTCCTTCCTGAAAAGTTGATTTTCTATCTAATATCATTTTTATAAGGAAGTTTTTGAACATAATTTCTGGGAGGACAGGGCTATTGGAGACATTTCTTTCATATTTTTTCTGAAAATGCCTTATTTGGCCTTCAGTTTTGAAGTACATTTTTGATGGATAAAGAAAACAGGATTTCCTTTTTTAAAACTTCTAAACTTTTTAAAATATCATTTTGTTGTTTCTCATGAGAAGTCAATTGCCATTCTAATCATTTTTGCCTGAATGCAATAGGTTTTCTTCCTCTGATTTAATTTTTTTCCTCCTCATTTTCGCTTTTCAGTAGTTTCAGCAGTTCAAGATATGCGCCTTGATTTGGTTTTCTTTGTATTTATCTTATTTGTAGTTTACTAAACTACTTCTCTCTGTGGGATGATGTCTTTCATAATTGTTGAAGAAGCGCATGACTCAATCTCTTTAATTAATACTTTTGTCCCTTTTTGTCCCTGTTCTCCATTTGTGATGTCAGTTATACATATGTTTGACCGCTTTGTGTTATCTGTCAGATCCTGTGTACTCTTTCATTTTTAATCTTTGAGCCTGTATTGATTGTTTTCATGTATACTGTATGTTCACTTAAATTTCTTGAAATTTCTAACAGTGAATTATGTGCTGTTTGTGGTTTATGCCACTCCATTTGCATTTTTGCATTCTTCATCTACTTAACACCTATTGTAAATTTTTTCCTATATATATTTTATTTTATTTAAAGGAAAGGTGCAAGCAGGAATGAAGGTGAGTAGGCAGGCAGGGAGAGAGAGGAGGAAGAAGCATTTTTTATTTAGTTGTTCATCTTGGTTGTTCCCCTACTCCCGGGTTGCAAACCTGGGTCCTTGGGATGTATGTGGGCTGTGCTCTCAGCCAGAGGAAATTGAATATATTTATTGCAGTTATTTTAAAGTTTGTCTCTAAAATTTCTAGCAATTGTACTATATCTTGCTTAATTCTGTGGACCACTTTCTCTGTTTATGATAGATCATGTTTTCTTGCTATCATGGATGTCTTATCATTCTTTATGAAATGTCCAAATTAAATAGTTTAAAGTAAAAATATTTACACCTAGAAACAATTATATCTCTTCTGTCTGATCATTAGTATGTGGGTATTCAATCTGCTCCAGTTTACTCTGTACTTGAAATGAGTCTAGGCTTTCTGATGCTTGAATTAGATTCACTTCATTACTAACTTATAATTCTTTGATATGGTTTCTGAATGTGTATTGTTTTCCTTTTTCTTTTACTCTTGCCTTTTTTATATATAGCTTGCTCCTACCTATCACTGTAAATGATTTCAACTGCTTGTAATTTCTCAGATTTCTAGCTTCTTGCCTTATCCTTAGACTTCAGCAGGCCCTATGGGCCTCTTTTTCCAGAGATTCGATGTTGGTTTTCCTACACTGCCTCCAGCTTTGTAGCCATAGTTAGTCGCTGACTAATTCTTCATGCAGGAGGCTCAGAGTGTCCTAAGGTTTCTTTCATTTCTAATCTGTACCTCAGACATCAGCAGGTCTGTGAGCCTGTATCCTAAGCATATGGGTAGGTAGACTAGCTCCTGTTCTTCACCCACTGGTTGTCATCAACTCTGGGTATTCGGTATAAGAACCGAATCACCTGTACAGTTTCTCTTAAGGGTCCAGTTCTACCCTCAAATATTATGGAAGTACATTACCTAGTTTTTCCTCATAAATATTTGGTGAAGTTCTGCAGAAAAATGTGTAGGTGTAGACTTCCGTGGATTCTAAAATTTCCTGAAACTATTAACTGTCATACCAGCATGCATTCAGACTTCAGCTTTTTAATAAAATTGGCTTCTATTGACCCATAATATGTTTTCTACCTCTTCATGCTGTTCTGTCAAGGAATAAAGCAACAATGGCTTTTTCTTTTTAGAAGCTTGGCTTTTAAAATTTTTTATATTATTAAGTTTCCTTGTCTGTTTTGCTTTGTAAGAGTCCTTCATAACTTTTTTTTTGTGTTATTTTATTGCTTGGGTGAAAACAGCAATTTTCTTGTGACTTTCTGTATTCTCCATAGAAAGATGGTACTGTTATATTGGGATTGATCTTCTAAAAGCTTACATAAATAACCCAATATGTAAAGAACTGAAATAATCCCATTAGAAATATTTTTTAAATGGGGGGACAGAAATGAATGGTAATACACATAGAAGGAAGTCTTAGTGTCGCATAAACATAAAACTGTGCTCAACTATATTAACCACGTTATATGAAAACCATAATTTCATTTTCTTCAAATGAGCATAAGTCAAAGTCAGACAATGTCAACTGTTGTCCAAGATGTGGGAGAATAGATACTCTCATTCAATAACAGTGGGCACTTCTGGTACAATCATTGTGAACATTATTATAATAACATTTATTAGTCAGATTGAATACATGCATACCCTCATCCAAGCAATGCTACTGCTAAGTATCTACTTGTGAGAAATTTTTGCACTAGAATTCTTGCACTAGAGACTTGTGGAGGAAGCTTTTACAAAATCAGGATTTAGTCCTAGAAACTCCTATATTTTGAAATCTTGTTCACAGCTAGTGTCTATATCAGATGCTACCAGAAGTTCAGTTTTACTCTCTCAGATAGGGTTCCTACCTCAGGTAGATGTCAAATTAAAGGCCTGAGACACCTTAGAAGAACGGAAATGTAGAGAGCAGATAGGATATTCAGAGACATCAAGGCATCCAAGTTAACATTAGCCAGGAGTTATTCTCTAATTGCATAAAGATGTGTGGATTTTTATAGTAGGACAGTACATCTATTAAAAAAAGAACTAATGAGATATAATGGATCTCTTTAGAGTTCTTTCTAAAGCGAAATAATACCCTTTTGTGGTGGGTGTTGCATTTGGATGCTAACAAAGGCTTTCTCCCTTAAAGATAGAGTCTGTGTCTAGGATTGGAGGAAAGCTATCCATTTTTATCTAGCTGATGTACACAGCCAATGCATTTAAAAGCTCTTGACCTTCTAAATCATTCCTTCGTATGTACTTTCAACAACACTATGTAGTGTATAGCTCATCCAATAAGACACACACTCTCTTATAACTAAATTCACTGTATTTGAATACAGAAGCCATTTCAAAATATTACTTTAACACAATCTATTTACAACTGTTTTGCTTAAAGTGGGTGCCAGAAAACATGCTTTGGGAAAATAGTGAAAAATTTTCTGTCATTGGAATTCCTAGCAAAGTATTTTCCAATAATGTCCCGTTACTCTGAACTTTTTCAAGTTTTGTATTTAATTAAATGATTACATACCCTGTGAACAAAGAATATTGGCCCCACCCCCACAACATTCCTATAAACTGGACCTAAAATGAGTGACAGCAAATTGAATCTTGAACATCAAAAAATATGTATGAACTTAGCATTGAATAAGTAATTTGTAGTGGAATGTATTCAGTCATGATCCATAGCATAGCACAAGAATTTGTAAAGGAATACCTGTGATGCTTGTACTCAAGATCACTTCTGAAATGAGGCTTGTTGGTTTGCATCCACATCTGTAAAAAGCGTGCTGAACGACTAGTGTCAGATCAGGACTGCCATCCTCATTATAATCACTAATC
This sequence comes from Solenodon paradoxus, assembly GCA_004363575.1. NCBI lineage: Eukaryota > Metazoa > Chordata > Mammalia > Eulipotyphla > Solenodontidae > Solenodon > Solenodon paradoxus. The sequence continues at coordinate 354,778 of RJWH01000804.1, read as the reverse complement.
ATCTAGCCTTCTTCCATAGATTCCAACTCCAGTACAGGTAGGACAAAAAGAATTACATTTAGTCATATTCTGCTCTGTTGGGCCCCTTCAAAATGGTTTTTGTTTTTTTCCTCACTCCAGTGGTTTCATGGAGGTGGGGACAGATCTGTGAATCACTTGCATGACATATTTGAAATTTTATATGAGTGTGAAGTGTTAGGTGGAATCAAACTCTCTTATTACCAGGCAGCAGAGAGAAGCTGGGTTAACAAAGAGTTATATTCATAAGATACGGCTCTGTTTTGATTTCTATGAACTGTACATTCTGTGCTTTGTTGCATGATGCAAACAAAGAAACTAGTGTTGAAATGAAATAGCCTAAATGCCCAACAACAGAGGACTGGAGAGAGAAGCTGTGTTCTTAGATACTCAGTGGGATTCTGTTTAGCTACTAAAAGGAATGAAATTGTGCCCTTTGCAACAATCTGGATCAAACTGGAGGGGATTAGGTGAAACAAAATAAGTCAGAAAAAGGGAAATACAAGATGAGGATGGTTTCACACCTATGTGGACTTTAATGAGATGAAACAGCTAAACCCTAGCAAACACTCACTGGACACAGGATGTGATGATGGCCAGGGGAGGGGGACTGGGGAGGAAAGGAAAAAGGGAACAAGGCGGTGATGACGGCCACTGGAACTCTGCTGGTGGATGTGTGTGTAAAACCCATAACCTGAGAAATGAGTTCGACATCTTAAAATACACGTGGCTTCATAAAGAAAAGAAATGATAAAATTATTAGATTATTTTAAAAAGAAGTGTTATAAGTATAAAAAAAGAAGCTAGTGCTGAGTCCTTCATTTAAGTATTGAGAGTGGTAAGTAAAAGCTAATTGTCAAAAGCGCTTAATTCGTTGAACTTTCCTTGATTTATTTCCTTTTCCGTATGTTTTACTAAACTTTACAGAACCTACTTTATTTAAAATGTAAAGGGAGTGTCTACCACTTATCTGTTCAGTGGACTATCTCCTTTCTTCAACACGAGCAAAAACAATCTGTTTTTCTCTGTCATTTATGTCACATTCAGCAATGTTGGCCCATGAATCGAGTGGGTGAAATGCCTCATAGGACTGTTTGGTTTATTTCCAAATCCTAGCATTCAGTAATTCCACAAATTACTTAGAAAGAAATGAGGCACCAAGTGAAATAAGACATCAGTTTCCTGTTTGTTTTTGTTGCGTCTTCTATTCACCTGACCTGTCGCCCATCTGATGAGATCCTACACTCATCCTGGTAAGGAATCCATGGATCCAGCACAATTTGTGATACTGGAACTTGACAGAGACATGATAGAATTTACTCCACATTGGGTCTCCTACTGTTTTCCTTACCTGAAATTCACATCTTGTAGCTGAGGCAAGAGGAATATTATCTTCAGAGCAAATTACCGTGTGATAAAGCTTGGACCAATTTTCAGTTTCATGCAAATTCTATTTGGGATTCTGCAGGAAATAGCCATTGACTTTGAGGTGATTGTTTCCATTTTATTCAAGAAATACTGATTGTAAGCTATGAGATGCTCTTAAATTGAAACTATTTAAATGCAACTCTACTTGTATGATGATCTGTCAAGACTGTACTTCCATTTGTGGAATTTCACAGAGATAATATCTTATGTGCTTTTCATATTACAGGTACCTTCCTTTGTGCAACATTAATTAAAAAGTTGACACATATCATAAGTATCTTTAATTTTCCATACCATAAAATAACTAACCATGGTATTATGAAGCATAATGCCTCAATCACCAAGTCTTGTCCAATTAATTTTTGCCCCCTTTATGATACTAGAATTAAGCTTCTGAATGTGGAGATCTGAGTGTTTAGAAGGTCTCTTTCTACTAATTCAAGAGTTTAATTTGTCCAATTAATCAAACAATGGGCGACATTTATTCCTTCCACAGCCTCCAAGTTCATTTGCCATCATTATTACATTAAGAGAATTTGCCAACTTTTCAAAGTTACTTTAGATAAAATTAGACAGGTAATAATTAGAAATCTAATCCCGAGATTTGTGGGAGGTTGCCAAAATCTGTTGAATAATTTTTCCATCATGGTGGCATAAAGTCATTTTGGTATTAGGAAACCCATCTCCCATTTCATTGTATCTCTTCCTTTCAGTGAAAAAAGATTGTTCTTTTCTAAGGAAAAAAAAAAATAGTCCTTTTTTTTTTTTTGGACCGTTTTCCCAAAGCACAAAAATCATTCCCTCAGTTTTGATCACTGTTTATTATATTATAAACATATTACTGAACGACATTTTAAGACTGTTCTCAAACTCATTTATGTAGAAATCCACAAAACAGACTTTCTACAAAATTCTAATGATGTAACTTTAATATTACTTGAAGTAGTATTTTTCTTCAGTGTTAAGAATTAAAAGATGGAAGGAAGTACTTGAAGTATCTATGGGAATATTCATTTTCATGCTCCTTAAAGCACTTCCGTAGCACCTACCGACATACAAATAATGGATGTGCTAATTACAAATATTCCCTGTCTGTTTTATTTCCTCCTTTTGCAACTAGAAAGCCTCATTAGTGAAGTTCTCCTACAGGTTCTGAGATTATTATAGCTTCAGAAACCCCACATCAAATGTCTTGTGTCTTTTTTCTAAAATACACAGCATGCCACCTCGAGAATCGGAGTCTTTATGACTTTCTGTGATTTCTGTGATGGAATTTTTATTTATATCAAGAGCAAGGTCAAGAACAAATTATTTTTGTGTATAATCACATTTGTGTGCTAAGAAAAGTGTACCAGTCTCTGCTTTGATCTAGCCTACAAAAAGAGAACTTAAAATTATAGAATCATGGCATTTTAGAATTGGGAAGGTCCTCAGAGATGATCAAGCCCATCCCATTTGTTTTAGACCAGATGATTTGATCTAGAGGAAATTGAACCCTGGAGAAATTAAGTGGCCAGCTCAAGGTTTCCCACAGTATGAATGGCAAACTTTAGAATACCTATTGAATCCCCATTTGCAACTCTGATTCCAGGTTTCTGGCTACTGTGATTTAAATATATTTTCCTTTGCCCATGTTTAACTTGGCTTCAATGTTACTTCTGCTAGCTAAACTTTAAAAGTCAATCTATTATAACATTGAATAGGAGTTGGATGAGTGTTTCTCAGTCTAACATTTTTTAAACCAGATTTATTTTTTAGATTATGCATATGCAGTCGATAGACAAGTAAAACGTTGTAATTTATTTGGGGAATCTGGAATAAATCATATATATTCTTAGTGATATAATGCTTACGTTAGATGAGTTAAATACATGAATTTGAGTTATTTAGAACATCCAAGTTCAACTTATATAGATATCACCCTGCTTAAGTTACATTTCCATGACAGTCAAACTGTGTGACTCACATATTTTTGTCTTATTTGTCCTTTTTCCATTTTGCAAAAAGAGTTTTTCTGCTTTTTTTTTTTTTTTTGTCTTTGAAATTGACTCCTATCGCTCACCTTGGAAAATACCTCATGTTGATTTAGTGCCTTTTGTATGACAGGCCTACTCTATGTGTTTCTCACAAATATACTCCTTTAGAACTCCAAGAAATAGATCTTGCTGTAACCATTTGTCATTAAAATGAGCATAAAACTTGTAAGTATCTTGTTCATAGTCACAAAACTAGTAAGAGTTAAACTTAGTCAAACCACTCAGACCCTAATGTCACTCTAATTTCAGGTTTGAAATATGATCTGCTGTCACATCTCAAGTCAACTTCTCTCTCAAGGGAAGCTTCATCTGTCAATGAGATGCTTGTATCCATTTCTCTGTATTTTTCCCTTGTAGACACTCCTGATAATCAGCGGGTCACTGGAAATATTCAGAGATGGGAATCATCTCTGCGAGTAGTGAATAGTAGGGATATAACTTCTAAAATTCTATTAATGTTAGGTTTCTTGTGAAAGGAATTTCACTAGGATACAGTGTTAACAATAATCCTGTAGGGTTTTTCCTTAGACTCCTATCTGTCTTACCAATAAAAATTTTAAATTAAGGGGTTTACCATTCAACTAGTGTGTCAATGGCACCTATTTCCCTATTGCTTATTGTTGCTTTTATTGATTGCAATAAGGTAAAATAGGTATAAGAATGCTGGCATTTTTAAATGGGACATCAGAATATTTGCGCATCTGAAGCCAAAATTATTGTTAGTACCATATAGCTGAGGTTCTTCCCATCTCCCCAGGCAGAAATTGAGGCAAATATTTATGTGTGAATAGTAGTTTATTTAGAGAGAAGAGAGGAGTGAATGATAAATGGTGTAACACAGAAAGGAAAAAAAATACTCACATGCTTTTCAAATTGGCCACCCAGCGCAGTGACGTCACTCTGGAGATAGCCCCTGATAATCTCCCTGATAGCCTTCTGATAGCCACATGAAGTACTTCTCAGAACTATCCACCTGGTGCCAGAAGCAGGAAAGTTTTGTTCACCGGTATTTGTCTCCTGTTTGTGAACTTCCCTGCAATTTGTTTGCACAAGTATGAGCATTGAGTTGGTCCCAGCAGACTCTGCAATTTGCATTCAGAGACACCACAGGACAAGTAGGCAGAAGAGTATCCAGAAGAGTTCAGGGTCAAGTCCTTCTGGTTGCATCTGCCCCCAGCTGGTCAAAACATGCTCAGTGGGTCATGGAGGAGCAGGAGATAGGTTCAAGAGAACTTGCATTAAAATAGAAGGGAGGTCCATTTCGTGGGTCTACCACAACTTCCAATTTTGTTCTTTATGTCTAATAAAGAAGAATGTGCGACATAAGAGAATCCACACTTTTAGAATAAGAGGTACCCTCAAGTCTGGAGCACGGCTGACAAACTCAGAACTAACTGGCCATATGTTAAAATTAGTTAGAAATAGTATGGGGAAGGAAAGACTCAGGGAATTGTGGAACTAGAAGGGATCACAAAATGTCACTTAGCCCATATGTTGCCCTGAAGCATTAGTTCACAACATATTTTATTGTCTTGACATTTAAATATAGTCAAGTGGCGCAATTACCTCCCAGAACAGTTTTGCTTACTTTATTGGATAAGGTATCAGTGCTGGCTTCCAGAGCCACAGAATTAATTCAGAAAGTTATTCTTCTTTTGACTAAAGGTACTTTAGCAGCTCTGAGCATATCAGACTTTTTCCTCTGAGCAAATCAGAATGTGATTTTTCGATGACTAGGAAGTCAATAGGAAGAAGATATACAAGAATAGGAACATTGCATGCACATGTTCCAAAAAAAAGTTTCTATGGAGAAATAGCCTATTCTTCAGACACACGTGCGTGGAAGGGCTGGCCTGGGGGCTGCAGACACAGCAGCAGTAATCACCAACACAAGGACAGGGAAGAATATCAGGGTTCAGAACTGCATTGCATTGTAGATTTGGGACACCCAGCCTCGGGGAAAATGTGGCAGAGAGGGTGGAACCGCTGAAAAGAACCAAACCTCCAGGAGTCACTTTGAGGCCAGTCAAGAGCCCACCCGGCAGGACGGAGACGCTGAGCAAGGGGAGAGGCTCTTGGCACAAGACAGAAGGGACAGCAGCCTGGTGGTCTGAGCAGAAGGCACCAAAAGAAAATTGCACTGGCTAGCCTGGAAGGCAGCTAGGAGAATCCACCACCCTCGGCCCCTCCCACCATATTACTCTGGAGCCACTGTACCTGCCCACCAGAAATCCTGTCCCCAAGCTGAAAGGATGAAGTCCCAGAAGGCAACCCAGAGAGCCGCCCTGTGGATGGAAGCAGAAGTGCAGCCCAGTTGCCGATTATGGGTCATTATCATTAAGAGCGGGAGCCCTGCAGGAAGTGTCTGCATTCCCTACACAAACTCTAACCCCATAGGCTGAATCCCTAAGTCCCAACACAGGATCCACTTAAGAATGTCAACAAATCCAACCAGTGGTGAAGCCACATAACTCAAAACTTCCCAGTGTTCTAACCAAGATCCAGGATTCTCTGATACAAGTCAGTACCCTACACATCTCCATCACTGCAGGGAAATCTAACCCAAAGACATAAATAGAACGCCAAACAGAATGAAGATACCGAAATATATGTGAAATGGTGAATCCAATTAAAACCCCAGGAGAAAATCGAAATAAATTGACATGTACAAATGACCTGACAATGAATTTAGGGCAATAGTGATAAGCATACTCATGGATATCAAGAAAACATACTCATGGATAGCAAGAAAACAATAGAGGAAGAAAAAGAAAACAACCAAAAAAGAGATGAAATGAAGCAAGATATTAAAGAAATGAAGAACACTATAGCTGAATTAAAGAGCTCAATAGAGGGACTCGAGAGTAGGATGGATGAAGTCTCCAATGGAAGCGGTGAGCTAGAGTATAGGGTAGGGGAATGTACTCAGGCAGACCAACAAAGAAATGAAAAAAGCATTTGCAACCTATGGAATAACATCAAAAAGAAAAACATTCACATTAGGGTCCCAGAAGGAGAGATACAGAATAGGGGGTAGAAACTGTATTTGAAGAAATAAAACCTGAGAGCTTCGCTAACCTGAGGAATGAAGCAAGCCTCAGAATCAGGAAGCTCAAAGAGTTTCTAATGAAAGAAACCCAGACAGACATATGCTTAGACACATTGTCATAAAAATGTCAAAAATATTAGATAAAGAATCTTAAAAGCAGCTAGAGAAAAACGAGTCACACAAAGGAGTCCCCATAAGATTATCAGTGTATTTCTCAATTGAAACCCTACAGGCCAGAAGGGAATGGTGTGATATATTCAAACGACTTAAAGAAAAGGATTTTCAACCTAGGATACTATATACCCAGTGAGATTATCATTCAGAATTGAAGGGGCGATAAAAAGTTTTTCTAATAAATAAAAGTTAAAGAAATTCATGACCACAGACCTAGTTCTACACAAAATACTCAAGGATGCTACATAAAGTGTAAAGAAACTCTATTTAAAAAACAGTGAGACAACAAATATAAGAAGTGGGGAGAAGGAGAGGAAAATAAAAATGGGATGGTTAGAATGAGTGGAAGACAAATCCACTTTCAAATAAAAATAGGACATAAATACAGAAGTCTTAATGCTAACTTCAGAGTAACCTCAAATTATGTCTCCAGAGAAGAGGTAAAGAGGAAAACAAAAAAGAGAAAGCAATCAAAATGCAACTACACCCAACCCACCTAAGAAGAGAAAGAGAACAATATAATGAGCATTAGAACTCTTGTGAGGTCTGAACTGCTCAGACTGAGATGCAATTTCAATATCCAAAAATGAATATAGCATTATAAACAAAAGAAATCATAAAATTATTATTTTTAAACAGTTTCTATGATCTTCAGTTTCAATAGGAGATTAACCTGTTTTTTTTTTAGATTTTTGTTTTTAAATCTTGATTTCTACACTTAAATGAAATCAACATACTTATTTGTGTTTTTGCTGGGATAAAATATTTCACCTGAAATCTCTTCCTAAAATCTGTTGCTGCCTTCTTTTTTTTTTTGGTCCATGTTATTAGTTATTGGTTTTTATTTTTAATTTGCAATCTAAAGGTATCAATTTTAACTACATAAAATAAAACACATGCATGTATATAGGCGCACACACTAGGTGCTCTAATGAAAACTTCATGGAATTTTTGGCTTTATATATCACTAAATCCAAACATCAAGTGTTATCACTAGAAATCTCTCCAATTTAATTATTTATTTTTTTTACATTTTCTAGACTTTGTTACTTTTTAAATTGCCTCATACATTGTAAAAGCTGATTATTTCTCCCAAACTACTTTCATGTTAGGTCTACTATGAAGTGTTCTCCTTGAGTTTTCTTTTCAGTTGGGAAACACACAACCTTTCCAACTCATCACCTAATAGGTCAAGCAAACTTTAGCTTTATTGCTCTCCAGTAGATCCAGTTTTCCTCCAACCATGCCTTTAAATGTATGTCTCCACAAGGAGATGCTCGTGAGTGTTATTCCTGAAAATGGTAGATTCATATCAAAGTCAATTTGCTTATTAAAACTGTCCTGAGAATATTCTCTCCCTAGTGAATCAAGTCTGGTGTTATTAGTGACAGGCAGCCTGAGGTTCAGTTGATAACTTGAATGAATTCAAGGCATCTTTCCAAGTCTTAATCCTGCTATTGTGACTTTGTTTTATTTCCAAATGGGGGTACCAAGAACATGAGATTTATGTTCTGTCAATCAAACTCAGTGAAAATGGCATGTTCTTTCCCACTAGCACTAGACAAATTTCCAGGAAACACTCTGATTGGTTGTTGTGATACCTATTCATTCTTATCGCTAGGAAGACAGAATGCTCTAGGATTAAACACAAGCTGACTGAGAGAAGCGGGCAGAGTCAGTCAACTCTTCTTCAACTATATACATTGACTTTGGGGAAACCAATGAATCTGTAAAGATAGCTGAATATTATTACTAAAAGAAGGAATTTGAGACTGCAAAAATGGCAGATATGCATTTCTATGTTTCTCTAATGACATCTGTAGTTCAAAAACTGTCTTCCCACTGGTTCAGAAATCTTTTGAGGTCAAATATTTTTCTTGTTCATCATATTAGAATTATCATCTATCAGTATCTAGCACTCATTATTGATTCAAATTCAACTTGTCAAAGGTCTTCTAATTAATATCATCCCAGGATCAATCAGCTCAGTGTATTAATAGAACAAAGGGAATTTTTTAAAACTATATATGATGAAGAGCAAACATCATTTACATCATGCAAGACAGATCAGTCATCAAGATACCTCTTGAGAATCGAAGGCTGCAGAAAAACAGTGTGGATAGCAATATTGGAATCTGCTACCATTTTTATACTCAAACATTTGGTGACCAGTACTAATTCTGCAGATTTTTGTGCGTGTAAATAAAGTACATGTGCAATTTAATAGAATTTTATCATGTTTCATCATGAATAATGAGTAGCTATAAAATCGTCCATGAGAAAACTGTATTTGCTACATTTTGAGTATGTCAACAAAAACAGAAATGGGAATGCATTAATATGTGGTCTCTGTGTTTTCCTTGTGATTAATCTGTTACAGAAAGCCAATTGTAGTGTTGTGGAAGCAAATGAAGCTAATTGAGTATATATACTGAGGTTGGACATCCTCTTACCATCACATCTGTCAGTCACATGACAATCTAATATCTCCTGCTTTAAAAGAAAAAAATTCCAAAGTGCTGAAACAGTTTTACACAATTCATGGTGAATGTAAAAATAACCTACAATCGGGTCTTATGCCAAATTAGGCAGCACTTTAAAGAAGCAGGGAATAAAGACTCAAAGTGAGAGTTAGCTAGGAAAGGAGCATTCTCCTCCTTGTCAGAATAATTGGTTCATTAAATGGAAGGGAAAAAAGAGAAGAGATGAAATAGGAGGAGAGTTCCCACTATTAAATATGTATCGTATAAAGTCTCTCTCAACTTACTTTGCAGCATCCCAGCTCATGTACACAGACCCTAATCAGCACCAAAGTGAACAGGGAGCCAGACTTTCAATTGTTCCATTCTTTTTTTTTTTTCTCCAATGATAAAGAGGAGGTACACCGGTTCCCTTAATCCCAGGGATCAGGCCCTGAAGCTAAGCAAAAAGACGAAAGGGCTGATTAAAGCCACAGCAGTCAAGACCTTTGTACAGTTGTGTTATGTGGGTGTAGAGAGACACATGACTGCATAAAGAGTACACATGTGGTCCGCAGAATGCTGTGAGGGAACCCATGGATGAATAGCACCATTATACTCATAAGTCGTTATTAGTAACCAACATAAATAGGTTGGCCTATCAAGGGGTAAAGATCTGTGATCTGCTGAGACCCACTACTCTTTAGAGTAAGGGATACAGCTGCTTTGTAGCAGAAAAACATGTCTTGAGAACACATCCAAGGGCCCATGGAAAATGGCAGCTCGTTGATGGGGTCTTTAATTAAAGTGGTTGTAGAGAGAAGTGGTCAATCGGAGGTGACCCTTGGATCAAGTTTTGATCTCCAACTAACTGTTCAGTTTTATTCAAGGGACAAAGAGTCAGGAGGGAGCCAGAGGAAATAATATCAAGGCAGGAGACACATTTACTTGTGATGTGTAAAACCAGAAAGGGTTGAAAGTTTGGGTTTTGGTTCAAATAAAATCCCAGGTGTTCAGAAGGTTTTGTAAGCCCTCTGAACCTCATCAAAGCTGAGAATCTGCTGAAAGAAATCTCGCAAAAGCAAAATGGTCCCCAGGATGTTTGGCCACTTCGCTAAAAAAAAAAAAAAAAAAAAAAAATCGGGTCAGAAAAAACCAATTTAGTCAAGTCCAGCCAGAGGAGCAGAAAAAGTGAGCCTTAAATGCCCCATCAGGCAGCTTTTCCAGATTTTAGCTACTATTTGCCCATAGAAAATGGAGGCACACACGGTGTACAGAATATTTGAAACAGATCAGATCAAAAATGTTCTTAGCTTGTAGTTGGAGAGTCAGTGATAAACAATTTGCAGTCAAGTGTACATTTCTGAGAATCACTTCATGCATTTTGTCTTCTGAAAAATTATTTATTGAAAATAATTTGTTAATAAAAGCTAAATTAGAGCCAACGGATGAGGAAGGATTCTTAGGAGAGGAGTCTTTAAAATTCATCATGTGTATACAAAGTCCCCATTTAACATCACAGATTCTTGGAAACTTTGACTTTCAGTAAGACAACAGAAAATAAAAGTAGGTCCTCAAATAACATTTAATTCAATGAAGGTCACAACATAGCTTATTTATTCTCCTTGCGATAAGGAAACGGCGTTGAACAAAGTGATGTTCTTTCAGCACCTGCTGTACGACTGCAGTGGGTACTGTCTACCTTGCATGGATTCTCTAACCCATACCCCAGTTTCTGGGACTGTGTCCCTGTTGAGACATCACAGGTGTGTGTCTTGCTGGGACATGCCATGAACATCACCCAAGCTCAGAGACTGACTGTACCCCAGGTTATCTTGTCCTAAGGACATTGTGCCCAAGACTGGGACTGCAAATGCTTGACCCTTCCCCCAACTATTACCTCTGAAGACCCAGCACAGCTCCAGATCCTGCCCCAGTCGTTTTAGATTCATCTGTACAGTCATAACCACATTGGCCCCCATTCTCTTCCTCTGCCCAATCCTGCCTTCTCATTTGCTTATAGATGTGTCTGCTGAGACCACTCCCTAATAAACCTTGTGCATACCACTCTTTCCAAAAAAAAGTCTCAGTGTAAAACAGTACATCCTGTGTTTTCAAATTGCTCAGTCACTTTCCATAAATATTACTGTTAAGCAAAACCCTGGTGCTGATAGCAGAGTCTCCTACACCTTGCTTTCAAAAGAGGATGGTGCTGTAGAGGGAGCTAACATGGAGACTGCATGAAGAAGAGTGAACAGAGGTCTCTGGGGGCTTTGCAATTATGGGTGCATAATAATGGGTCTTAGCATTGTAGAAGAAAACCTTTGCCTCTGTCAGACAAGCTATCGTTCTATTTTCACCTCCAACCTGCAAATTTCAAAATGGATCCTTTTTCATATCTGCCCTCCATGTTGCAGGCACAAAAACATCTTAGAACAAATGTGATCTGATCATTTTCCTATAAATAGAGATCGTAATTATCACATTTATCCATTTTATTTCTTTGGGGAGGTTTTTAGAGGTTGTATATCAATGACATCCCTGTTGAAGGATTTGCATTTGAAAGGCTCTGGTTCAAATTTAATCCACATTTGACACAATGTTTTCTCTTCTAGAGCATTACCAAGTCTCTGCAAATCAGTTTGTACCCACCTCTATTCTACATCCCTCTGATCATTTTCTCTCTTTATTATGGGTCTTTTCTAATTGAATTTCACGTGTGTTGTGGAAATGAAGCACACAAATCGGAAAATGTTCAGATCTTTTAGTCCCATTTGGATTTTTAACCTGCATGACAGGTAGTCTTCCCTGTGGGGAATGTCGCCGACAGGAGCCTTCAGGACAGTGTCTCTGGGCTCCTTGGGCCTTCCAGGGGCCGGCATCAGCACTGACCTGAAGGGAGACCCTGCCTTGTAGATGGAGAGTCACGATTAATTTCTGCCTCTGACCCTCAGCTCGCCTCCTGTGAGAGCAAGCCTGCATAAAATCATTCCCCGTGTCCGATGGTTTGTGCAGTACTTTAAACGCAAGCAGTTCTCAGTGAAGACTAAGGTTACAGCCTTCAAATCCAGGCTAGAATGAGGGCTCCCTTTAAAGGTAGTGGATGTTGCAACTCTGCTGCTGGCTAATCCCATTATCTCGGAGGAAAGCATGCACGAGGGCTCTGGCTAGAAGAGGCCCCCTTCTTGAGAAGAACTGTCTGGGAGGGAGATGAGAGGCAGCTGGAAATTAGCAGCTATTTGTTGTTATCAAATTGGGAAACTGCTGGTCCCCTTCCTAAAATTCCCCCACCTAGTAGACAGCAGGTGCAAACCCAGGGTAGGGAGTCAACCGCAGCATAGTTTGCTGTCTTCCTATCATCGCTCATTTTACAGGTTTTGTCAGTTTCTGAAAAACGGTGGAGGATAATTGGCCTGAGCTGTAAAACCATACTCTGCTGTTCTTAGGAACAAAGAAAGACAGCTTTAGCCCACAAGGCCGTATTTTGTGAATCACACTCTTCCTTTTTCATAATGAGCAGATACAGAGGGCTCCTTCTCAGCGCTGAAAAATCTGTCGCTTTCCCCCTGCAATGTTGTACAAGACATTTAAACGGGTGCCATTTGTAATGCTGTGGTCGGTCTCATTGACCGAGGAGAGCCTCTGCTTGTTATCTTAACGAAAAGTGCAGGACGGTAGCACTCTGGCGGGGCCGTGTGAGAGCCGCAATATCCTTCCAGCCTATTTGACCTTATGGCGATAGCATCAGCAATAGCGATAGCAAGTAATCAAGACCCAAACACTGCCATCCCAGCCACTCTCATGATCTCTGGGATGTTGTCAGCGCTTCCTGTTTAGAAGTGGACAAATATTTGTCATGAAACATAAATAATGAAAATCGGACTGTGGGATTCAGATCACGCCTAGAAGACAGAATAAGTAGCCCTTCCTCCTCTCAAACATCATCAAACCTCTTTTCAGAGGAAAATGCTTTTCCCCACCCCAACTTGGGCATCCTGCCATACTCGTGGACCCTATGATGTCGCCAAAGGGGAGTAGCTAACATAAGTACCTTTCCTCCTTTCTCCTTTATTCAATACTCTCACCATTGGAATGTGTTGTCTTTCAGAGCTCATCTCCTACCACCTGTCATTTTTCCAGTAATTTTCTTGGTTCCCTCCAATCTATTTTAAATCCACCTGTCAGAATGATTACCTTAAAAGCAAATCTGATTAAGTCCCTTCCTTAATAAAAACTTTAACAATGCCCTAAGTACTTGGAATAACATCTAAAGTCTTCCAGAATCACCCTAGGACTCAGTATAGTCTGTGCTTTCCTCTTCACGATTGCTGAGCTCCTCTACATCTTTCCTCTACATGCCCTTCTCCCTCCTCTAACAATTTACCAGACAGATTCTCACACTTCCATCACAACGTAAAGGTCACCGCCCAGTTAAAATCTTTTTTAACCAATTCTTCACAGTAGTTTTGTTCCTACTCCCTGTTAGTCTATCTCTGAGTTTCAAGTTTGTTCCTTCTGTAGCAGGTACAAACTTCATAATTACTTAGCGTATTTGTTTTTTGCCTCCTTCTCTAAATTGCAAACTTCTTCAACCCAAGGATGAGTTTTGTTGTGTTTTTATTTTCTTCCCCCTTCTTCTTTCTTCTTGTTTGCTCAAGACCCAGCCATAGTACCTGGCACACATCAAGTATTGAGTAATTGTTTACTGAATCAAATATGAGTGTCATTATGTCTATTGTATTTTAGACCTTCTTTTGTTTCCTCTTTGGGGTTCTTAAAGCGTGGAAATCTTTCAACATCCTCTCCTACCCACCTCATCAAAAGTCTTGCAGGCCTCCTGAGGGTCCCTCCCCCACCCTTAACTTGTGTGTTTCAGTCCAGAAGGGCAAAGCCAAAGTAATGTCTTTGAGCCTAGAAGAGGGCATCACAGATGGGAAGGAGAGCTAGCATATGATGGAGGGCATCAGCATGGTTTCCTGCCTTCTCAAAAGGCTCCTGGCAAAATGCAATCCGAAACAAGCGAAGCAGATGGCGGGAGTCATCTGCTTTTGCAATTCAGTTGTTTATGTTTTGCCCGCTTTCTTTTCAATTTCAGCTCTTGAACCCTTATAGCAGGGTGTCCATAGTTATTATTGGAGGTGTCACCTAATGAAGGTTGGTTCTGTTATAAACATTGACTGTTTACTACTAAATTCTGTTAGACACTGCGGAGACCTTCAGGAATTACATATGATAAACTTGACCTGAGCCAATGATGTTTCAAATTAGTTAGATGACCTTGACTAGAATTGGCCAGAGTTTCTTACATCCATTTTCTCAAACAGCTTTTGCAACACTGATTACTCTAGTGATAATCAGGTGGACTCACCATCTGAATGTGAAAAACGGAGCTATTTTTTAGCAGTGGAGTAATCCTAATGAATAGCAGGAATAGAGGCTTCGAGTACACAAAGTTTATTCTTCTATTAGCATTTGTTATTGTGGGCATTATTTGTTGGTGGTATACAAGTACAAAGAGGAATAGTCCTTGCCTTTTCACCTTATTCTATTTAAACTAGAAAGATGAACACAAAGGAAAATAAAAAAAAATATCCACAATTACTTATTTCTATAGCACAATGAGATCCATCTGTTGAAAGTATTCCTGATACCACCTTGGCAGTGTCAGAAGTATTTTTAAGAAATGCAATCAATTTTTCTTGCATTAGGGCTTAAGTTGACAAAAGTGGGTGATTAAGGGGTTTGAGCTAACACAAGCACTTTTTGAATTTGACAATCTTAGGGAGGCCAGCAGATCCAACAAGTAATTAATGGTACAGCATTAATACCTTGGGTTCTTGTTGGCTTATATTTTTTCTCTGATACTAAACTCTGAGACTATATATTTAAAATGTTAATAAAAATTTTTAATTCCATTTTAACATGCTAAAATAAATGATTAAACCAATAGCATGCGTGGAAGAAAATTCCTTGATTTATAATAAACGTGTAAGATGGTGTCCATGGAATCAGGATGATTCATACACATTTATTATAATTCAGTATATGGATTCAGCCATAGATTATTCTACTTGTATATTGTGGAGAATGTCCAGTTTGTATAGATGCATGTGTAAAAGCATCAATGTGGGAATAATTGTGTAGGTTTTGAGATTTTACCCTACTTTCAAAGTTACCACAGTTCAATCGTTGTTGGTAGAAGAAACATGAGACTTTTGGGCCAGAGACACATGACTTTATTATAGCACAGCAGACGGCATAACTTCACATTTGCATTAGAGCCTCCCAACCTGCAAGTCTCATGAGGAGCGTGGCGATCGCAAATCCAGGTGGATTCTATACACACAGTGGGTCTGTGTCGCTGTGGAAAATATTAACGTTAGAAAAACTAGTCTTTTAAAGACTACACTTAAAGCTACTAAATCTCTGCCTGGGAGAAAGGCATTATCTTTATCATACTGAAAATATATATATGTGTATATATATACACACACACACAACTCTAGAGGGAAAACTGTCTCTGTTCTCTAAGATTGTTCTGTTATATAAATAATCTTGAAAAGATAGTCTGGGAGAAAAGTTGTTACAAGGTTACAAATGCCATGAATTGACCTGCAAAAATACTACTCACGATTAATTAAGCACATTAGAAATATTCTCGATTTTAAGGAGGAGACTTTATAGAGAGCAAGCTGAAAAATCATAACGAGGACAGCTTATATTTACAGTTTGAATGAGACTTTTGCGTAGAAAAGTTGATATGTAAACTTCAAGGCTGAGAAGTCAGCCTGACAATCTTTAAAGAATGCGATCCTTGCTTTGATACACACAGTAAGCACTCCTCCCATACAGCGCGACTAAAGCAGCTAGCAGAATACTTAGTCCAGAAGTTTATGTGAAATAGTTTTGCCTCAGAAAGACAGAAATTGTTTCTTTTAGAAAGTGTTAAAATTTCAGAATATTAGAACTTTAACCTCTTCTAGAAATTCTGACGCTACAGAATTTTTTTTTACACGAGCGCAATTTCACTCCTGCAGTCTCCACAGTCATGATTAACTTCACATACGAAATCTGCTTTGAAGAAGATTCAGGAATACGAGTCCGCTTGTGGCAGTACCTATCCACTTTGATATTTTCAGGTTTACTTCATTTCTCACACTTCTCTCAAATCGCTACTCTTTGTTTATGATATGAGGAAAGAGATCAATTCATTCTTGTTCATGTGGATATCCAGTTATTAAAGTACATTTGTTGAACATACTAATCCTGCATTGAATTGTTTTGGTGAAAATCCATTGATCATATATGTAACTGTTTCCTTCTGGACTCTTAATTGTATTCATTGATCTGTATATCCTTTCTTGTTCCTATCACTTTATCCCTATGACCATAACTTGGAACTCAGTTTTGAAGCAGAGAAGTGTATACCTTTCCACTTTGTTCTTTTTTAATTCTCTTTTGGTTTTTCTGGATCTCTAATATTTCCACAAGAATTTTAGGTCAAGCCTCTGCAAAAGAAACAAACAAAAAAACGGTTAGCTGACACTTTCACATATACTGTGTTGAATCCATAAATCAGTTTGGGGTGTGTTACCATCTCACCACCATTGTTTTTCCATCTACAAATATGGCATGTCTGTTTATTTTTATCTCGGAATTTCTTTCAGCGATGTTGCATAGTTTTCACTTCTTTTGTTAAATAAATTCCTAGATATTTCATTATTTTGATATTATGATAAATTGAATTATTTTAATACATTCAGAATAGATTGTCATTGCTAATGTGTAGAAGTAAAATAAATCTTTATACATTCATGCTGTATAAACAGCAACTTTGCTGACTCATTTATTCTAACACTTTAGGTGATTTCTTGGAATTTTCTCAATTCAATAACGTATCATTTATAAATATAGGTAGTTTCATGTCTTTGGTTTCAAACCCGATGCTGTTTATTTCATTTTCTTTCCTAGTTATTCTAGGTAGAACTCACTGTACAATATGCATAGAAATTGTGCAAGGGACATACTTGTTTTTTTTAAAGGAAAGGTGCAGGCAGGAATGCAGGTGAGCAGGCAGGCAGGCAGGAAGAGAGAGGAGGAAGAGCTTTATTTATTGTAGCTTAGTTGTTCACATCAGTTGCTCCTCTGGTCCTGGGTCTTGAAGCCTGGAACTTGGGATGTATGCAGAACTGCTTCCAGGTGTCTAGACCATTAGGCCACCAGGGTGCACCCGACACTTGTCTTGTTCTCAATTTTAGGGTAAAGACTTAGGTCTTTGATCATTAAGAATGATGCTGGCAGTGGCTGGTTCATCAATACCCTTTATCAGGTTAAAGTATTTCCCTTTGATTCCTAGCTGGTTGCTTTTCATCGTGAAAGTGTGCTGGGTTTTGCTAATGTCCTCTGTGCATCTTTTGAGATTTCCATGAAGTTTTTGTCATTTGTTTCACAGATACAGTGCATAACCCTCACTGAGTTAGAGAAGTCAGACCCCCACTTGAGGCTGTGGAACAGATCTCACGTGGTTATGTTGTAGAATTATCTACACATGTTTTCAGACTCAGTTTGCTAATATTTTGCAAAGGTGTCTTGCATCTGTGTTCCTAAGAGTCATTTGTAGTTTAACTTTCTTGTGATATTTTATGTGGTTTTGCTAGAAAAATCATAATGGTCTCATAGACAAACCAAGAGCTATTTCCTCTTCTACTTTTTAGAAAAGTTCACAGAGCTTCGTAGAATTCATCACTGAAGCTCTTAAGTCTTTGACATATGTTTTTGGAAAAATTTTAATTTCTAATAGAATCTTTTTACTTTGTATATTTTTATTCAGATTTTCTATTGCTACTTGAATTTACGTGACAGTAGTTTCTTAGGAAAATGCCCATTTTTTCCTAAGTTATCCATTTGTTGGCATACAGTTGTTCATAGTATTCCATTACGAGACTTCTTTTATTTCTGAAAGGTCAGTATTATGACTTCCATTTCATTCTTGATGTATTAATTTGAGATTTCCTTTTATTCCCTCGTTCACTGTAAAGATTTTTCAAGTTTGTTGGCTTTTTTCAAAGAACCTGCCTTGGTTTTATCGCTTTTCTTTTGCTTTCTTCTGTGCCATTAATTTCTAATATTTATTATTTTCTCTCTCTGATGGCTTTAGGTTCATAATGCTTTTCTTTTCCAGTGTCTTAAGTTGCAAGATTGGTATGCAGTATTCTTTCTTTAAAAAAAATATTGGTGCTACAGCAATTAATTTCTGTCTGATCTCGAACTTAGTTGCATCCATGTATTTTGGTTTGATGTATTCTCATTTTCATTCAGTATATTCTCCCTCCTTTTTGACTTCTTTTGTGACCCATATTTTGTGTTGAAGTCTATTGTTTAATTTCAACATACTTGGGCATTTCCTTTTTTGTTGTTGTTATTCATGTCTAATTTCATTCCTTTTTGTTTGGCAGCATACTTTGCATGACTTTGAGGATTTTCTGCTCCTTGAGACTTGTTTTGTAGTATTAATCTGATCTAAAATAGAGAACTGCCAGTGTGCACTTGGGAGAATACATGCTCTGTTGAGTTGGGTAGATTGCTCTATAAACGTCTGATTGTTGATCATCTTCAATTTTATTGTCGATTTTCTGCATAGCCTAATCTGACCATTATTTGAAGTAGTCTCTCAAAATCTCCGGCTATTTGTATCAATGACAAGTTTGACTGATGTTATTACAGTCATTGCTATATCTTTTGTAACTGTTTGCCTGATATATATTATTTTTTCTTTGAATGTAAAGCATTATCACCTATAAGCAGCATGTAACTACTATTTCTCTGCACTCCTCCCTTCTTCCCTCGCCTGTCCTCTCATCCAGTCTGGTTGTCATAATCTTTTGATTGACTTACTTAATCCACTTGCATTTAGTGTTATTTTTGATACAGTTTGATTTATAGCTGCCATTTTTGTTTGTTTGTTTTCTATGTTACCTCTGTATTTTGTATTCTTGCTTCCTTCATTCTTGCTTTTTTTAAAAATTAAGTGACTATTTTCTTTTATCTTCCTTAATGACTTTTCACAATTTTCAAGCAGCTTTATTTACAGTTGTGCTAAGGCTTATAATATACACTTGGTAATTAGGAGAATTTTCTTCAGATTTATACAAAGGTCATTCTAATGACATACTGAGATGTTATTGCTCTGTAACTATCCCTTCCAGTTTTTTGAAATCCTGTGCACACATTACATCTATATGTGTTACAACAGCAGTGAGGCATTGCTGTAATTGTATGTGATGGGATGCCTCTTAGAGCAGCTTTGCAAAGCAAAGAGATCAAGCATTATTTACAGAGTTGATATGAACTTGATTATTGATCATATCTACCGCTCCTCTTTTTTTCCTGTGATTTTGAGTTCCCTCTGGTGTCATGTATTTCACTTCACTCTAGATTTGCTCCAACCTGCCTCGTGCTACTGTTACCACAGTTATTTCTTTATGTTACAAGCCCTACAATACAGTTAAATTCATAGTGTTCATACAGTAGCTTGTGAGATCAATTAAATGAAGCAAGGAGAAGAAATTTGCACCGACAATCTCTTTTATAATGACACGATTACCTTTCCGAGTACTCTGATTTTTCTTTTTTCGTATGTTTGACTAACTATTTGGGTTTTCTTTCTTTTAGCCTGAAAAAAAGCTCCTTAGCAGTTCTTGTAAATCAGATCTAGTGTCAACCTGTTCTCTCAGTTTCATTCATGAGGATAGCTTCGATGTTACCTTCTTTTTTGAAAATCAGTTTATTGCATTAATAAGATTCTGGGCTGATTGGTTTTCTCTTTTAGTGTCTTGAATAGGTCATCCTATTGTCTGCTGATCTTCATTGTCTCTGAAGAGAAGTCCGCTGTTCATCTCAGCCACATTTCTTTGTATTCGACCAGCTGTTTTCTTCTTGTCTATTTAAGATTTTCTCTGCCTTGGCTTTCAGCATATTTACTCATATCTCCAAGTACAGATCTCTTTGAATGTCTCATCTTTGAGCATACTGAGCATTCTTAATACATAAATAACTGCTTTTGATCAAGTCTGGGAAGTTTATAGCCTTGTTTCTTCAAATATATTTTCTTCTTTTTCTATACCCTCACCTTTTGCTACTGTGAAAACACATATACGCATGTGTTTTAAATTGCTTTCCAATTCTCTGAAGCGCTCTTCCTCATTGTTCACTCTTTTTCTCTTTTTTCTTCAAATGCATAACCTTAACCTTATCTTTCAATTCACTGATTTTCATTGTTACTACCTCAAATCTAGTCTTGCCTTTCTGCTATAATTTTTATTTTAATTTTTGTATTATTAAGCATCAGGATTTCCAATTCATTCCATTTTAGATTTTCTATAACTTTATTGAAATTCCTTTACATTGGGAAGCATGATTTCCTTTAGTCCCCTGAACACATTTATGCTAGTCCAATGAAGTCTTTTTCTTTAGCTCTCTCTACCATCTGAATCCCAAGAATGGCAATTTTGAGTAGTTTTTTTCTTGTCTATGGATTTCACTTTCCTGTTTCTTTCTATAGCTAGTAATTATATTTTGTTGAAAGCGGTACATTACAGAAAATATAATTTAGAAAATCTGAATTCTGACCCCCACCCTTGCATTCTTATTTTTGAGTGTCTGCTTATTTGTTTAGTGTCTTGAGTGCACCATTTAATAAAATTCTTTTTCCCTATAATGCACAACTTCTGATGTCTTTCCTGAGAGCATGCATTCTGGGCATTCACTGACTCACTCTGGGATGATGGTATCTTCACTGGGATTCTTCTTGACTCTTTATTTCCCCATTATCTCTTGTAAACTATGGGCCTTTGCTGATATCACACCCAGCCATCAGCCTCCCTTCATTATCAGCTGATTTTTCTGTTTTCCGATTGTGACAGGGTATACATTGCTTCAGTATTTGACCTTGATAAATCCAGTCATCATGTTGTATAGTCTTTGCATGAGACTTTGAGGCTTGATCCCATCCCAAGAGAACTCTTAATTGCCTCTTTTCTCTAGTAAACTAAACATTAATTTACAATTTAGCTGGTTGCTCTCATGGAACTACTATCCTCCTCTAAATGCTCGTTACTAACAATTCCATGGTTTTTGAAGAAGCTCGAACTTCTTTACACACTACTCTAAATACAATTTCATAAGGAAGAGCTTTGAATTTTTCATTTCTTTCAGCATGCCTCCCCCTTATGCTCCCAAGAAAAATCTATGCACAACTGTTCTGTCACAATGGAAAGGAAAAGTGGCCTTCTTCTTTCACAGTGATATCCATCTTTAGGGGTATGGCCTTATTTGGATTTGGTAGCCATGGATCTTCCCAACTCGCTTCTCTTGTCATAGAACCTTCACCCTGTTAGTGATCTGTGGTCAGAGGGACTGGTTTTCCAGTACTCCCAGTATGCCAGTCTTGTTGAGGGTTTTTGTCCCATAAGTGGGAGCTGTCTATAGGAAGAGAACATAGGCTTCCCAGTTGTAATGCCTTATATACACCTTCTAAAATAGAGAACTAGGCTGTATGAAATGCTGGAGGCATGACTCTCCCACAGGGTAACCATAATTCTAGACTAGTCGCTGAGAGAAAGTGATGCCCTCTTTTCTTATTGCACCTACCCAAGGTTGGGTTTCCGTTAGGTTAATTTGGGTGGGAATCAGGTTCCTAGTTCAAAATCCATGGACTTGCTGTTCTTAGCACGTGAGTAGATTTTCTTAAATAAATATTTTTCATTTGATGTATGTATGCCCTTAGAATACTTTCACAACTTTATATGGTTCTTTTTAAATAGTATTCATTAGCTATGGTTGCTCTGCTGGCAAGCTGGTCCACAGAGAGCCTGGCTCTTCCACTAGTAAAGCCTGTCTATATTTTTCAATAATAAATTTTTAGCAATGTACAAAATAATCTTTCTGCTGTACGTTTTTGGAGAAATTAACTAGCTATCACCCAATCTGGGCTGCTCCTGACAATAGGATATACTGTAATAATATCTTTATTATATCTTTTATAAATAAGGGCAGAGATAGACTTTTATTGGTTTTTCAGGTTTCATGCATTTCCACCTGAACTGGAATAGCTATGGGACTTTTATGGGAACAACAGTAAGATGATATTGTTTTATAAGGTCACTTTTGTGAAGGACACTTGACTTTCCCCATAAATATTTCCTTAACACTACTTCTAGGACACATTCTTTAGGATGTGAGTTTGTCTTTTCTACTCCATCATGAAATTACACATTTACTTCAGTTCAATAGTAAAGGAGATCAGAAGGTGCCTTTCCAATCCAAAAGCCTAAATTATTAGAAGACTTAGGCAGCAGACATTCCATTTGTAAGACTGGCCTGACATCAAATTTTGTTTACATTTTTTTCTGAATGAGTTTCCTGCCCTGTGCTTTCAATAGAATTAGAAAGAAAAATTTTTTTCTTCATGAGAAGCACTGACTTTTGAACAGATGGGTTACTTACAAGATTTCACCAAAGCCAAATTATTGTAACAAAATTTTGATAAATTTATAAGCAAATTGCTAATCAAAAAAATGCTTAAAACACAGGTAATTCTTGTTCCCTTCATAAACCTCACCTCAGGGAAACATTTAGTGAAATCTTAATTATATTCCCTTCACAATGATAGAAAAGTACTATAGGATCTAGTGTGTAGAGGCAAGAAATAATGTTATTATTGTATAACAAAAGGAGAACAGTCTGTCCCCCGCCCAACAGCAAAAAATAGTCCAGCCCAAAATATCACTAGTGAAAAGTTGAGGAGATCGGAATTTGGAGAAAATGAGCTGTTCTTCTATCATCCAACCCTAATCTTTGTTCTTTCGTGCTAGGGACTACTAATCAATCTCCATTTCTACCCCTTTGTTATAGGTTAGAGGTAGACATTCTCGGTTTGGTTGCTAAATTTTTTGAAACAGTTGGTTTCATAGCAATCCCTAGGATACTTTTCCTTACCTTTCTCCAGGAGAGATACAAATTAACAACCTCACTGTGATCTAAGAAGTCATACCAGTGACTTTCCCTGGAGAAATAATAGTTGTCAAGTATACATGTTAGCAAACACTCGGCAGGAGAGTGCAAATGCAAAACACTCTTAAACAAAAGCAATGATACTGTCAAAAGGCAGACTGCTGAGTTTCTTACTTGATTTTCCCATTCTTTCTCATATCCAAAATGTGTGCACTTTTTCCTCCATTGTTGCCAGCCTCCAGGATGTCCCCTAAAGATTTTCGCTCCCTGGTAGTCAGTCATACCTCTGTGGAGTCTCCCCACATGGCATAGAGAACCTCTGTCACCCTTAGGATATTACAGAAATGGTGATTTGTGTCTGTGTCCCCTTCGTCCTACTGAGAGGCTTGCTCTGGGGGAAACCAGGGACATTGTTAAGAGGAGACTCAAGTAACTTTATAGTGAAGTCCAGATGGGAGGAGCTAAGGGCTCCAGCGCTGAAGTCCAGGCAATACGCTGTGTCGGTGTGAAAACAGTTCTCCAGTTCTCTTCCTGACGGCATTTTTGATCAATGCCATGACTGTAACCCTGTGAAGATGCTAAACCAGAGCGGCTCAGCTAAGTTTCCTCCCAGTTTCTGATCAACAGAAGAAAAGGCATTAATAAATGTTTGTTGATTTAAGCTGATAAATATGGGAGTAATTTATTCTGAGTATTAGTTAAGAGATAACTATTACAGTCCCTCTTCACATCTCTGAAAGCCATGCATTTCTTTCCATCCTTGCAGCCAGTGTGGTTCCCGCCATACTCCTAAGCAGTCAGAAAAACGGAAAATAGTGTTGCTGATCAAACTTCCTGCCCCTTTAAGCCTCGGCACCAGAATCAAAAATCCTCCCAGGTAGAAACAACCCTATGACTAGCTATTCCTCAGCAAAGATACGTAGACACCGGAAAGTTACATCTTTCGTGGTCAGGTATTGTAGTGTGTGCACACACACACACACACACACACACGCACACACACGCACACTGTCCGTTTCCATTGATTAAATTATGTAGGAGATGAAATTCATGTCAGTGAAAAAGATACAAGCAAAGATGACCACTTCTGCTGCCAACATCTTAGTCCTAAATGCAATTCCGTACATTAAAATTAGTATTAGCTCCTGTCACAATATTGAACCCCTTCTCCTGCCTCAGCATCAATGCCCTAAATATCCGTTCTGGCACTAAATTGTAATTAGATATTTGCTTATGTATCTTTCCCACACCACTTTAAAGTTGCTGTGGAAGGAACTATATTTTGTTCACTTATCTGCTCATACTGCCTGACTGAATTTTTGGCACACACTTGATAAGTACTTGTGTTTTTGTATGAGTGAATAAACACATTAATTAACCATATGGAGAAGGGCAGTATGGTTCACCTTATTAAATATCTCTCCCCTTTTTCCCAAAGGTCTCAGATTCTAATGTAGTGACTGACAAAGAACTTTAGCCATTTTGGTTTAAATCTCAAGTTTTTGCTCAGACAGAGCCCTGTCTGTAGCTATTTACATACATGAGAATCTCCTATTGATACTCACTGCACCCCCACCAGAATCACATGATAGCTTCAAGCCTGGAACAATATTTTTTCTAACCTTTTATACTGTGGGTAACAAAAGTGTATTGTCCAGAATCCAGCTGCTTTTAACACAAGTGTGAAAGTATATCCAACTCAAAGCAATGTTGTCTCCAGAATGCCTTCTTTATGACCACACTGTGGTGGAAAACTCAGTCTTAGAGAATATCCCTGCTTGGGTCTTCACTTCATGCTCCTGGCAGGGAATAAGGATCATTTAGTCTTCCAGGGTTTTATACAAGCTGATTAAAAGGACTCAGGCTGATTAAAAGGCCACCCATGCCTGGGTGGCCTCACAGATAAAGCCACTGCATGCAGTACATATACATCTCAACGTCCCAGGTTCAAGACCAGGTCCAGGGAGAAGAACCAAGATGAACAACTAAATAAAGTTTGAAAAATATTTCTCCTCCTCTCTCTTCCTGCCTGTACCTGTCCTTTAATAAATAAATAAATAAATAAATAAATAAATAAATAAATAAATAAAACGTAAACAAATAAATCCCTCAATGCAGGATGTCTATACATTGTTTTTTTTTTATTTTTAGAACTGACTTATGTGTGAGTTTTTCTAAGCAAATGACCTTGTTCTTTCTGTATTCCATGATAACAGAGTACCATGGTTACAGTTACAATTATTGAGTTACCAATTAACCTTCTGCTATCAATCTAATAAAGAGTTAATGGGATAATTGTCCATTTCCCTTTCATACTGAATTGAGTCTTTCTGTTTCCTTATTAGGGCTTTTTTAGACATCCAGCTATTATTCTTCTTACCACAATACCCATAGTTCACTTCAAGAAAAGAAAAAAGGAGTAGCTTTCTTTTGCAGAGTGAATATAACTTATTCTGAATATAGAGTAAACAGAGTGAATATATCTTACCCTGAACATAGATTAAACAGTGTGAATATATCTTATCCTAGTGGGAGAAATAGATTGTGTTATTGCTTTGAAAAAGAGCTGCTTAAGTAGCTTTTGTTGAGCACATTGTTTTTTTTTTTGTTTTGTTTTGAATGAATTAATGAAATAACACCAAACCAATTAGCTCTTTAGATGTTTTAGTACCTGTGCAATTTTTTTTTGGCATGAGTATTGTCCATTCAGAAATAAGAGATGAGGCATTCCTTGGTGACCTAGCAGATAAGGCCATTGGACATGGTCCATATACATTTCAAGGACCCAGTTTCAAAACCCAGGACCAGGGGGAAACCAAAAAGAACAACTAAATAAAATAAACGTACTTCCTCCTCCCTTTCTGCACCTTTTCTGTAAACACTAAAGACGAAAGCAAGAGCATAAAATACATGGATTAACTCAGAATTTAGAACCCTAGATTAATTATCCTATGAATTAGCCATAAAGAACAAAATATTAGCCAGAGTCTTAGTTCTTTTCCTTCACATACTCATTGATTTTAAAGGAAGACAGTTATTAGATCAACCGAGTGGTATTTCCAACTGTGGGAAGCTGGCCATGTCCTTGTATCTCCTGAGCTTCTGCTATCTCTTTTTATTAAATGGAGATTAGTAGACTCAGTTTGGAGAGTTACTGTGATAGTTAAATTTATTTCAATAATGTATCCATGAAGTAGGAAGTCTGTCTTCTGCCAGCATTCACTCAATAACTAATCATTTATTCTTTTGATCAATAGCTTTACATAGCAAATAGTTTACACTCGATTTGATCTAGATCATTTGTTTTCTTTTCTCACTAGTTCTTTCATAGAGGATGGAACTTTTCAGAATGCTGCTTCTCTAAGCAGATGACCTCAATTACAATAGATTTATGGATCTGCCTTTGTGTACAGAGCACATGGCTCTCCTTGGTTCTACTGATTGGCTCCATTCTGTGTTAGTGTCTTTTCCTCTGACCCAGCGAATTAGTGAAATGGATTTGGTGCCCATGGAGTAATGGTTCATCTGGTGCTCATCAATACTGTGTTAGGGACTTTGTGTATGTTTTCCATAAAGAGCACTTTCAGCAGGTAATTCAACCAATAGTCTTTCCCACTCTGATAGTTTTCTGGCAACTTGAATCACTCCATCCAAATGTTGGCTTCAGATACAATGCTCATCTCCCAAACAAGCATCATTATTTGGTTTAATTTCCCAATAGCATACAAAGGAAACCCTATGTAGATTTTTTTCTATTCACACTTCTTGAGTCCATCTTCCATCACTGAGTTATTACATTTGACCAGTACATCTTTTGCATGGTAAAATAATTCTTTCAGAGTCTTCCAAATCTCTGCTGTAATTTTAAGAGATAGAATTACACTTACTGGGAGGAATAATTTGATTGCCTTTTTGCTCCGAAAGATAATGAAATGGTCTCGCTATTGAAATCAGAGGTTTCTGACATTCATCTAGTTTTCCTCTTCAGAATGTGTAGACACTCACACAAGTACAGAAAAAGAGTATTTTGAATCTATTAATTTGCAAAAATTTGATGAATGACCAATGAGAACTTATCAATCAAAACCATCTCAGATCTTTACTACTTATATTTTGCTTTAATATGAAGTAAAGAAATAAATATGAAACATATTTTTTGTTTTCAAAAGTAACACAGAAGTGGTGACATCACTTTGATGTGCCAACAATTGTTTCAGCCATTCTCCATACCTATGTCAATTGTCAAATGGCCGATGAACAACTCAAAAACCAAATGCATATGACCCATCTGCAGAGATGTGTGCATCCCCATGTTTATTGCAGCCCTAGTCACAATAGCTGAGAACTGGGAATTACCTAAGTGCCCAATACCAGATGAATGGATAAAGAGATGATGTACATCTGTACAATGGAATACTACACAGCCCTGGAAGAGACAAAACCCTGTCATTTGAATCGTTAATGGAACTAGAGGGGATTATGCTAAGTGAAACAAGTCAAAAGAAGGAAGATGGATACCAGATGCTCTCACTCAGAGGTGGAATGTGAAGAGACAAAACAAAGAAATGGATGAAATGTAACCAACCCTGAAACATTAGCAACAGAACTGAGGTCACTGAAAGTGAATGGAGTGGTGAGGGAGGCAAATGGTGATGGAGCCCACTGGACAATGGGGAAGAACACTTGGTGATTTGGTGGAGGGTATGGTGTATTGAAATATTTCTAAGAAATAGGGAACCTGTACATAGGAAATTATTTTAATGTGTAGAATAATTGCTACAATAAAAATAAATTTAAAAAATGCATATGGATAGTTTATACACCCTTGAACGCTGAAGTATTCTCGTGGCACTTATTTTTCTTGGCCATTGATTTGTCTTAAAATAGATGTATTACTCCAATTTTACCCGGATATGATCATGATTCCTCCTCCTTTCCTTTTATTTCTTTATAACAAGACTCGGATGAAAGTGGGGTCAAGCAATCAAGAGAGCAGTTCTTCAAAAATAAAAGGGATGTGGAGTCTGTAGTAAATGCTGGTCAGAGGAGGAAAGTGGATTTTAAGAGTGATTAACTAATTGTAGGAATGAGAAGACAGGTTCATACTCAGAAGAGTCCCCTAAAAGGACAAAGAGAGTGCCCGTATTTTCAGTCAAGGATACAAATGAGAATTAGCTCCTATATTTTTATGGAAGGTCCAAAGGGCAAGGAGATCCAAGGAGAGAGTTGCCAGATTCAGCAAAGTTAGGGAGCAGGCAGTAAGAATTGAATTCATATAATGTCCCTTCTTAAGACTTTTATAGGTGGAAAAAGTTTACCACTACATGATCACATCCTTTGATATCCTGCTAGGTGTAAGCAAATTAAAACATACACATGTGTGTGATTTGGGGGGTAAAACTCTCTGTGTGTATTCTTATCTCCAAATAACTTAAATTTTAGATAGAAAGGCAATATTTACATCTTTTTCCTGTCTTGAGGGGAGAGGTCCATATACTACTCTTTCTCTGAATTTAGATCCTTTTTATCTCCCTTATCAGCTCAAATTGAAAACAAAATGGCAAATGCCACTCCATCAGGGTGAATTGGACAAAAGATTATATACCTAGGAATAAAAATTTCTCCTCTTATAAGCATCATACAATGAGGAAAATGCATTGATTGAAAGGAGCTAATGGACTTTATATTGTTTTTCTTGTTTTCTCACCAGATTTTCTCAGGCATCCATGTTAGTCACCAAACTTAGGTCTCACATTGGTTCTCTAGAGATAACCCTGTCCCCAAGTTTTCTATATTTTTGTGGTATAGACTCATCTATTTCACTCTACACTCTGAGAAACCCAGATATTTTTCAAAGGAATAATTGCTGAAAAACTGAGAATGGATTCAAAACTATCATCGAATAAAAAAATATAATGGTTGACATTCAGAGAGTTATTTCTAATTTTTCAAATGTCTCATCACACACCACTTTATTTGATGCTACTAATGGAGTGTATAGCTTTTAGTTACTTCTCATCATTTAAACATCATGTAAAATGGTTTTCCCAAGAAAGATAATAACTGAGTTAGCCTGAAGCTGATTTCTGTTGAATCAACCTTCAGAACCCTGTTATACCTTCCCAGTTCCTACACTTAAGAGTAATCTCAGATAATTGAATCCCAGGATGACTCAGCTGGTCACATTTCCAGATCTGGTTGGAAAGTTGGATCGTTGTGCAGAGCAACCTCTGTGTGTACATCATGAGCCCCAGAGGGATCAAACTTTTAGAATCTGAGGGAGCGAACTTCTGTGCTCCTGATAATAGCACCATTTACTTATGGCAGAGTCTCTGTAGTAAGAAACCCTTTATCCCATGCACCACCCAAGAATTGACTTATTCTTCTCCAAATGCCTAAATTACGTCCTTTCATATAGGACACTTCCAGCCCCCTAACTATATACTATACAATATCTAATATAATTCTTCTAAAGCAAATCCTTAATCACAGTTCTTAATGAAAACATGTTCAGCTGAAAGTCATAATTTTCTTCTACACAGAAAAGAATTTTTAAAAGTGTTCCTCATCTCTACTAGCCCAGTAACAATTTAACTGTTGAAGTGTATTAGGTTGCTTCTTTCTCTTGATTCCCTGTAGATTTGTTGTCAACTAATTAGGAAAAAAAACTTGAATATCAAATTTTGGCCCTCAGTATTCCTATAAGAAAACTCTTACCGGAAGTCTTTGCAAAAGAGTTGATGCTTCTCAAATGACAAAGATATTTTCTGATAGTACGTAGGTAGATAGGTAGATAGATACGTGAATAGAAAATATAGGGATGAAATAATATGTATGTATATATGTATATATGTATATATGTATATATGTATATATGTATATATGTATATATGTATATATGTATATGTGTGTATATTCCTATCTCTTACATTTGTTTTGGTTTTGCATGTTTGGGGGTTTTATTCATGTTTATTATTTGGGGGATTATAGGGAAAAACTAAAACTAATGATTTCAAAGAGTTTATCTCCTAGCCACTCTGAAGAGAAGTATGCAGAAATGAGAGTATCTGTGTGGAACTTTAAAAGGGATACATTTTGAGTTGAACGTATTAATTCCTTAAGTTGTCACAGAAAAAAAAAAAACTGTCAAATTATTTTTGACATTCTATAGAGTTTACTTTTATAATTAGCAGTGCTATATTCAGTTTGCTGAATGAGGTCCATTTCTGAGTATTTTATTCTTACAGAACATGAGTGATTACAGTAAAAACCAGCTAGGAAGAAGAATTATAATTGGATAAAAAAAATTTTAAGTGAATTAATTATTGGGAACTATAATTAATCAGGGTTATTCTTCTCAAGGTTAGCACTTTAAAATGTATTTTACAGGTAATATAAAATGCCTCGCTTAGTTAAAAACCTTTTATATCCATGATAATACACCTATCACAAAGGCAAAGAGAAATTTCTTCTAAATAAAATCCCTGTTGTTATTTTTTTCCTTATTTTGTTACCTTTGCTCTATCATCAACCCAGTGGTCAGCCAGAAGAACAGAAGGCAGTATAATTGGGCTTGGAGCATTACCACTCACTTTTGGAAACTTGAAGGGCTTCTATCATGAGTGACAATGATGTCAGCACTGTTATACCAATGCCTAAAGGACATCTTTCCACTTTCTCGAAGCCCTCACCTTATATGTCAGCCTGCCTGACTGATGTGTGTTCGAGAGACCCAGAAGTGAAGTGCCCAGGCTATTTTAAATAGGTTTACATTTCAGAAACTGTAACTTTTTTTTTTTTTTTAAATTTATGAGTGGAGAATTGTAAACATTCATAAAAGTAGGTAGGCTGTGACTGCATGGGGGCAGCAGGTATAAGGGAAATCTGTACTGTCCTCCCAATTTTGCTATGAACCTACGACTTCTCTAAACATACTATAAAGATTTATTTCCAGTAAAGTACTAGACCTTTTGTGGTGGGCATGGAATGATTTATACAGATCTGCAGTGTGAAACTGTACATATAAATCAGTGCTGTAAACCAAAGCTATCTCAATTTTGTAAACAGATTATTATAATGAGTCTACCTATCGCCGTTACCCAACATTAAAATTGTCAGCCTATGGGAAATTTCACCCCCTCTACTTTTCCATTCACATCTTTTTTTTTTTTTTTTTTTTTTCCAAATTAATTTGAATGACAGCGAACAGTATAATTTAAGAAAAAAATATTCTCTGTATGTAACTCTGAGTCATAAACCTTGTTTGCATAACCATATATATCATCTATACCTAGAAATTGATCTTTAATATCATATATATCCAATACATTGAAAAGGGAATGAGAATCTCTGATTTAAAAATAAATGCTTCTTAAAAGTCAATAATCTTTTAAATGAACCGAATTGCCATTTTGCTTTTTCTTCTTTTCTCAATTTTAACATGCTGTGTGTATATATATATATGTATATATATATGTATATATGTATATGTATATATATGTATATGTAATATATGTATGTGTGTATATATATATATATATATATATATATGATACAGCATTTTCTTGTAAAACTACTGAGAGTTCTCCCACATTGAATCCCAAAGATCTGTATGAAAGTCGAGAATTGCAGAGTTTGAGTAGCGCTAAGTCAGGAATCGCCTTGACCGAAAGTGTTCAAAAGATCCATTATCTCATCAATTGTATGCCTGAGAAATTTCCCCGTGTTCTCCTACAACTTCTTTTCCTGTATGGCTGGCTTGTTGAACACCTTTTTACTGGTTGGTTCTGAGAACTCCTTCAACTGGTAAACCTTTTAGCCTAACCACTGGAGGCCAAGAGGAATGAAGTCCTCTCTGCAATACTGACATCTTCCTGCAAACCCTCCTCATCAAAGATACAGATGACTACATGTTCCCCAATCAAGATAAGATGATGTACTTTGAGTATCTCTTCAATCATGGATTTGCTGGAACATACAGGTGCATGCCAGTCCTTATTCAGAATCTGGAACATTCAGTTTCATTTTTTCTTCTTATAATCAAGTAAACTCATATGTCATATATCCTGTAATATCATTTAAGAATTATTTGTGACTATATGTTCCTGTCTATTTGTCTTCTTCTTTTTCTATGCGATGAATAGAGAAATGTTTTGAACTGCATTTATGTAAAAGTAGTGAAGCTATTTCTGGGTGGTGGGATCCAAGTTGATTTTTTCACAAGTGTTCATGTGGGTATATATATGTACACAGGTATGTTTTCGGATATTGCATGAATTTCTTATAATGAAAAAAATATGTTTATAGGTGGTAAATATTTATATATTTTTTTCCAAAATAAGCTTATTTTATGGTAATATAATGGAGTTGTGTATAATTAATTTATGAATAAAAATTAAAATTTATCAATGTATTCTGTATGCTCAAATATATTGTATATAATCAGAATTTAAGGTTTCCTGCAGAGGCAAATAACTCTCAGATGTCAGTGTCTTAAAATAATGTTTGTTTCCTGACGACACTATATATTTGTTGGATATTTGAAGAAGTGGAACTCTGCCCAGTGTTATCATGTGGTTCCGAGATGAATGAGGAATCAACATCTTGAAAATTGTTTGTTACCATCCCAAAGGAAAAAGAGGAAGAGAGAGCTTTGTGGGATCTTCCACAGGCAACTGAATGTTCACCTGGGAAGTCACTTTAGTGCATAATTCATTAGCCAGTCTTAATCATATCACCTACCCGTTAATAATGACTGGGGGATTGCTTCTTATCCTGTTTCCAGGAGTGTTTAAGAACTGGAAATCATTATCTGGTTCAGATTTATAGTTTCTATTCTTGTTATCTTTTCTTTTTTCAAATTTCACCTGTCACAGTTGCTGTGGAATAGAACAGAAATAAGAAACATACCCTGAAAAGGACATACTGCAGAATGACCATTCGGACATGTACTAGTGGCTCAGGTGTTAAGTCTGTGGCTGTGGTGTTGTGTTGTTGTAAAACCCAAGGACCCAAGTCATAACACAGCTAAGGGAACAACCAAAATTAATTACTAAATAGATAAAAATACTTCTTCCTTCCCTCTTCCTTCCTGCTTGTCTATTTGCCTACTTTCCTGCCCGCTTCCCTCCTCTTTAAGAAAAAAAATGATTCTATCAATATCCTAGAGATGAACACAACTGCTCATATGATCAATGCTCATCTATTCAAAGACTACTGTGTGCCAAGCACAGGGGACAAAAATGGAGTGAGAATCAAATTATTTTTGCAAGGCTTTCATGACCACATTGATGGATCGTAATTCACAATAATCACCTAGCTAGCCTTGCCTCATGGCTACCTGGAATTGCTAGTGAAGCAGGGCTGTGTAAGCCTTACCAAAGGAGAATCAAACACATGTCTTTATTTCATTAGGAAATTTTTCAATCTTCCCTCGCTTAGTTACACTGACAAAATCTGAGGGTGGGGCGGGGGCAGGAATATTGGTAAACCCACTGTGCAATGTGTAAATGTAAAAAATGCTGTTATATATACACTTCAAAACAAGTTAATGTCAAAATGCAATATCCCTTCAATGAAGAAAAAAACAAAACAAAACTGAGGTTGTTTACATATTAAATAGAAATTTTCAGAAGAATCATAGTGACTTGTATGTAGGTAAACTCATTTTTTTTAATTTTTGTATTATAACATTAGGTGGGTTTAAGGGATATCTCACAGTAAATCAGCATCTATAAATAATGCTGTAAGTTCACCACTATTACAGTTTTCCCTTCACTATACCATTAATCTCTTTACCTTTTTTGCTGTTTGCGCCCTCTCTTCTCTTCCTGCAATGACTGATATGCTTTTTTTTTTTTTTTTTTGGCTAAAAATCTATTGCTTTATGTAGCTCATTTTTTAAAATCTATTTTTGTTTAATTTAGTTCATCCATTTGCTAGATATCTCTATAGGGCACATATGAGTGATATCATACAATGACTTTCTCTTGACTTATCTCAGTAAGCATGGTAACTTTAATGCTCTAACTCAGTTATTCCTAGTTACACTTGCATTTAAGTAATACCAAACTCTTGCTTTCATTTTTTCTGCATGTGGTTTTCTCTTAATATATAAAGGCTACATGTTCATTATGAAAAATTTTTTTCTAGAGATATGCTGAAATATAATTACTCAATATAGAAATATCCAGAGTTAATCTTAATAATTTTAAGGCATATGGCTGTGAAGTTAGTTTTCTATGCATATATGTGACTTTTTTAATCCGTATCATGTAATATACATTTTATATATCAAATATTCTTAAATGCATAATGCCAGACTTTATAATGTCATAAGTATTATTCCACATTGCAACATTGCACAAATAGCTTTCAACAACTGAACTGTGTAAAATTTTACTCTTTAATCTACTTTAATTGAGTTGAGCAAATATTTATGTTGATTCAAATATCCCAGAAGATATATAACTCATATTGAACTGAACATCACTGTAAATACATATTATACTCAATAGTATTTCTTTAGGTAAATTGTTAGCTGTGAAATTGCTAAGCCAAAATATATGTTCTTTTATGCACTTTGGATGTGCTGATTGATCCTCCATGAGGTATCACAGTATACACTCCCACAAGAAATGTATAAGTACTCTGTCTTAAAAATTGTATTTGTTAATTAGGGAATTAGATGTGCACTCTAGTAAAATATCTGAAATTATAGTGGCTTCTCTTAGTAGCAACAACAGCTACAACAAAAAATCACAGCCAGCCAGGTCACGGATATATGATAGTTGCTTTTATTAGCAGTAACCCACAATACTTTTGTCATTATGCTTTGCTCTTAAAGAATATGTTCTTTTATTTGAATTTTCCTGGTAAGAAAAATTCACGATAATGTAAAATTTACAATATGTATACTGTAGTACCAATCATCGTATCTCCCTCCACATCAGTGAGTCAGAATAATAGAAGGAAAATGGAATTTTAAATCCTAAAATCCTATCACTTGTATAAATTCTCCTAAAAGAGGATATTTTAGGAAATCTTATCAAGTAATTTGTCAGCCCTATCTTTACATGTGTCAGAAATAGAATATCTATTTATCTATCTATCTATCTATCTATCTATCTATATACAAGCATATGTATATATATATATACTTTTTTTAAAAGGAAAGTTGCAGATAGGAATGAAGGCGGGCAGACAAGTAGACAGGCAGGAAGAAGAGGAGGAAGAAGCAATTTTTTATTTATTTATTGAGTTGTTCATCTTACTAGTTGCCCCCAATCCTATGTCTTGAACCCAGTTTGTTGGAATGTGTGTGGACTTCACCCAGCAGACATAACTGCCTAGTCACCAAGTTGTGCATATGTGTGTGTGTATGCATGTGTGCGTGTATTATTTTTTAGCTGCTCCTAGTAGTATAGATACTTCTTAGTAAGGAAGCAGTGAAAAATTGTTGTTAAGTAGGAAATTAGATTCTCTCAAAGCTTTGTGCCTATATATAAATATATATATATATATATGTATCAGTAGGTCAAAATTACATTAGTTAATGTTTTGATCAAGACGTCTATCATTTATAACTGTTTTAGGCAAGCTTAACAAGAGAGATTAGTTAAAGTAAGAAAGGTAAGGAAGAGTAAAGGTAAAGTAAGGAAGAGATTACTAAAGTAAAAAGAAGAAAGTATTCAGTATGTTCATACAAAGAAATATATAAGGATAGTATTGTAAGTTTAAATGGTACATGTCTAACTGGATTAGTTATTGAATGGGTCTTTATTTTCTCTACCATCAAATAATATCAGTTTATCTATTTAGCAATTAAAAATGAGAATTTTTAGAGTGTTTTGAAAAATCACCCAGAGAAATGAACTGAAAGTCATGATTGAAAGTGATAAATGATCTTTCAAATTACAAAGTCGCTTGTGTCAGGTTTCCTGATAGTTTAATCTACTCTCATTATACCTTTTTAATAATAAAATATCCCTGAAGGTAATTATACCTCCCATTTGGTTTCTTTAGAGGCCTCTTTCTGATATACCTTGAGTTAAACTCAGTAATAAATATGCCATAGAGTAAGTATGCTAATGTTTTTGTCAACATTGTTAACTTTGGAATTTTCAAAATAATTGGGGTATTGTGAGATTCTGTACTTGACAATATGCTTTCTATAAGATGAGTCACATCATCAACTAACACAACAAGGCAAGTAGTATGTGAATGGATAGTAGTATGTGGTGGTCAGATACCACCTTTTACTTAAGAACCTTGGGTAAATTCAGGAATCCTCTTGAGTCTTACATTCTCTAAAGAAATATGTGGGAAATACCTGATTTTATAGGCTTGGTTAAGAATATGAGTGGTAAGAGAAACAAAAATACTTTGTGTATGATATTATTCAAATATAACAAGACATTATAATATTAGTAAAACACTTATAAAAGAAGCAACATTTGGCATTCATTGTTTGTTTCCCTTGTGCTAAAAGGCAGAAAAATATAGCTTTAGCAGTTACAGACTTTATAAGCAAATCTTCAGGTAATCTCAGACAATATTGGCCCTCTATGAGATGCAGAAATGTGAAGAAATGATTTAACTTAAATTTGTCTTGGGAACCACTTAATAGAACTCAATTTTCGAAATCTGTAAGTAGTTATAAGGTTTTTGTGTATAACTTTATATATTGCAGGTACATGTAATTATATCATGAACAATAGTGCAATATTACCTTTTAGAGTCATTCTCAAAACATAGATATTGTATAATGAAATTTTCCCTTAACAATTTGAACTACCTTCATCTTTACTCAGAATTATGTGACTGTTTTCAACAGTAAGTTTTAAGATTCTGGGAGTCTTGAATTCCATACAGAACATAGAGTGTTTCTTCTCTCTGTATAGAGTGTGGAGATTTTCCAGGAATAGTCATATGATTTACACTTCCAAGGCATCCTTTAGCTCTGTCGCAGCCAGCTCCAGTGAGGGAACCAGAATCCACGCCAGGTGTTTCTTCAGTGAGAATTTAACATAAGGGGTTGATTACGCAATGTTGGAGGACTCAACACTAAAGGACCACTGGAGCAATCTAGGGATAGTGACTTCAGGACACAGTCACCACCTAATCAGGTGAGGCAACAAGGAAAGTGGATTTATCAGAACCGGGAAGATTAGAAGCAGAGCTTCACAAAACTGGGACTCAGACGTGTCCAGTATATACCTGGTACTGTTCCTTGGTGTCCCCTAGAAATGAGAGACCTTCAAGGAATAGATGTTCTCCAGAGGGTGTATATCTCTCAAGACATTAGGGGAGTATGTGGGGGCTGGGGGGTGGGGGGGGCGCACAATAAGGTTGGTTCAGGGAGCTTTGGAAGAAGCTGAAGCTGAGAACAAATTGCCACTGTATCACCTCAAGTAACTTCTTGGGGGAAGTTTAGACCCTACCCTTATGGGTGTAGCAAAATGGGCTGTAATACTGAGTAGAATGCAACTGCCTTCCACTAACGCCAAATGTCTGGAAGCATGGTTCCAGAATCTTCTATGATTGGAAATGAGGATAATATGAGGAAGTAGGAAGTAAGAAAGCTGAGGGGGAAAGGAAGGAAGAAGGCAGAAGTCTACTGTTGTTAGAATTCTGTGTAGGCACGCCCTGGTGGAGAAGCAGTTAGGTCAATCGCCCCTGAAGGACCTCAGACCACAGAACCCAGGGTTGGAGTCCCTGATCCAAGGGGAAACAATCAGTGTGAATAACTAAATACAAATAAAATAAACTGCTTCTTCCTCCTCTCTTCCTGACTGCTTGCCTACTCACCTTCATTCCTACTTTTCTTTACCTTTAAAAGAAAAAGAAAAATACCTGTTTATATTCATTCCTTTGTAATGTTGACATGCTATTTCCCATTTATAGTAACAGACAAAAGACTACCCAATTGAAACCACATCTTCATGTGAGGGAAAAGAAGATAAAAGTATGGACTGGAAAAGCTAATGTTCACTAGTCAAAAAGAAAACATTGAAGTCGTTAACAATTTTGCTAATGTGTGCCCTTTAATTAATAAAATATTAGCACAGTGATGGAGACTAAATGATATCTAAATGTTAGTAAATGTCATCATGATTAATTTTATTGATTATTTTTTACTGACATCCCCCCGAAAATAAACAAACCATTTTCCTTCCTGACATCTCAATAAAAGAAAGCACTCAACTCTATCATGTGACTTAGAAATAACACACTCAATAAAGTCTTATATTAAAAAAAACACAGCGTTAACAAGCAGATTTCACACTTTTGAGAAGCAATTAAATGGAATGATAGGACTGTGTTGCTCGCTGGTTTTGCCAGAGTAGGATCTTTTTCAACTCACTTTGGCTTTTTGGATTGATTTTGTGAGGACCCCTGTGGCTGGAAAGGCTTTCCTCTCTGCGCTCACGAACAAATGTGCATTAAAACTACACATGAGGAGCACAACAATGGTTGTCTTTAGATTCTGTCAAAGAGTTGGCCTGCTGTAAACGGTGCAGGGTTTTTGGTGCATCACGTGAGATCCTGTCGTAAGAGGAAACTTGCCTTACCTGGATTATAACCTATGACAAGTGAAAGTAAATTTGGTGAGTGTTTAGATACAACCTGTATCAAAGACATCACCAGGTGCCCAGGTTTCTCTTACTACACATATGACCTTGAGACTACTAGTAACCTTTCCTAAACCTCACTTTCTTCACCTGAGGAAACGAAGCACCTGTGTTCTGGATTTGCTAAAAGAGTTAAGTAAAATCATGATCATACATCACTGAAATGTCATTGCCAACACTTAGTAACTTTAGTCGTGGCTATTCTGTATGGCACCGAAACTAGGTATGTATCACGAGAATGGCTGGGATTCCTGATGATTGTAGAGTTATTTTACCAGTTGATCATTTCTGTTCTTATGAAATGTCTTCCCCACAGAGATTAATCGATGACATGTATTTCTTTTTCCATTCAAAGTGAATTTAAATAAACCCGTTTTATATGCAGCGACACTTCTCAAAAAAATAGTGTTTCTGTTCCAGGTACAACGAAGGTTAGAAATTACTTGTGTATCTTTCGAAACAGGAATTGTATCTTTTCTTTGTATTATCATTTTTCTCCTTTTTAATTCTTTTTCCTGATGCAGGTCTCACACTCGTGTTCATGACTTTCATAACCTATACCTTATCAGCTCGAGCTATACAGTATGGAGGCGGGGGGGTGGGTCACTCAAATCATTTTCTTCTATAGCCAAAATATATTAGTTATTATTAGAGATAACCAGGTACTCAAAAGAGTCTTACTACTAATTACAGAAAAACTGTAGAATATAATAGGCCTCCATAACTGCTCCATAGTGCTACCACGTTTACAAAATCTTTCTTCATATTTTTTCTCATTTTTTTATTTCTTTAGGAAAGACCTATACTCCTTCATCCACCAAGTCACATATTTTCCCTACACTATTTCTTTTGCCTTCTGATATATTTTCCCCCTTCAACCAATAATACTGTACTAATTAAAAAAAAAAAATGCATTTTTTTTTCTCAATCTTCCTCTTGAGAAAGCACACATCTGCATACATAAGCAGCTATGAACTCTTGCAGAGAAATGTCATTCGTTGGAGTCAGAAATACAGGCAGAAAGAATCTCAGCAAATGTTAGCACCACCATCTTATCTAAAAGAAATGGAAACCCGAGGTGGTGGAAAAAACCCACGCAGTAACCCAGCGGACTGTGCAGAGATCTATTTGGCTTCTCCCAGCCTGGTCTGCAGTTATTTTCAGGGTAGCATGTTCAACATTCATCCAGTAAATATTTGAGCAGTGGGCATAGACAGGTTAAAATAAAAGACCACTTTCATGTCTCTTACTAAATAGAACAAAGAAATACTGAGTCTCTTGTCAAGCTTGTCAAGGAA
This sequence comes from Solenodon paradoxus, assembly GCA_004363575.1. NCBI lineage: Eukaryota > Metazoa > Chordata > Mammalia > Eulipotyphla > Solenodontidae > Solenodon > Solenodon paradoxus. The sequence goes on along the minus strand of RJWH01000804.1, from coordinate 314,674 downwards.
AGAGAACTTGTACAGGGTAAAATAAAGCATGCACGAATGACACGGGGGCCACTGCTGTCCCCTTCTCCATCTCGTCTGCACAGTTACACTAGGCTCCGTGCCCTATGGATGCAGCTTCCTCGTTCCCTTAGTTCTGCTCATTGTCATTTCTTCAAGTCAGGTTCTGGCCCAGTTCTGGGTTCTCAACCCCTGTTTTAGCTCTACAGACATTTTGACCTGATTTGCTGTCATCACTAATGTATCCTCCCCTATCTTTAGTGCACTGATATTCCAACAGGGCCCAAGAAGATTGTCCAGAGGTAACTGGAACATAGATTTAAACAGATTCATTTCCTTAACAGTCTCCTTTCCCAAACTGCCTGCTTGTGCACCTGTCTGGTCAGCCCCTTCTTCTCAGCTCTCCTTGCAGGGGTCGTATTTCTTACTATACTAACAAAAAAAGGCCCACTCTTACCCAGTCCAAATCTCAATATTTTGTTTTGCCCCAGGTTTTAAAAGCCCCCATGGGAAATTTGAAAATGCGGTGATTGAGGAAAGTGAGTGAAGCATTTTATTTCACTGTAAACAGTGGTGCAGCTCAGTGCCTTTGAATCCCATGTGTCCATCTATCCATCTACCTATCATCTCCTCTTCCATCTAATTTTACTCACAAAGCACCTTCTTTCTGCTCAGAGACGGTCACGAGTAAGGATCATCAATATTTCTTGCCCTTTTCCAACGTACGTGCTAATGGTAAACTAACTTCCTTCCTTTCACTTTTCTTTCTTTCCTTCCTTTTTTTAAACTTCGGTAAACTCAGAAGTTAACTTAAAAGAATAAGCGAGAGAATTATCACAAGGATGCACATTTATTTTTTTTTATCAGAAACTTAAGTCTCATATTTATCTGATTGAAGATATCTCTGATATGAAGGACTGGTTTGAGAAGGAGGATTAGCTTTGCTAATTAACTCATTCAGTTGAATGAACTAAGTTTAAAGATGTAAACTTTTGACAAATGCATATTGAAAGTACATTAAAAGCACATAGAGAATATATGTCACTTCTGGAAAATATGGGCTTTGCAACTCTAAACAACTGAACCAATGATCAAAAACATGAGATTTAAATTTTTAAATGTGTGAAGACCTAGAGACATTTTCAAAATTCTTGGACAAATACCCAGCCTACGATTTTGAAGCTCCCTGTGTAAGAGTTCTTCTTCTTTAGAGCCGTTTGTGTGGAGTGGAAGGAGACTACATCTCCCTTGAATTTGCTTTATTAGTAGAAGATCAGCACACATTGCCACAAAATACCAGCAATACCCTCTGTTGATGACTGCCACCAAAAATGTCACCAGATATTGCCAGTGTGTCCCCTGAGAAGCAAAATCCTCTCAGATTGCTAGTGCCTGTGCTGTTCTAACCAGCTTTCTACTTAATAGAGTTACCAGGAGTCGCCTGGGCTTTGCTTATCCCTGAAACAAAAATATCAGCACACTTCTCAGTTGATAGCTAGTCAGGGCAGAACAGAAGGAAGCTTTCAAGACCTAGTCTCCTGGGGTAAATGGTAGGGTACCTCATCCTGGGAGGCACCTCTTTTATGAAAACCGTTCCTTTGGGAAATGCTCTCACATTTCTACAACTAGTTCTTTTTATTTTTCAGAGATACAAAATTCTATTCAGAATGCAGCTATCAAGCAGATTAGTTGATTGAGAAAGGGAAGCATTGAATGTAGACAGGCAGGGTTAAAATAATAGCTTAGTTTTTCCTGTCATGGGTATAAACAGCTATGGGCCGCTTTGGCTATAGAAAATGATTTTTAAGTGGAGAATATTATGAGAGATGGGGAATCAACTTGGAATAGAAGAAATTCATATCAATGGGCTTTTTCACACGACATATTTAACTAAAGCTCTAAAAGTAGGTGCCAACTATCCTAACTCCAAAGAGAGGAGGTAGACCAATCAGGACTCACAAGGCTTAAAATTGGTTTTGTTGATCTCATAAAAAGTTTAAATTTAGAGGGGCCACAAGTTTGGAAAGAAAAGATTTTCTATTTATTTATCTCTCTATTTATTATTTTAAAGAAAGGTAGAAGCAGGAATGAAAGCCAGTAGTCAGGCAGGCGGAAGGGAGAGGAGGAAGAAGTATTTCATTTTATTTTTTTTATTTAGTTATTCACACTGGTTTTTCCACTTGGACCCAAACCCAGATGTATGTGGTCTGTGTCCCTTCTGCAGTAACTGACCCAACCGCTATTCCATCAAGGATTGCTCAGAATTTTTTCAGTTACTCCTGATGAGGAGAAATTGATGTTTCTCACTTTCTACCAGTTGCAGTTAGAATAGAAAGGTTCTCAGGGGAACCTCCAAAGTCTAGAGAGGTGACTCATGGAATTTAGTGGACGCAGAGGGCTGGATTCTGATTCATTATTGAGCCTAAAGGCTACAGCAGGGGTGCCTGGAGTATTATGGTCGCAGAAAATAGGATTGTCTTGGAAAGGAACCACCCTCTCCCCAAGGGCCTGTCTACGGCGGGAATGTTGGCTTAAGTCTGCTTTTGCAGGGCAGTACCTGCCCAATGACAAGTGTCCTCCAAAGAGGCTGGCGATACATAGTAAGATGCAGGACTGAGGCTGAAGGAGAGATACCACCCACGTAAGAAGAACATGAAGGACATGAATTTCAATAGCAAAGGGGTGAACATGAAAAATTTATAATTACCTTCAACAACTGCTATCTCCAGAGAAAACCAGCACCCCATTATACAGTGCCAGCCCGTAGAAGACCCTTGCAGGCAACATCTTCCCCTCTCTTCCGTCTCAACCCTGGAGGAGCCACAGGCAGTCAGTAAATGAGGGAAAAAGAGCACTAGTCACGGCAGAAAAGTAAGATAGCTGCCTGTCCCCTTCCTCCTACTGGAGACAGCCAGAGGAGATCAGGAGCTGTTGGAAGGAGTGTCCATGGGAAGCAACTTTAAGTTTGAATGACTTGGTGACCATACAACAGAGTGGACAAAGTAATCACTAGAAGGAGATGATATTTATGACTGACATTGAATGGAGAATTTACTGAGTCAAGCAAAGGAGCTAAGCTCTAAGACCTGCTCAAGGTTTCTTCTAGATGCAGAAGGAGGGGTTGCCTGAAAAGGATTTGCAGAAGCAGTGAGAGAGAGGAAAATAAGTTGTTTTCTGATTGCACTCTACAAATCCTACTTGTTCAACATAGCAGGTGCATACAAGTACACACTGAGCAGCTTATTCAATGATAATCCAATTGACAGCTTTATAGTATAATGTAGTATTACTTTTATTTTGCTGTAAATTACCTGGTGCCTACTCCTTCATCACTCAGACAAAAATGCTCGCAGTTCTCTTTTATCATAACATAGGGAATTCCTGTCATAATACTATACAGGATTTATCAGTCTCTAAAAGATAAGAAAAGAAAAAAGCAAACCACATGCAAAGACCATTCAGAAATCCTTGTCTGGGCTTAGAAATCTTTCCTAAACATAGTAAAAATTATTGACTAAAAGAGACATTGATGATTGATGTAGTCATTCAATATCTAGACTTTGATTATAGCATAAACCAACTGACCGTTTTCAAACCATTTTCAAAGAGGTACCTTACCTTGTTAAAAAAACAAAATTGGATTCTAAGTGTCAGTAAATATAAATTCCAGAACTGCAATTAAGAACTAAGAATTGGAAAATGGAACAGGTATCATTTGGTAAATTATTACTAAGGCATTGACTGCAATGCTTAGTTAGAGATAAGCATAGAAGAGGAGGAAGGGGGAAAAAGAGAAGGAAGGGAAATGTAGAAGGAGAGAAAGAAAGACAGAGATAGAGGCAAGGAAAAGGAGAGAAGGAAGGCAGGATGGGAGAAAGAATGAGTCAATGAATTTATTTTAAATGTAACTGAAAAGTTAAGGTAGCTGCCTTCAAGAATAGCTCAAGTTATACAAAACTGCTTCTCTCTGTATCTTACTTTTTGTTGACTTCAGAGCTCCTCCTCACTCTGTTCAGTGGAAGAAGATGCATTTTCATAGTTCCCTTCTGAGATTAATCCTGAGGTTATGTTTGCATGCCCACGAAGAACATACCGTGTGATCACATCCATAGTTTATAATGATTTTTCAAGTCTGGATAGCATGCCTAATGCTGGTTTTGATGAGCTGAACTAACTGCATACACACTCCAAGTGCTGAAAATTATCTGGAGTAAAATCTACTCTTAAGAGTTGAAGGGAGAAGAGAAACTTGGTAGACAAAAGCAGCAGATTCCACTGAAGAGGATTTATGTACTCAGAAGTTCATCTCTAGAGTGACCAAAAAAACAAAATGAAATCAGTTAAATAAATATATTTAAAAATGGAATATGTCAGCAGCAATAGACTTTTAGTCAAAAAATACAAGGAAATCAGTGATTGCATGATGAGGAGAGAGAGAGGTGGGAAAATAGGGCTAAGGGGCTTAATTTTACAGTGAAGGAAAAAATAAAATAGTGGTGAACTAAATGTATGATGTGAAGATGCTGATTTACCCTGATGTGCACCTTAAACCTATATAATTTTATAATACAATGTCTCTTCAATGAAATTATTCTTTAAAAAATTTAACCTTTACCCCTATAAAACAGACATTAAAAACGCAAGTTCTACATATTCCCTAGGCTCATTCTTAGAAAACTTGAGACCCTAGATTGAGAAGTCCAACCAAAGAAGTATTGAGTTTTGAAAAAAAATATTTTGTTGTGTAGTAAAGAAGTCTGCAGATCAAAAAGTTAAGTAAAACTGTCTCTGTGTAGAAACCAAGTATCTCTTCAGTGGGAGGGTTTCTTCTTTTTAAATTCGTTATTGAAGTTAACATTGTTTTGTAACATCATATGGGTTCAGATGTACAACATTATAATTTGACATATCTGTATGCTACTGTGATCCCTACCAAAATCTAGTTTCCATCCATTATCATGCACTGACCCCCCTCCCTTATCCCTTTTTGCCCATCCCCCATCCCCCTGCCTCTTAATGACCACTGTGCACATTAGCAATTATTGGTAATTTTGTTTTCTAGGACATAGATTTCAGATGATAATATACAGCCAGTTGTTATAGTTACACAAATATATAATTATGATGTAAATAAACAAGAACAAAATATTGAGACTCAGTACATTTCTGGGCTGTCACATGCAAATATCCTCTGGAAGATGAGAAGGCTACTGCTTATTCCTAAGATGACAGCTTGGTGAAATTTAAAAAAAAAAAAAAAAAAAAGTATGAAGTTGAGATTTAAACAGAGCTGCCTTTGAGTTCATGCTTTACCGTTAGGAAGTGTGAGATGTTGGACAAGTCACTTAACCTCTCTGAACCTCCATTTCTCATCTATAAAATAGCAATAGTAACGCATGTTCGGGGTGAATTTTCGAGATATCGTGTACCATAAAATGATGCTTCACATAGTAGACACACAGCAAATGGAAAATGTGTTCATTTTTATTAGCAAGTGCGTCTCTGTTCCCTCTAGATAATGAGATGCTTTCGAGGAACAAAGTGATGACATGGGACTTGAGTTGAGATTAACGGGTCAAGTGTTTGCTCAGTGACCTTCTCTCTATTTCAGGAAACCAAGGGTTTGAGTTAGAGTTTGATCAGGAGAGCAGTCACTGTAAATTATATAGAATAAGTTATGTTTTTTTAAATAGGTATTAGACCTTATGCAGCTATAAGAAATGGTGGAGACAGGCAAGGAAGAGATACGGGTGCAGGGGAATAAGGACAAACGCGTGTCCATGTCATTCTCTCACTGCCTACATTTCTTTCCAGGGTGACTTGCAGGGGGCTCTGCCCAGCACGTTCTGCACACATTTGTCCCAGGACTAGTGGACGTTGAAGCGGAAGAGCTGATGGAGATAAAGAACCTCTGGATGTGATTCCTGTCGCGTACCTACAAAGCAGGCTAGCAGGTCAGTGAGCGCATGTGCAAAATGCGTTAATTCTCAAAATCTGCACTGACTTTCAATGAAAAAGTCATGGCCACTGCCTGATTTCTGCCTTCCAAATCGTCTGTGAATTTGTCTGTGTCCACTACTGACTCGGAATTATGCACAAAGAGCAATCTGCATAAGTTCCTTCCAGATTTGTTCCTCTGGTACCATGCATAGTCACCAGATCAAGTAACAGTCAGAACCAAGAATTAGTACGCAGGAGGCGGAGCTGTGACGGGCTGTGAGGGCTTCACAGTCACGAGGGAAAGAGCAAGCTGTACTCTTGTCCTATTTCTTTAAAAAAAAAAAAACTCAGAGAAAATATGTAAGCATTGGAAACAAATCCATTATCTCCCTTACTCGAATAGCCCTCTACACACGTTCACACATTTTTCTCAAAAACATTTGAAAACTTAAGTGGAGCTCTTTGGAGAGCCTTTATTCCCAACTACTTCTTGGTGTCTTTTCTAAAAGTGAGGGCTCCTCGCACCTAACCACAGTATAGTTATCAAAGCCAGAGAACTAGCTTTGATACAGTGCCATTATCTAATCACCCAAACACTTAAATTTTACCCAGTTACTATAATAATGTCCTTTATCGTCAAAAAATATAAAAAGTTAAAAAAAAAAAAGTCTGGTACCCATTCTAGTCCAGGGTGATATGTTGAATTTGGTCGTTGTGTCTCCCTTTTCTCCATTATCCAGGACTGGTTCTGTAGTCTGCTGTCATCTTGTATGACCTTGCCATTTTAAAAGTAGAGAAAGGCTGTTATGCATATAGCCTCCCCTTTTGTATCATCTGATATTTTCCTCAACATTAAACTGAGGAATTTTAGAAGAAGAGTATGAGGTGGTGATATCTTCTGCCTTCTCCTGTAATTTAAAACATAAATTCCTGTTACTAAATGTAATGGTTTCATCAGTGCAGTGAATTTTTTTTCCTTCAAATTATGTTTACATGAGTTATTTTTCCCCTAAAGAACCAGGAACTTCTTTTGACTTTGCAGGGCAGGACTCTATCACAAGGATTCAGCCTATAATCGTAGCATAAACATAACCATAGATAATCCATAACAAAAATGTGTGCCTATGTGCACAATAAAACTTTATTTCTCAACATTGACAATTGAATTCCATGCAATTTTGTGTTACAAGCTGTGACTCTTCTTTTTAACCATTAAAAAATGTAAAAACAATGATTTGCCCCTGAGTCATACTAAATCGGGCAAGCCTCAGTCTGCAGGTATTTGTGACTCAAAGCTGTTTTTCCTCATCACCGCCTTTCTATCACATGCCTCAGCTGAAAGACCATCTTTAAATGTTCTCTTTTCTGTTCAACAACTTGAAATGGGTGGACGGAAAGGAACAATGTTTAATGCATATGTATAGAAACAGATTTTTCTTTATCACTCCATATTTTCACCAAATTCTCTTCTTGCATGTGAGTGTTGTACTTAGAACTAATTTTCATCTACTGCACATTATACAGTACTATTAGTTTGATTAATTAATGCATAATACAACTTAGAGACTAATTTGTTTACTCCTAGTGGACTCATTAAGGCTTGCTGTAGGAATGTGGTATTAGGTTTAAAAAGCGATTCACCTTAGAATGATTGACTTGCATGTCTGTGTCTTAAAAGAAAAAAAAAATCTAACAAATGAAGATCAAGTCACCTGTACCCATCTCTTTAACCATAAAAGAGCCTTAAAGGATTTCTACTGCTATGCACATGTAAGTTTACTTCCTATAGTGATATGAAATTGCATGATTTACTTTTTAAAAAAATGATCATAGAAAAAGTCAGTTAAAACAGTGTGCTAATATTTTCCTCCATAGGTGAAGAGAGCAATGAGAACTAGCATCTCTGCTTTAATTCTGCATGCTGGTGCATATTTTAAGTTTAGCATCTTGACACCCTTGTTACTATTATTGCCCCTTCTGCAGGAATAAAATAGCTCTAATAAACAAGACTGCTGTTAGGTGAGCCCCAGCCAGCAAGCATTATCAAAGGCAAGAGAACACGTTTCTTAATAATACATATGTATACTGTCTTCTACCTTTTAGGAATAGTGTTTGCATCTTGGTGGGATAAGATGTTGGTCATAAAAAAAAAAAAATCAGCATCCTTCCCCATTTCTGTTTCTAGTGCACTATTTTCAGTTCAATATTTAGATATTCAGACACAGCCACTATTTTAAAAATCCCTCCATGTGTAGACTCAAATGCCATTCTTGCACTGTTTCTCCAAATATCTATCTGCCACCCAGTGCCTCTTCCAAGGTCTTACCCTTTGAAAAGAGCAGATATCAAGCTATCAGTGGGGGTTTCTGCTGCAGATGTACGTGCCGGAGGGTTATTTTAGTAAGAACAGGTTTTGTAATTAGAAGTCTTGATGCTGTGAGTGTACCACAAGGCTGAATGTGCAGAAACTTTCTTTTTCATTGAAAAATCTCTACAGAAGGTTCAGAGGAAGAGCTTCACAGCTGAATTTTCAGAAGAGGAAGTAGACTGTGTGTGTATTTATGGCCGGTGTGGTGCCGGGTCATCTCAGAGAGCGGCGGTGGAGAAGCTTGTAAACAGGATTGCCTGGCTTGGGGTGTTGATGCTTTCAAACATGTGGAGTCCGAAGGAATGCCTTCTGGGTCAAGGTTACTGGAGTTCCTTCACTGGAGATAGTTCAGTATTTGAGAAGAACCCAAATGTCCTATGTGGGTTTCCATGCAATCAAGTCTGCAGGCCTGGGGTTGCAGAAGATAACCTCTCTAGATAAGCCAGCGTTAGGCAAAATTGTTAAGCAGGCAAAGTTCCCAGTTCCATTTGTCATTTCACCAGGATGCCTTCCGGCTGTTCCACATGTCCCAAGAGCTCTTCTACCCCTCACTTCAAGCAATCAAGCAATCTCTCCAGTCTGAGCACTCAGAATGTACCTGGCTGTTGTCTTGTTCCCCTAGGACCTTCGTGATCGTGGGAAGTGGAAGCGGTGATTGAAGTGAAATGGCTTTAATAGCTTCATAAGTAATTATAACTGACTCTCCTATCCTTTCACCCTTTATATGAGTGCCTTTTAGAAAGAACCCACTAGAACCTCAGTACCTTCCTGTGAATGAACCATTCCAGGCGGCAGACGTGTCAGGCATCATGGCAGAGTAGTGATGACACTGTTTTGGGGGGCCTTGTCATGCTTTTGCAACCATTTCAGGAGGCTGTGGCTTCCTGATCAGTGCCTTCTCTAATAGTACAAGTCTCTCTTTGTTGAAAAGGATAACAAACATTAAAGTGGTTTTCAAGATAATTGTTGGACTGGCCTTCTTAACTGCTTGCAAATCTGTGACCATTATAGGAGCAGGTTTGGTAAATCATAATAATAATAAAATAAATGCTAGCTTGCTTGCTTGCTTATGAAAGGCAAAGTCAGGAGTAGCAAAGAGGGGCCTGTGGAGAGAAAGGAGCTCTCATACTGTTGATGGGAATTTAAATCAGTGCAATCTCAATGGAAAACAGTATAGCAATTCCTCAAAAAGAATTAAAATGAAATTACCATTTGATCCAGCAATTCCACTTCTAGGTAGATATTCAAAGAATACAGAAACACTAATCAGAAAATAAATCTATATCCCTGTACTCACTGGGGCGCAATTCACAGTAGCCAGGACATGTAGTCGACCTACATGACCATCAACAGATGACTGAATGAAGAAGCTGCGGTGTTTATGCTCAGTGGAATTATAAACAATAAAACTGTGCCTTTTGCAACAACCTGGGCATAACTTGAGGTGGTCATGCTAAGCAAAAAAAGCCAGAAAGAAAAAGAAATATACCTGATGATTTCTCTCACATGTGGAAAAAGAAGAAACAAAATGAATGAACCAAAAAACACAACAACGTTCTAAGGATTCTAATGCAAAAGACTGGTCTTAGAACCGTTGGAGTAGTTGGAGGGAACCAAAGGCTGAAGGCGTTAAAATGATAGTGGTGACCAGCAAGAACTCTGTAACTGGTGTGGATTTGTTCTCCTGAAGCAAATATGGTATCGTGAATGAATGAAACTAAGAGACTGGAGCCTCAATCCAGGTCCTGCATCCCACGTGTAAAGTTAGCATTCAGGACACAGCAGACAAAAGGTTAAATGGGAGTCATTGAAGCAAGAAAGAGATAGTACACTTCTCAAGATGATGAGAAGTGAGTCAAGTCTGAGAGGACACGGACCCTGTTCAACTTGTGGTGCGCACATTTATGAGGGTTTTTTTTCCAGGGCCCCTCCTTTTCTCTGCTCCTGTGGTGTTTCTGGGTGAAGATTTCCAGGACAAAGACTTACTTTTTCCAGAAACAAATGTTCCCTCAAATGAGCATGCTTACTACCCATAATTCAGTCTGTTAAAATGAGCTTAATGGATGGGTCCAGGTACAATTTTATGTTGTCTGCTTAATGAGGTAGAAGTTACTCTGAGTTGGTCTGCCTAGTTAATGTACCTGTGCAGTCAACTAATTTGAGCCAGTTGGGCTGGACTGCCTTCTCAATTCTATTTTTGACCTATAAGGCAACTGCAGAAATCTATGTGCTGCGCCCCCACATTTTTATCTGATCATTGCAGGGTCTTATCTGCAGAGGTATCTCCCCTTTCTCTGTTCTACCCCTCCCTAAGTTAACCTACCTAACACAACAATAACACAAAATAAATTAAAAATGCTCTTTAGTTAGACTTCTATAGAAAATAACAACTGCATTTAGTTCAAGAAGCTGCTTTTACCCATCAGAAATGTAAAAGATGGACAGATCGGTTTTGTTGTTCTAATAGTTGTTTTAGATGAAAGGCACCCAATCAGCTATAGACTAAAAGAGGATATGTAGAAACATAGCTTTAGGGCTAGAAGGGAACTTTTATATACACGATATCAAGCTGATTCATTCAAATTCAAGCTAAAGAGCTGCTGAATATAATTCAGGGAACACGAGAGGAATAGAAATGAAAAAATAAAATTTTAACTTGAAACCATCACAGTGCAATGCAATGATTAGAAGCACAACATTTGAAGTAGGATAAATATTGAATCCTGTGTTCATAGTTGTGTGACCTTGAACAAGAGATGTTATTTTTCTAAACCAAGCTTGAGGCCCTTACCTATAACAGTTATATTATTAAGATGTAGGTGGATCCACAGGTATCATCTCTGTACAATGCCTGACACTGTGGGTAATCAATAAATGCCTCTTGTTAACATTGTTATTTGAAGAGCAATGCTTTTCTGGCCACAGATAATAAATTAGATGACATTCAAGTGAAATGATTAGAGCTTGATCACTATATGAAATAGCTGTAATTTAGTCATGTGCAGTTTTATTTATGGTGAAGTACATTAGTAAGTATCTGAAGAGAGGTAACACCTAAAGGGAAGAAAGACAGTCAATACAAGAGAAGGAGAATATCTCTGATTAAATGATGTTGGGTTGATTTAGGTAATCAGTCTTCAGTCTAGGTTTATGAACTTCTGGGTCACAAAAAGATTTTCTGAAGCATCCAGAGATATGGAAGTTTGCAAGGGATTTGATTCCCAAATCCCAGCTTTTCTAGGGATCCCTTTCTAAAATTAATCTGACCCAGAACCCTGCTGTGAGCTATCCTAGTTGCCCTATTCCTAAAATCACAAAGGAAATCCTGTTAATTATACACCCAAAATCTTATATATTCTAATTGCTTGCTCCAAAGGGAAAAAACAAAAACAAGAAAAGAAACTTTTGGTGTAACAAACAACATTTGAGAATAAACTTGTAAATATACTGAGAATCAAAATAATAGCCTACTCTCACGAACTATCTCATGGAAAAATAGATTTTTAATGAAAGTTTACTTTCTCTGTTTTATCATCATTTTTCAAAAGTAAAAATGGATGTATGTTGACTATATAGTCTCTATTTTTCTAAATTCTGATTGTATGAAGTATGTTAAAATAAATTATTTTGGATTTTTCATGTTTACGTTCTTAGAATCTGTATTTAGAGATAGTTTTACTTACCCCTGTCTTGAATTTTATGCCACTAATTGTTTAATCTCATTAGATTCGTAGCATCTCTAACAAAATATTGAATCAGAGTGTAGACAGTGGGCATTTTGATAGTATTCTTGTCTTTCAGGGGAAATCAGCCTTGTTTTCCAGTATTTAAGATGCTGGTTTGGACTGATAGATTGACAGATATGAATAGATACACAGGTGTTAATTAAGCATCCATAAATTCTTCTTCCATGAATAAGTTTGAGAATTTGTCTTTTCTGAGGTTTTGGAAATGATAATGATACTAACATAGATATGTGCTGCCTTGGGGTATTTTCTCCCCATCACGTACTCATTAAAGTTGGCTGAATATATTCATGGATCATAGATTATTGCTTACAGTTCTTTTCAGTGGGGTTGCTTAAGGACTAAAAAGAATTTTGAGACTTTAAAGCATTCAATTGAGATAGCAGTCATTATCTTATTTTTACCTGGAGTGCTGTATTAAGGAATATGACTGCGATTTTTTTAAGTGAAGGGATCTTTTAGTTTATTCTCTAGAGATAAATTTGCCAGGATAATATATCAGAATATGATGATGTTATATTCCCAGAAATCATGGAATCTTGGTGAGTCCTAAACAACTTGCATTTGCTTTAGAGATATCTCCTGCCTTGCAATATCTCTAAAGGGGTTTCAACTCAAAGTCCCAGTCTGATAGGTTATCTCCTCCAAGAGAAATCTCACTAAGCTTTCTTAGCGGCTGTCTCTCCTGACTAGTTTCTCAGACTTTTTTTTTTTTTTTTTTAATTCCAGTAGATAAATATCCTCTCAAATGGACAGACTGAAAACTTTTTAAAAGGTCAGAGTCATAATATTAATTTCTGCTATTCTTGACATCTATGTCTTAAGTATACAATGTACAGATACTTTAATGTGTCTTTATTAACCATATTGCTTCAAAGAGAAAAAACAAATACACCTTCTTGGAAAGTACTTTATAAACAAGTTAAATACAAATATATTTAGTTAAATAGAAATATAAAAGTTTCATGAAATTGACTTACTCTGTGTAAGGAATCACTAGAAGCTACACATATACAGCAGTGATTACTGCTTCTAACAATTATTACATAATTTTAATCCAAATAACTACATTCCCATAAAAATATTTTTCTTATACAGAAAGTATATTTAAATATTAGAATCCTTGAATTACATCCCTGGCATAATATGTATCCCTGATGAGTATTGAAACTGCTGGCAAACTACTCAGAGTTACTAGAAAAAATGGTTTATTCTCATGACAGATTTTTTTTTTTCTTAAAACAGTGACATGTTTTTCATTTCTTTAAGAAGTTAACCTCTTATGACCCAGTTTCTAAACAGACATGGGAAAATAAGAGTGGTCATTTCCCATCTTTCAAAAGAAATAAACCAGCTTAGATTTTTAAAAAGATTTTGAAGTTGGTGAATGTTTTTCCTTCATGTGAATCCAAATATCTTCTGAGAATATATCCTGTTATCAAAGACTAATGGAGGTCAATGTAGGGTTACAAAAGAAGAGATGAAAGTGAGGAAAACGTGAAACATTTGTAGATCTGAGTCCACCCATACACAATCCTCTGTTATTTTATCAGATGGGGAGAGGAGGAAGAAAGGGAACTAAAACTTGTTAGCTACCTAACATGGGTCCTATCACATACTCATATTATCTAACCCTCTAAGTACACTTTGAGAAAGGCATTTAACAAGGCTGACTTAAGAAACTGAAGGAGATTACTAGTATTAAGGTAATTTTGTCCAAAGTGACCCAGTTGGTGAATCGTCTCACTTGTAAATTCTGAATGTGCTTGTTTGTTACCCAGAATTAATATCTTTATCTGTGAAACAGTGCTTGCCAGACTTTTACCATCCCTATAGACCATCACGTTTTGTCATTTACCATCGAAGAATCATTTCATGATGCTTCCTACCTTTAAATCTACTCTGGGTTTACTCACTTAGCTAACTTTGCCTTATTGTAAGAAGTGATAACCAAACACAGATACAACAGACTAGCTGTAACTTTGATATTTTGTATTATAATCAGTGCATTATTTAACATCTGTGTTCATCCATGCATTATCACAAACACTATCGATGGGTTTGTGCTGACTACCTTTTAAGAAACACTGCACTGCAGAGAAATGTACTGTCATGAAGATGCATTTCCTCTTAGCCCATTTTCAAAACACAGATCTTTCCTTGGTACTGAGCTGCCAGCCTCCCCTGGGCACTTCTTCCTCTATAGAAACTATTAAGCAGAATAAAGTAAAAGCAGGAATATCAGTAATTTAGTAGAACCTCAAGAGAGTAGAGTTGCAAAGGTGAAACTTAGGAAGGTAGAATAAAACAAGCCTACGGCTGCAGCTAACTCAACTGTGGACAATTCTGGAGATCCTGACAGGTGTAGAAGTGACCTATGGCTTCCCTGAAGCAAGAGGAACCTGCATGCGGTGCACTTCTCTCCCAGGTCTAAGTCAGTAAGATGGCGGAGCGATTTCATGGCAGGCTATGGTGGTCCTAAAACAGGGTCAACCTGACCTTGAGCATTCTGTAGATTTTAAGATTCATATCCTCAAAGGAAGGAGAAATAAACATGGGGGAAAAAAGAAAATTAAACGTAAATTAAACTAACTCCATTCATGCCCATGGAGGCTTTGACCATTTTAGTTCTGGATGCCGATTCAAGCAGTCCTTTAAATGAAATGAGTGTTTTAGATTTTTATTGTAAGCAAAGGTACAGGGAGGAATAAAGACGAGTAGGCAGGCTGCAGGAGGAAAGAGAAGGAAGAAACATTCCATTTCTTTTTATTTAGCTGTATAATTTGGTTGCTCTCCCCGACCCAGGACACAAACCCAGGTCCTTGGAACCTATGTGGACTGTGCTTCAGCCAGAGGCAGTTGACCCATCCCATCCTCTAGTAATGCAGGCCGGGGTTTTTTAGATTTTATTTAAAGCCTCCAAGAAATACCCAGTAAACCAGGATAAGTGTTCATGAGACCGTTGTAGGTTTCCTGTGTGTGTCACTAGTCCTCACATCCCCAAAATAGTCACAAAGCCCTGATGACAGCAACCACAAAGTATACTCCTACTGTTTTCATTTTGTTAATGTTGTGGACCTCGTGTGTACCCCCAAAGTTGATCTGCTGAGGCTCCCTTAATGTGTGGATATTAGGAGGCGGGGCCTTCGGGAGATAATTTGGTTTGCTTGCTGTCAATAGAGAGAAGCCCCATCAGAGGACTGATGTCTTCTTAAGAGGAAGAAGGATCCAGGCGGCCCGAGCTGACTAAGACTGGTGGCAAGGAAGTAACTTGGAGAGAGGGACTCGGGAGGACTGGTGAATCAGAAACCAGAGTTGGTTCTAAGACTAGCATCCTTGAAAAGAGAGAACAAAGGATAGCTGATTTTATTTATTTGTTTGGACTTTTATGTCTTTTTTTTTTTAGAGAAAGGAAGCAGGCAGGAGTGAAGGCAGAGAGAGAGGAGGAAGAAGGATTTTAGTTGCTCATCTTGGTTATTCACCCCCCACACACACTGCAAGCTCAATCTCAAACCCGTGTCCTTAGATTGGATTATGCCACAGGAACCCATAGACTTAACCACTGAGTCACCAGAATGCACCAGGAAGTTGATTTTTAAAGGAAGAGACACCTAGCGGAATGGTTGGGGATGTCATAGCATGGGAATTTGGTTTATCAGAGAGTATGAGATAGAGTATGGCATAATGGTATGGCATGTGGACTCTGGACTCCAGTTGTATTTCAGTCCTTTGCTCACTAAGTTTGTGACTCTGGAGAGTTTAGGAAATCTTTTTACCCTTAATTTTGCTCTCCTCAAAATGGGGAGAATTAGAATCTCTAATCCAATGGCTTCTTTTCATCAAGCTAGGGGATAATACATGTAAAGAGTTTATTGTTTATGTTAACTCCTTATGATAGGTGCATTTCTGTTACAGAATGTAATTAATATGAGTGTTCTTATGCTTGGATTGCAGAATAAAAAAATCATGACCATAAGTTTGTCTTGCTGTCAAAGAATTGCTCAAAAGAATTGATACGTGTGACCTTTCATATATGAAAGAAGACTCTGAAATCTCGTTAGGGATAGCCATTGTTTATATTTATTCAAAATGACAATGATTAACAGGACCTGGAAAAGAAAACCTAGATATTTTACAAATGGCTCTGGTGACTTGGAAGAGCTATGGTGTTTATAAAGGCGTCATTTACCCATATCTGCAGTAGATGTTGTTGGATTCGTTTTTCATCTGGCGGTGATAGGCTTGGATCGATTAACTTCTCGATGTTTCTGAGGGCTGGCATTTTTAGCTCCAGTTGCCCAGAGTGCAGTGTGGGGAAAGAGAGAAGCCAGTTGTGGTTCCCAGCATCATAAAACTACACTTGTCAACTCTAACGAGGTATTTTAATAATAAGCCTCCTAGTCTTGTAGACCAACCTTTATACAGCCAGAAATCAAATCATTCCTTTTATTTGTTTCCATCTTTATGTAAGGGTTCATGAAGAATCAGGATACATTTTGTTTCTCCTTTACGTAGTAAGAGGATAGAGGAATAAGGAAGGCTATTTTTGGATTACAGCACTGGAAACTTTAGTGAAACACTTCTGTTGCACCCCTAAAAATTTCATATCTACTCAGAACCTCAGAATGTGGCCTCATTTGGAAATGGGGTTTTAGCAAATGTAATTAGTTAGGTCACTCTGGTTTAGCCCCAAGTCCACTGATTTGTGATTTGTGTGAGAAAACGACAGGAGACATAGAGACCCACATGCTCATGGAAACAGAGAAACAGAGAAGGACATGGAGGCAAAGACTGGAGTGAGAGGTCTGCAAGCCAAGGATTCTTTCCTTCTGAATTAGCATATCCTCTGACAACTTGATTTTGGACTCATAACTTGTAGAACTATGAGAAAATGCATTTCCATTGTATTAATCCAGTACATTTGTGGTAGCTTATTATGGCAGCCTTGAGAATCTAAAATATTTATTTTTCTACATCTGTATTTTAATCTATATTTTATATATGTATATATGTATATATATGTCTATGTACATATTATGTATATACATAAATATGTACATGTACACATTATGTATTACATAAATATGTACATGTACACCCATATATTTTTTAAACATTTTCCTCCATTCCCGATTTTATAAGAAAAGTACAGATATAAAACATAAACTGATGACTAAGAGTTAACATCTACTGAGGGTAAATCTATTATCTAAGTCTTAGGATTTACATGACTTACTGATTCTCCAATATGTCATATGCCTATAACTTCTATGAGAAATGCTCAAGTTCTGTTTTTCTAAACACATTTCTTTCATCACATTAAGTGTTGCTTATATCTGAATTATGACTTTTCGTTGCTATGCACCTATTATTCCTTAAAAACATTTTCCTTTTTCTTTATGCATATGGGATGAAAGTGAGTGAAAAGAAAACTTCAAAATATCTGTTAACATTGAAATGCTTTCTGTTTCCCCACTTCTCCCTTATAAGCCCTCAGACTCTGGTATTCTGTCACCATGCATCTTTTACAAGGGCAGCTTCACAAGCTATGGAATTGTCTTGGAAGAGGAGTGCTTTTGTCTTAAAATACAGCGCTGCTTAAAAATTCTGTTTGATGACAAAGAGATTCTTAGAGCATTATCTTTAGTAATCTCATTTTTAAGGGACAGATATGTTTGCTACTGCCTTGGCAAATTAGGAATAAGTTGTTTTTTATTTGCTCCACAGTTTTATTTAAGGAACAGAACAATAAATCTTTAAGTAGTAAAAGATAAATATAAAATATGCTGTCAGGGTAACTGAGTTATGCTGCGGCATAAGTATGCGTTTTGACAGTAATTTAGTGGTATTATTTCCAAGAGGCCCCAGGAATGGAAATTCCAGGAAGTAGTAACATATGTTTTTTGGGTGGTAGGAGCTTGCCTGGGGTAAGTTAACCAGACACAGTGGTGACACTAATCAGGAAAATCCAAAGACAGGCTGATTCCATGTGTAAGTGTACATAGTCATTGGGTGAAATGTGTTCTATTTCCACAATCAGAGTAAGCCATAGTGTTAATTTATCCAAGGAAGAGCATTTCTGCCCCTCTCTCTCTCTCGTGTGTATGTGTGTGTGTGTGTGTGTGTGTGTGTTATGCACTGACATTTATTCTCTCATATCATGTTGTCCATAGATTCTAAAGAGCCTGTCCAAATATCTCCCATGAATTTTCTGAACTCTTTCATTTTTATCATGTTATCTTGAATCTAACCCTCAATAAACAACTCCTTTGCTTTCTAACCATTCTATCTCACCTATCTTGGCAAAGAAAGAGAAGGAGTGAATACATAAAAGCTGTGAAATATAGGGAGGAGGGCAAAACCATTTAGGGATACTTGACAGTGAGTGTGTTGTATATAGGAATGAATCTATTTTTCCTAAACTCATGAAAAGTTTCCTAAACTCTGGAGGTCAGCATGGTGGTTGGTATCTGTGAGGTTAGTCCCTTCTAAAGGAGAGTCTGTTTCACACTTCTTTCCTGATGGTTGCCAGTAATCCCTGGCATTCCTTGGTTTATAGATGCATCGCTCTAATCTGACTCCAGAGTTCTAACACCTTCCACTCTGGGCTTCAAAACACCCTTTCCTCTCTCTTATTAAAGATAACTGTCATTGAATTTTGGTCCAACCTAAATTCACAACGTTCTCGCCCTGAGGTCGTTAACATGATAATATTTGCAAAGACCCTCTTCCCAAATAAGGCTGTATTTACACATACCAAGGTATAGTACTCAGATAGACATTTTGGGAAGATACTTTGCATGCCACACCACCACCTGGAATGCACGAGGGCCAGCTTCCTCTATGGTCTGATATGTCTTAAAAAGCACTACTGGTTTATTTTCTTACCTTCCCTACAGTCTTGGTAACCTGAGGCCATGTGCCCTTTTCAACAGAGCACAATATTCAATAGGACACAATAAAAAACAGAAAGCTTGAGATGCCTTCTTTCATTTGGGATATTATAGTCTTAATAACTAGGATGCATGCAAATTATTTTTGGATTTTATATGAAGGGCAGGACACTTGTCTCCATCCTTTCATCACTGATCTAAACTGAGTATCTGACCTTGAAGAGTCATCTGGGCACCCCGCTGGAAATGCTTCCTGCCCAGAGGTCTCTGTTTGGATAGTATTTCTCCCATTTGACTTGTGTTTCAAGATTGAAGATAGCATCTCAACTGTCTACTCCGCTTTTCATTTTTTTAAAAAATGGACTTTAGGAAGAATTTTAATTATAATAAATTTTAAAACTCAACATTTCTAAACGATGAGACTTTGGGTGAATTTGGAGGGTAGGGGGTGAAGGACATATCAGAGTGAGTAGCTAGTAGCTCCAGTGTTTCTCTGAGAGCAGATGGTGTTCAGAAGCAGTCCACTTATGATTATTCCATAATAAAGATGAAAGTTGCATGTCCCCTTCCAGAGTTGCCCGTGGCAGGCGGCCAATGTTCTGAGCAAGTTCTTGGCCCACCTTGATCTCTGGTAGATTTTTTTCCCCTTCCATTTATCTAAATCACTTCCTCTTTCTACTAATAAATCTGTTCCTTCCAAAGTTAAGATTTTTTAAAATGCTACTTTTATGTCATCATTATTTTTCTATTATGTGAGTCCATTAACAGTTACTGGGGGGAAATTGTATTGTTCCAGATTTTAATCTTACAATAATATTTTGAATCAGACACGTTTCAGTTATGTCTGTTTCCAAGGTATGGGAAGTTGGTAATTAGACAATGAATACAGGGCATTTTTTTCTGTGAAGCTGGCCTTGTGCATGAAGAAATGTGGGTGTTATAACAAGGTAGCAGCTGTAACTGAAATGCTAATGCACAGCAGGGAGTCTGATACAAGGCAGTTTCATTCTTCTCCTGAATTGGCTGGAAGCCATTATTTCCAGGGGATAAAGTAGTACATTGTTCCAATCCATGACTGCTTGTGAGTTTCCATAGACAGCCCACACAAGACCTTGGAGTGATTTTATACACACACTCACACACACACACACACACACACACACACACACACACACACACACAAAGGAACCAGTAGACAATTTTTTTTGGACTCAGTTTGTGGAAGCCTCAAGTCTTGAAAGCATGCAGGTGACTACAAAATCAAAATAATATATGTTGGAGGAATCAATGAAAACCAGTCATGCAATTAACCATAAGAGAACCCAATTTGTTTCTTTGTTTTAGTCTGTTTAATGACACATAGGGAGGTAGAAGAATCAGCCTATTCCAGAGATTTGCTTGGGTTTGCTCAGCAGCAGCTCATTTGTAACTTTTTTTTACTGTTCTTCCCTTAGTATAATTTTTTTTTTATTTTTGTTAAAGTATAATACAAATACAGAAACAAATACCTGCACAAGTATCTTAAAGGGAAAACTGATGAATATTCTCAAACTGAACACACTCAAATCACTCACACAGGTCATAGAAAATAATCAGAATTTCCTAACGTCTGTTTCTTGTTATTCTCCCAGAATAACAATTATGCTGCTTTCTGGTATGTTTTTTCTACTTTATATTAATAGAATACATACAGCATTTTTTTGTCCCTGCCTTCTTTCATTTGGTATTATCATTATGAGACACCTATTTTTCTGTGAAACTATACTGTGTTAATTATTATGGAGGCCTATTATTCTGCTATGAAAATATACCATAGTTGGCCATCTCTATTGATGATATATTTTGGCCAGTTTCCATTTTGAGGCTATTATGAATAGAGTTTCTAAGAATATGTGAGAGCATGTGTTTTCCTGACTGCTTATACATTTTGTTGGTTATGCCTATCTTCAAGGTGGTCAGACAATGCTCTGTTTAACCTTCATAAAAATTGGGTGTTGTTTTAATATGATTTCTTCTCCCAGTATTTCTCTGACTTTATCCTTTTAGTTCCTATCAATCTTTACACTTACTTGGAAAAAAAATCAGTATTTTTCTTGGTGACACTGAAGATGATCATTCACAAGGATGCTTCCCCCAAGAGTTACTCAATAATATTTTTCCATTGAGCATTGATGACTACAGTTATGAGAACTAATTTTGTCTTTGAAATGTCTCTCAAGACATTGCCTTCTCTGTCGTTCCATGTCATCCCTTTAGTTCAGACTGTTATCTCTCACCAATACTACACTTCTTACTTGGTTCAGCTGTTCTCAGCCTCTATCCCACCACATTTCCATGGATATTCCATCCATAGGTGTGAGCAGCACTGAGTGATCTGCCTCGCTTCCAAGAATTAAGCTTATTAAAATTGAATAATAATTTTATTATTTCACAATCATCCATGCTACGTCACATCTGACTTGGTTGTTTTTATTTTCATCAGGTTTCTGCCTTCCTATATTATCCATAATCTATTGACTTACTCTTCAACTTAGTCATATGTTCTGTCCCCTAGCTTGTTCGTTTGTATTTTGTCTTTAGTACTGTTTCTTATTCCGCAGATTGGGTGAGACAGATCTTAATTATTCTCTCCTCTATGATACTTTTTAAAAGTTTATATTTTTTGTATTACTATGTATGATACCATAACATTGATTTCCCCCTGTTAGTAAGGGACAGCTTTCTGGAGACTCCAAGTACCTTGTGTAAACTTTGGCTCCTGGGCCCTATTCATGGATAAAGATTAAATCAGAGAAAGATACACTTCATGTACTGTTATCCCCAAGTATTGGGGTACTTCGTTGTTGTTTTTCATGTTTCCTGACTCTAAATGTCATGACCATTCAAATCAGTGGCTGCTGTTCAAAATAAAACTCTTAGCTAGATGTTGACTCTTGATCCTTTCTCTAGTTCTCTCACACTAAGTGTGGCCTGCTTTTGCTCTTAAAAATCAATGCTATCTTAGAAATACTATCCTCACCAGAACAATGAGTCATCGGTTAGTTTTTCAGAGGACACAAAGTTACATTTTTACCATATGCACATTCTCCACAAGTCAGAGTTTAGTTTAGGTAGGAAACACCTCCCAAAATGCAAGGTCTTTCTTTTACATGCTGGTCTGTGACCTCACTCCCTCCAGGCTGATTGCCAATGCATGTAACTTTGCTGACTCTGCCTAGTGGCTTCTAGAATGCTCATGTAACTGCAAGATAAATTATGTTTCAATTCTAGATGTGCATTTTCAAAATGCTTAGCATCCCATCATATGCCATGTTCATTTCCCTCAGCTTTCTTTCTGCTTTTTGAAAACTGAACAGCACATGTATCAAATGTGTTAAATTGATGATTTCACTTGCTGTTATAAAGTACCTGTAGTGCTTATCCCATCAAGCCCCAGGGCCTGAATTTACTTCACAGGATTCTAAGTGCTGGAGGTTTAACTGGTGCATGTGCAAAGTGTTTGTCTTAAACTTGAAAAACCCTGAACTCCTGTTCTTTTCTGAAGCTATCAATCCTAAATTACAACTTCAGCTTTATGACACAGAGAAGGGGCTGTTGTAAAATACAATTGTGGGACAGGTTTTATCCTTTCTACAATGAAAAGGGAAAATGTGTGTACTAACCTTCAATAAACATTTAGAAGATTATATTGAAGGCCCTCCAGATCTGGTAGAAATCTGTGAGAAGTATTGCTGAGTCCACAACCTACAGGAAGAACTAATATGACAGGCATATTTTGTTTCTTCATTTCTAAATCCAGGTAAAGGTTTCTTAGAAAGGACAAACACCTGGCTACAAGTGTAAAAGCAGCCCAAAGATGTTTCTGACACAGTACAAAGATACAATACATAAAATAGAAGATATTATCATCACCTTATGATTCAGAAAATGTCCCATCTCTTGCTTATGAAATTCGTGGATTAGCGAAAGCCATCTGACTCTAGAGTGCTGTAAGGTTTTCACTGGCCAAGGCTAAATTCTCCCTTTTTGCAAGACTGTTATGTTGGTCAAGATTCTTTTTTTTTTCACCCTTTGGGGTTCACAGAATAAGATCTTCTGTCATTTATTTCGAAGTCTTATGTTCTTCTCTAGCACTGCATGGGACATCACCAACCCCACCCCACTCCACCCCGCCAACACACACACACACACACACACACACACACACACACACACACACACACACACGTAATGAAGAAATGTGTTATAATCAAAATCAAATAAAAAAATAACTTAATAAAGATTTTATATGTGGGTTTAAAACAGTAAAATACAGTCATGCCAGGCGGAAATAGAGCCACCAAGCTGCTGTTGCTGTCCGTGGTGCTGACCCATCACCCTTCACCCGGAGGCCATTTCTATTCTTCTAACTTTGGCCCATGAGAATTGTCTGCCCAACAGCTCCAGAATTACAAATAAGTAAATCAAGAAGTGATAGACATATGGAAAGGATTAAGTCAGAAAAGGGAGAAATATTTGAGGACATGGGAAAGATGCAACTTCTGAGAAGAGGAAAACATACATATGTGTATATATATACATATAATACATATATATGTGTGTGTGTATCTGAACATCTGTATGTGTGTATATATTTATGTCTGTATATGTGTAATATGTATATATTGTTTATGTATATATAATTTTACATATATTTGTGCGTGTGTGTTTTTAAGTGATACATTCAGTGTCAGGGAAGTCAACCATCACTGACTTTGGCCAAAGCGAGTTGGTACACAATAAAACTGCATTGTCATGAAAGAAAGTCCTAGTGTTTAGAATATAGAATACAGGATGAACATTTTCTCTTCACAATAAAGATAACATGATTAAATTAACAGTTGAATGCTCCTAGTGTTTTTATGTAATCTTTCATATTGAAAATATATTTTCAACTGTCATACCATAGTAAGAAAAATGTATATGCCAAAGTGAGCATAGTTAATTTCATGTACAGTTTGACATTTTTTTATCGATATGATTGCTACAGGTGTTTCTCTCCTCAACTGATAGTCTGCTTATGATTTTGGAGCTTGTAAACCTTACTAACACTTAGGATTAACTTTACAACTCAAGGTGGGATTGGATGAAGATACTCTTTCTTCTTTATAGCTCACTTTACAAAGGGTTTTAGAAAAATGGAAATAAGAATGTTTATAATGGCAGTATTTTCAGATTGTAGATTCTTTGAGCTATGGTTTAGGAGACCAGAGGATGGTTTGACATTGGTTTCTTATTAAGGGTTAATCAGTTCATCTTTTTCTCTTTGAATCTAGTCTGTTTAGACCCAGTTTACGCACTGTATATTTTAGAATTTTGGAAAACATACAAGTACCTCATTGTTTGAAGCAGGTTGTTTCTGAAATATTACTTTTGTATGATAAAAAAAAAAAAAACAAGCTCTAGCCTTCATTTGGAACTACATTTTTTTACTTTTAAGTGTTACCTCTTATATTTCACAAATATTATCAACATCGAGTGTACCCAACTAGGATGAAAATTAATTATATTAATTTACTTACTACTGAACAGATAAGGAAAGCAGAATTCCGAAAGATCAGGTAACTTGCTTAGGATTCCCAAGCTATTCTTTCTTTCTTTATTTTTTTTTTAAGGAAAGGTGCAGGCAGGAATGAAAGTGAGTAGGCAGGCAGGAGGAGAGAGGAGGAAGAAGCACTTTATTTAGTTGTCCTGATTGTTACCCCCATTCTCGTTGCTCCCAGCCCTGGTATTGAACTGGGATCCTTGGGGTAGATGTGGACGGCACCCACTGAAGGCAATTGATTAAATCTCTACCAGGGCATACCCCTACGTTAATCTTGACAGAAATTAGAAATTAGCTCAACTGAATTTAGTGTTTGTTTTGTAATCCAGAAGACCAAGACATCTCTATCGTTGTACATCAGGTTGTATGAAAGGAGGGTTAGCTCTGATCCATCACTTATTGGACAGAGACTACAACTGGTGAGGAAAAAAAATTCCAGTACCATAACCAGATTGTCTTGCCTGGCAGTTGTAAGCCATTTCATCATTGTTTTGTTTGTTTAGTATTCCTATAGCTACAATTTCTGATATTTCCAGGAAACAAGTATATTCTTAAAACGATCTAAATTTCTGTTGTGTGTTTTTTTTTTTTCTCATCTGTTTAGTCATACTAATGACCCTTTATGGATGATATTTTTACATGCCTGAGCTGTCTCCACATGGATCTCAGTTTTATTTTGAGGCATTGTAATTGTTATATAAAGTAAACATGATGGTGATAGTTTTCTCAGTTTTGCTAAGGCCTCTGAGACATAGTTTCAAGAATGTTGGAAGTTCAAAGTAGCAAGTAACTCAAGAAAGGGAGCCTTATGAATATCTTCAGTCAAGACCTTGAGCTGTCCCCCCCACCCCCAACTCCTGGTCTTCAAAGGGGGTGGGGGAGGGCATATTTGGGGGTCACAGGAGACATTTGACAATGATTGGGGACATTCATGTTTGTCAAAACTAGGGGCGCAGCGCACCTGTCACGTAGTCACTAAAATCCAGAGATGCTGCTAAGTACCCTGCTGTCACTAGACAGCCTCTCATCAGAAAGAATGATCCAACCCCAATTTTCAGTAGAGCCAGGGATGATAATCCCTATCTTACAGAATTCTCTGTCAACATTCCCTCAGTTTCCTATAAATAGCACACTGAATTTGGTGGTAGAGAATTCTCATTCATTTTCTCCTCCTGTGACTCCTGTGGCTCAGGCACATTCTATAAAAGCTATGAATCCAGGGTCAAGACCCGTGACCAGGGGACAAAAAAAAAAAATTCAAAGTCTCCTACTAACTAATAAATTCCTTAGGATAGGCTGCTTAACCTCTCTGTGTCTTAGTTTCCTCTGCTACAAAATAAAGATAATAATTCCTAACTTATAGGATTTTTTAACATGATTATAATAATTATTTTATATAGTAATACAATTTTATACATATTATTATGATGTTTCCCTCCCTCCCAAGTCTCTATTGGACATCTTTCTTTTGTAGCATAAGGCCTGTGAGGGATTCCATCTCTGCTCAAGTTTCCTCACTTTGGTGGCCTGCAAATCTGTCCCATTCTCTGAACACTGGTACCATTTGCATGACCTATCTAGTAAATCTCCATTTACTGATAGATCCATACACAAGTGGATGCCTGCCTCTTTCAGTCATTGCTTGGTTTTTAGAGCTTCACAAGGTTTCCCTTGGATGGGTAGCATAATTGACAGAAATTATGATTTATTGATTCACTTCACCCTTATTTGTCTCCCTCAGAATTAGAATGAGCTCAGAGTTTGTCATTCAGTCTCTACTCACATCCCAAAAGGAGAAAGAAAAACTAAACAGGGAGAGAATAGATTTTAGAGTTAGTTTGATTTGAGTTCAATCCCATCTGCATATCTTTTAGCTGTTTGTTTCTGTAGCTCACTAATATTTCTGAGTCTTGATTATCTTCTTTGTAACATAGGGTTGTCCAATGAATGCCATCAGGTGTTTCAAGCTACCACACACATACTATATCCTTAAAAATAGTGACTACTTATTTATGGAAATTGACAGAAACAATAGGCACATTGCAGTCTGAATGCTAATTATGCATCATGAAGTTTACTCAAAAATCATGCCCATTGCATTGAAAAATACTTTTCATAGAATTTTTCTAATTAATGGTATTGTGATTGGTGAGATGTTCTGTTTGTTTTTTTAAAACCTTTACTTACATGTATCTGTTGCAATTTAAACTCTAGTAGTGTGATTCAGTGGCAGAAATCTTCATTCCAGTGTCTCTTGTCTTCTGGGGGTTGAAAGTGATGAGCATTTATCAGATTTCAGTGATGTGACTATCAGAATAAACTAGGCCCATTCTAAAGAGGGAATTGTAAGACAGAGAAAAATAAAGTCTGTCCTTTCAAAGACTCCTCCTAGCTGTATCCTTTCCCAATTTTACAAAACCTGTTTTTTTTGTTATGAGAGTGTAGAAGAAAACATTATCAGTAGAAATGAGAAGTGAATTTGCCTCTGAAATGTTTATTCTTAATTAAATGATGTTTCTTCAAAGGGATTCTCAGTATTCTCTTCAATATTGTAGGGGAGAAAGTGTTTTGCTTTATCCCCACCTAGGTTCTTTGGCTGGTTAAATAATAATGCTGACATTAGACAGGGGAAAAACAGTAATTGGATACACATTGAAGCCCCATAGATATGATACTTAGAGAAACTGCTAGAACATTTTGCCTTTGTATCCCTTCTACACAAAGAATTGAAAAGAAAAAAATGGAGAATCTAAATTAGTAAAGAAGGAAAGAAGTCTTTTTACATAGCCTTTGGGGCCCTCAATTCCCTAGCTTTTGTGCTCAGAAAGCTTTCTGCACCTCCCATTACAGAGAGGGTACTTTGTTACATAGAGAATTCATCTCTGTTTCCAAGGACAAAGGAGTGCTCCAGAGTTCTTTTTGCAAGGGTAGTTTTGTAAATAACTTTGGTTCGAAATGATACATATACCAAGGGTGTTATGGCTCTCTGGGATAAACCAAGGGCACACTCTTTTAGAAGTATTTTAGGCAGATTTATTACATACAGGCTCAGCAGGGTTCCTTCCCACAAAGGCTGAACACAGGCTTCCGGTTAGGGCACACTTATGTAAGTTAGAGCAAGCGTGGGAAGAGAGGGATGTAAATTAGAGGAGGGGGTTTCAAGCCCAGGAAGTTCTTTGCTGGCAACATTCCAGCAAGCTCAGGTCACAGGATGTTTTTATGGCTTTGCTAGCTCAGCAGCTTTTATGGCTGTCTTCAAGGCTGCTGGAAGCAGTGAGCAGGACTTTTTCCGCCACGAGGGGACACATTTGTGGGCAGCCTGCTCTAAACTCTATCGCTCTTAAACGCCCAGGAGATTGGAAGGAAAGATGGGGAAAAACTGATATTTTGGAGGCCCTCTTACTGAAGTGTGGAAATGTTTATATAATCTCTATTCATTAATTTTTCTTTTAAGAACAATATTCTTTATCAAGTTTTCAAACAAAATTGACCTCCTAGAAATACATATTAGATTGTTCCATGGATTCACATACCCTCTGGCACCCTGACTCACCCTACCTCCTTTGAGAAGCCATGCAAGATTGCAAGAGCATGCATACATTTTTGCTCGAAAGAGGGTAGATCCGTTACTCACAAAGGCTTGCCTATAAAATAAACTGGAAAAGAAAAAGGACATATATGGTGAGGGCATGAACCAAAGTGTACAAATTTGGAAGATTAAGACTCTAAAAATAATCACATTGTCTTTAGGAAGCTTTCTTTTCCATCCAGAAGCTTCCAGATGTTTCCAGGTATTTGCACTTGGATACAGTATTTTATCCAAGTGCTGAAATGCAGACATTGAGTATTATCAATGAAGGCTATTTTTCATTGTTTTTGATGGCAGTAGAAGAACACACAGCCTACAGCTGAGATTCATGGAAGCACAGTTCCCTTCCTCAGGGAGCTGTTATTTCAATAAAAACAATGGAATCAGTTAGCATAGGTAATAAAATAATTATAGTAATTTATTTTGGCTATTAAATGTTGCATCCCCTTAGCTAATCATCCACTTCAAGCTATTATTCAAAGTGCTCTGCTCTTTTTGCCTTTAAGTTAAACATCATGAATTTCTATGCACTGATAAATCCAAATCTAATAAATTCCCGATGTGTTCCCTGGCACTGTGACTATGGACAGCTCTCTGTATCTTCTTAATTCAATGTTACTCAACACCAGTAAAAGATGTTTTCCAATGGAAGCCAAGAATTACTTGTTACCTAACTTTGTATCCAGTTTCAAGTGTGTGTACTCCTCATTTAGCCTTTGTGACTACGGACAGTAAAGCACTGCTGTGTTAGAAACAAAGGTTCTTAGAGAGTTGGTGTTTTTTCAAAGGCTCCCCTAATATCTCCTGCCAACATATAGTCTAGGAAAGAGTATCTCTTAGCACTCACAGTGCCTAATATAGGTTTCATCCTATGACAGAAATTTTGAATTAATTTCAGTTACACTTCCGTTTCATGTGGGTACAGTCTAAAGCAGGCCTGTCAAATAAGCTGCAAGTACAGATTTGTTTTCCTGTTGTGCAGGCATGCTATTGTGAATTGTTCAGAGAAACCGAACTGGCCATCTTCTTTCTCATTTTCCGACTCCAGATCATTAAACAAAAGCAGCGGCAGAAATAACTTCAAATAATTCCCATAGAGACTGCATATTCAGAGCTTAAAACTTTGTACCACTATCAGTTCACTTTAAAGGAAACAATTCATTCTTTAACCTTCCCCATCCTTTTCACACTTCTGAGCTCACCAAATGAATCAATACCAATTGGACTTTAATTAAATTTTAAAAATGGCTTAAAAATTTTGTCCTTTAGCATGGGTTCAAGGAATGATTTCCAAACTGAAAATATAACATGCCTGAGAAATCTTTTAGATTAACCCTGTCTGAGTTTTAAAAAATTTTTGAATTTATGATGAGTATCAGACCATTTAAAAGCATCTTAAAAGCTAATGATCCTAAAGTAGTAATATAATACATTTCGAGAAACTTGTTTCTAAATAGATAGGATTTTTGTTGATATTGACATACTTAAAAAATATTCTAAGGAAATAGATAAATCTTTTGAAATCTATTGAAAACTATGATTTCCAGTTCAGAGTGGAAGCATGTTTATTGGTCTTAATTCTAGGAAAGATACGAGATATGTACCATGTACTTGTTAACCTCTGAA
Organism: Solenodon paradoxus; assembly: GCA_004363575.1. Taxonomy (NCBI): domain Eukaryota; kingdom Metazoa; phylum Chordata; class Mammalia; order Eulipotyphla; family Solenodontidae; genus Solenodon; species Solenodon paradoxus. The sequence continues at coordinate 284,931 of RJWH01000804.1, read as the reverse complement.
ACTGTGTTTTAAGTAAAAGGAAGAGAAACCATCACCAAGAGGGAGGTTGACTCTTAACAAGTTTATCATTAACATAGTGCCTTAGAATTAATGGGCCTCTTTAATAAAGTAATACCTACACACACATACACCACAAAATGCCCATTAAAATGGATTGATTGTACATCCTGAGATCTTGGTATTTGTAGTACATTTAAATACATTGCTCTTTGCATTATCTGTAATTCATTATAGTAGGAAGAAATTGTCCTCCAAGTGTAAGATAACACAACTTCTTCATTCATACTGAATGCAGAGTCCTAATATCCTCTCTGAACCTTCTGTTTTCCTTCAAAGTACATCGTTTTATTCATGGTAATGAAAATCAGAACTTTCAAAATATGCTGTAAGCCTTTCTGGAAATTATGCTTGTCAGAATTTTGTTTTAAATCATATTTAATGATTTATAACAAAAATAGGTAGGCTCTGCATGGTAACAGTTGTTTTTAGTGAAATAGGATTCAATATATTTCAACTGATCAGACTTGCTTTGCTATAAGTCAAACAACTGAACATCTATTCGGAAAGACTGTTGATAGGAAAGACTGAGGTGGGAGACAGAGATGGAAAAAGAGATCATTCATCCAGCCGCAGGGGAGGGAACTGAAGGAGCACGAGAGGATATGCATGCATCTACCCAGAAGACATAAAAACCATACTTCCAAATCTGTACCAGAACTAGCGCTGAGAATGTTTTCTAGGCACTACCAGTTTCTTGCCTTACCCCCTCTTCTTCCTTATTAAAACATTGTGTCACTTTTCTCTGTCTGATTTCTCAGCAAACGCTACTGCAAAATGGACAACTTAGGTATCAATTATTCCCATGGCAGAAAATAGGTTTTTTAAAACATCAGTAGTGGTTTTGAATGAATGATCCTTCCCAACCCATGAATGTATTTGTATAGGAAGAAATAATCTAAACTTTCATGGACCCAATTGCTGAATTTGAATTGGTTTACTGGAAAAAAACGTTTAAATTAGCTTCTTTTGTTTAAAAAGTTATGTGTTGAATAGCTGAAAGCTAGGAAGTGATTTCACAAAGGAAATATAAATGTGTCGTGATGAATTTAAGTAGTACAAAGAATATACAAAGCTTTGCATGTAAATTGACATTATAAATTAGATACCATAAGTTGGTAATAGAACATGGTGGTAATACCCATGGACTGTTTCTAGTCAACATAAAATTGAAGCTCTTTGGAGATACAGCCAAATCTGTAACAGAAATTTTCTGCCCATGATGGACTTAGCACAGTGGATAACCTTTTCATTAGGCAATTATGTGTTTCAGTGCACAGGATATTCAGTATATATTTTTGTTGTACTTTTCAGATGTCAGCGACCCCATTTCATAACATTTAAGCCACACCGAGATTTTAAACATCTAAAGAAAATCAATATGTGAGCCACTGAAGACTAGTATATAGCCACTGAAAATTGTAATTTTTCATTTTCTCTTTCTAAAAAAGTTTTTTTTTATTCCTCAAAGCTCCACCTAAACATCAAAAATATCATTGAAAAACCTGGGTGATTATTACCCATGTCTTGGATTTTACAGTAAAGTGCTTTTGTATTTCTGTAGCATTGAAGCTCTAATCTACTTGGCTTAATACTCTAGGAAAGGAGGCAAGGAATGTAAAACCAAGCTAATCCACTGAGCAATGTTGAAAAAAAGAAAAAGTTAAAAGAAAAAGATTTTGTAAAAAAGTTATTCCTCTGAGTCTGGCTTTATTACCATCACAATCAATAGAAACAAATTTGTAGTCACAGTTCACCTAAAGTGACACTAATTAAAAAGAAGATGGTGTGTAATTAATGTGTAATTAAATTGCAATTCCTAATTAGTTTATTTGGACTATTAGGAGCTTACCATTTAGACTTTCAAGAGAAACTAGTAGATTTAGTCTAACTTAAATTACGTTCGAGCCGTACAGAGAGTTCCGTGTTATTTTAGAGAGGAAATCGGAGTCAGAATTGCGAGCAATTATAAATTAAATCAGAACATTAAAAATGGACCCATCTAAAATTGAAATGAGCTTCCTATAGCAATTGGATGATCTCACCCTTTGGAGATATGCAGCAGGAGGTGGGATGACTAATAGGCAGGTGACAAAGGACAGGTAGAAATTTGGATCAGAAGAGGCTTCAGTCATAAGCTGATATATTGGGGCGGTTTCAGGAGTAACTCTCTCAGGGATGCAAGTGTTAAACTTAAGAGCTCCTGGCGTGGTCCCTGTGCCCTGAACTCTCCTTCCACAATGCTTGGTTAAGTGATCAATACGAGGTTTCCCTCTAACTTAAATGCTCCCATGTGTCTCTGCCTACTGTCTTCACTGCAGAGAAAAGAGAAGAGAAAGCAGAAATAATCATAAGGACAACCGTGCGTGCTTCATTTTATAAAAAGATCCAGATCTCATTTGGGAGGACTGCCAGCAGCTGATTGGAGCTGGGGTTCATCACAGTCCAGGTCCCCCAAATATTTGAAAGTAGACATTTCTCTCTGGTGTAATTCGGTGGGTGTATTTTGGAGTCTGGGAATGCTCATATTTTTTTTCTTTATGAATTCATGGTAATACTGTGCCATGACCTGCAAAGTAACTCATAAATACATACAAATAGAAACAGACTATTTTCAGATAAAGCGGGGAAATTATCTAATGGATACTTAAGCCATTATCTCTGACCTGACCTTAGGAACCAGGTTTAGCTGGTTCCGGGAATCCTTCTATAAACAACCTCATCAGAGAGAGCTATGCAGTGTCTGATAAATTACCTATCAGAATTTTACACCAATTATCTCATTGAAGAATTCTGTGACGCAGGTGCAACATGGGTACTTGGTAACAGTAAACCTCCATGATAAAGAGGCAGACCCCAGACCTAAGGGAGAGTGGCCTTGGGGATCTGAGGAGGATCTGTGACGCCGGTTTAGATAGGCCGACCATATGTCCTGTTTTAAATGGGACAGCGCTGTTTGTTTTCATATTTCCGCATTGTCAATTTTGTCCTGTTTTTAATAAACTAGAACCTTCTATCATACAGAGCAACAGCAGCAGTGGAGTTGGCCTGGGCCCAGTCTGTTGGGAGGACCCAAAGACCCCATCCAGTTTTGTCCCGTTTTGAAATATGGCACCCTAGCTATAGACATCTCACATGATGCAAGTGGGAAACTTGGTCTTGGATGGAAAAGTGCAGATATTACACATTGTTTCATTCTCCAGAGAGTCTAAATAGCTCTTCTTCAAAAGTATATTCATTAGGCTTCTTTGGTTAGAAAAATAAATTAAGAATAGAAAGGTGAAGTTTTGTTATTGTGTTGTTTTGTTGGTAGCTCTAGAGTTGAATGGAAAGAACAGCTGAAAATGCCAAGCTATTGAGCCCTAGGAAAGAGACTAACCAAAGTGACTCCAATGTAGCTAGCAAATAGGATTGACTGGGTCTCTGCAACAGGACAACAGCATGCAAGGGAATCAGCTTCAACAATTTTCTTCTTTTGTGATATACCACTCTTAGCTCCCACGTCTGGGAGACACCATGCAAATGGCCTTGGGTTGCATTTTTGTCCTCTGAGCTAGGAAGTGGGGACTTCTCAGAGTCAAGACCCATAAGACCTGCAAAGACTCTTGGGAAATTTTCCTAGGAAATCTGTATACTCTTATTTAAGAGCTTGGGGCAGCGGGATTGAATGTTAGGTAGGAAAAATAAACAATTGCCAAATAAATAAGAAACATAATAAAAACAAGAATACTTGTCTACCAGGATGAGCAAGAAATAGGCTTTCAGCATTCATTCCACAATTATTGAATGAGTGTCTGCAGAGGGTGAGACACTCAGCTCGCATTAAAACAGCATTTCCTTCATATAGCTGCCTGTCAGTAGGGTTGTATTCTGCAAAGAGACCCTTAGCTTTTAGTAGCTAGTTTGTATTAAGATTAAACCTCTGTATCTATGTTTACCATGCTATTGTTTCAGTTAAAGATCTTTCTCCTCTCATTTGAAAAAATATTATTATTTTTAAATTTTCATATGGGTGTGCCTTGGTGGAGTAGGGGTTGGGCACATGTCACGTCTTTTCCAAGGTCCCAGGTTTACATCCAGGGACCAGCAGAAACAGCCGAGATGAAAAACTACATAAAATAAAGTGCTTCCTTCTCTCTCTTTCTGATTAGCTTTCGCTGTTCCCCTTCAATCCTGCCTGCATCTTTCCTTTCAAAAAAATTAAAGTTTTCAGGTTAGATGACTGTAAACCACAGGAGACAGAAGCTTTCAGAGTTTGTTTCTTCAGTGACCAAAATCAGTATTTAAGATATTTAGACACACACGCACGCACACACACTCTTAGAATTACATCCTGCAAACCTTAGAATATTAAATACCTACAATCCAGATGTCCTAATCTTGGTCATGATTCTTTACTGCACAATATGAAAGAATAGACTAGATGTTGATGCTAGAAACAAAGCTCATTCAAATTAGATAGAGCACGAAAAAGAGTAATGATTGATGGGCTACAAAGCTATCTCATGGCAACTACAGTCGGGAATGCAGCTGATCCTCAAGCTGGATACGCTGTGAGGGAGGGGAAAAAACCTCAAAACATCACCATCTAATATGCAAGCATCCTTGTTTCTTTGCCATTCTTTGGGTCTCCTTTAAAATATATTTCAGCGAGGGCTCTCTTGATTTCTCTATTAGCAAGTAAAATGCCATGCCTTCATCCACAGCAGTGCTCTCGAAGGTCCCTATTTTCTTCTTCCTACAAAGAACTTAACGCCCTCCTCAGTTCTGATGGGCTCGAAGGCTGCAGGAAGAAATTAATTCCAATATCTTAATGGCTAGTGACAGTCATTTTTTCCCACTACTTGTCTATCACGGCCTATTGCACCTCGGTTCTATGTGGATACACACCCATGCTCACACAGGTGTTCACATACTTACATATGTATAGATTTAAATATAAATTAATTTTAATTTAATTTCAAATTTTAAAAATTGGCATTTTTAGCAGAACGTTGATAGTGGCTCTTCCAGTTATCCTATGATATGGCCGAGGACAGAGTCTGAGTGGGAATTCAAAAGATGGTGTACATTATATACTCAGCAGAGTTGCTGAATGGCTTCTAACCTGTGAGGCCAGAAGATACTTGCAGAAGCATAAGTGGTACTTCTCCTATCACTAGCCCCCTCCGCAGTTCCTTTCTTAACCTTCAGTGAATGTGCAAATATAAGAGGAACAGGTGAGGGAAAGAGCAGGGTCACGGAGCTGGTTGTGTGATGCCCTCGGTTCTCCAACGCGGCATTTCTTCCTGGAAAAGGCAAGTTGTTTTGAAGTGCAGTTGAAACTAGCATTCTAGGTTATTTTCTGTTCCTGAACTTTGTTTCCTTATATTCCACATTTGAGTGAGATCTTCTGGTATTTGTCTTCCACCTTCTGATTTATTTCATCATCTTTTATTGCATCATCCCCTCAAGTTCCACCCATATTGTTGCAAATGACAGATTTTCATCTTTTCCATTGTGTGTCTAGGAATCACATCTTTATCCTTTCATCTGATGATGGGCTCTTAGGTAGTTTCCAGTTCTTGGCTACTGTCAACGAACACCCTGTGAATTAATGTTGTTGTGTCTCTTGGGTAAATATCCAGAAGTGGGATGATGGGATCATACAGGATTTCCATTCTCAGTTCCTGAGGAAACTCCATGCTGCTTTCCATAATGGTTACACCAATTTGCACCCTTACCAACAGTGTGGAAGTGAGTGTCCCCTTTTCTCCACATCCTCACCAACATTTGTTTCCATTCTTTTGTATTCTAATAAGCCAAACTCACAGGTGTCAGGCGATCTCATTGTTGCTTTGTTCCTTGACTTGTTAAAGGCTCAGAGAAGTCCTGTAGCTGACATCAATTCAACTGATTTGCTCCAACCTGTCCTCGAATGATCACAGATCCTATTTTGACAGTATTATTATCAATATCCTGCAAAGAGTCTATTTCACACACAACACCTGCTCCAAGAAAAGAAGTCAGTGTGCAGTGCTTTATAAATGACCCTCCACTCCATGCTGACTCCCTCATCGCAGCCTTCCCACAACCCTCTGCCCTAAGCAAATCAGTCCTTCCTTCTTCTATGAGCACATCTTTCATTTCTACTTCTATGGCGTCTTTTCCCCCTTTTACATTTTCATCTTCAATTATTTTACCTCTATTCAAATCCTTCCCATTTGCTTAGCCCTGTTTGAAGCAAGACTAGAATTCATAAAAAACTTCTCTATTAAGAATTGCTCTTTGACCCTTTCTACACTCACATCATCTGACAAATGCCTTTATTGAATCTACCTACCCCAGGCTTCTTTTATTGTTATTACTGATGTTCCTTCTAACACGATTATTGCAGCTGGTCATGTCGTGGTCGAGTACCAGTTCGGTTCACCACCTCTTGCTGAGCAGAGTCCACATCCCAAGGACCTGCGTTCACTTCCCAGGGCTTGAGGAACAACCACAATATATGACTCAAGGAAAAATTAATGAAAAATGCTGCTTCTCTCTTGTCTGCTTGCCTATTTGCCTTCATTCCTGCCTGCACCTTTTATATGTGTATGTGTGTATGTACATGCACATATAAATGCATGCATATATATGCATTACAAATCGCAGAGGGATTACCTTGAATCAGACACTGTACTTAGTCCTTGTCAAAATAACCCCGTAAGTAATCTTATAGCCATCTTAGGTTCGACAAAACTCTTTCCTCTCTAAGCATGCTCTCTGAGCCTCACCATGTAAATTAGAGTAAATAAGCAGCTTGATCAGGGTCTCCAAGCTAATAAATAGCAGAACTAGATAGGCCCCCAAGTCCATCTGAATCCAGTCTGTGCTCTGAACCACTATTGATAATCATTATTTTTGTAGGTGCTTTGTTCCTCTCCTTGATTGATTATCAGTCCTCAGAGGGCAAGGATCGTGTTGAGTTCATCTTTATACACACTCTATGCTTAATAAAGTATCTTCTGGAGACCCAGTACACACGTTTAGAATTAAATCAGAACTGGGCACCATCCACATCATGAGGTCATGGGAAGGTTCCTTCGCGAAAATCATTTGTCAGTAATTTCAAGGGGCCTTGTTTACATTCCACCTGTCATTCCCTCCTTTCGATTTCTCCTCAGATTTCTCATTAAGATGCATCACCTAAGTTCCTCTTCGTTAGAACATCTAATGCAACCTGACGAGCGCAACCTGAGCATATCAGTCCTAGAGAACTGAAGTGCAGAAAGGTTCTTTTCTCCACACTGGATTTAAGGAAAGTGATAAAAAATATATGTTAAAGGTCAGGAGTGAACTTCTCGGTTAAGTGTCCTGTAGTGGAAGGGTTCCATTTTTCTTTCTGGTTCACCCAACCACTGTATTCCCATGGAAATTGAGTTGAATAAGCCAAGCCAGCAGCCCCATTTATTTTTCCAAGAAAATTGCCTCTGTAATGTGCATTATGGAAATGGAGCTCCAGGTCAGACCTAACAAGAAGAATCTGGAGGCCAGAGGCACAAGGAAAATTGCCTCCTGTGCTTTTCATCCCTGAGGATTTCAGGGAATTTTCTGAAACTTGGTTTGGGGGCTTTGGGTGTGTTGTTTGTTTGTTTGTTTTTTAAGACTGTTTCTTCTTCGATAATCCCTTTCTCTGAAAACAAGTTCTTTGAAAATGACCTCCTTCCAAAACACCACAAATGCCAACCATACATGGCAACTGGCTCAGCAGTTCATCCACCCCAAGTAAATGTTTCCTGGGGACGAGGTCTCTAGGCCAGGAAGAAATCAAACTCAAATAACGGGAAAATCAGTAGAGTGTCATGGTTGGCTTAACCATGTGTATTGTGGAGCCCTGCAGGCAGGGGCTCAGAATGCCTCTGTCCCTTGCTCACTGTGTGACCTGGGAGATTAACACCTCCTCTCTCATCCTCACCATGTAAATAGAAGATTTAGTATTACAGTCTCCCTTCCTCATGTCAGAGTGTATGTGAGATTAAATGAGGTATTAGTCGTCAAGGACTTAGCACAGTATGCATACACATATATACATGTATAGAAACACAAAATAAGCCTCAATAAATAATCATAGGTTTAGGAAGTCATACCATTTTATGCTTTATAAAGTGTCATACAAAGTTTATCATAAGATGTTATCAGCACAATGGATCCTTCTAAAAATGGGAGTCGTTAGCTTAAACCTAAAGAAGGAGTCTAATAACTGGATTCAAAATGGCAAAATTTTTACCCCTTGGGGACATCCTGCCTCCTTTCTAACACTGGGTTGAGGGGAGATTTTTTAGGTTACAGAAAGCAGAGCATGAACTACCTCCTGTTTATATACCTCGCCTAACATGATAGTTCCTCAGGCTACCGTGGATCAGAATTAAAGACCAATTTGATGTTGCAAAGTGAAGAAAACAGTTTTCTGACACAGCGTTTTATTACTACCGTGGCTCTCCTTAGGGAAGGTTGGCGGAAACAACCTTATAAGTTTCAGATTCCAGCAGCTGTAGATTTTTGCTCCTTTTTGGCAAATGTTTTTTGCCCACGTCCCATGTGAATGCAAGACGGTGATTCATCGCCCTTTTATTTTAAAGACACAATCAGAAGCCTCTTTAAAATACACCAATTTTGTCTTCGATTTTCTATATCTGGAATCATCAGCTTTCTCCCAGATAGCCCAGGTTCTCTGTATAATGTTTAAAAAAATATTTCGGCCAAGGTGGGTCTGAAATTGTGAAACTGTAATCATCTCCACAATAGTGACAACCTACTCGTCCAAGTTGTCTGCCCCTACTGAAAATGTAAAGGTTGATGGCATGAAACATTACATAGGATCATTTCAAAATTACTTATGTTGTTAACTATTAGTTTTTCTTTAGTTTCTCCATTTTCCTATCAGTTTACTGCTACAAAAAACAAACTAAAAGAAAAAACAAATGGGGACCAGTAGATCTAAGGATCTAAGGACACAACAATATAATGGGGTGGGGCAGGGAGACCAGGGAAGTCAAAAATGCAAAGATACCAGAAGAAAAAGAAAAAAAATTAATCTGAAGTGTAGGAGAATCAAAGGGGGAGAGAGAAAACAGGATAAATGAGAAAAAATACGGGAAACGATCGTTTTACTGTCTGATGTCTTTCCACTGTCCTGGGAAAAAAGTTTCAAGTTTCTTAAACCCTCTTTCCTGACAGATTTTCTTGTGCTTATTCAGGAGATCTCACAAAATAAGGAAGCTTTTGAGCTATCGATTGCTGCAAATGTGGCTTAATAGCAGGATCATTACTTTTTTAATCTTGAAACTGCCAGCCCCTTCTATTTTCAACTGAACTTCAAGTTGTTCGATTGCATCCTGCCATTACTAATTGTTTTTAAATTTGGGGGGACCTAGCGAGTTCAGAAAGTTTTGTTCTTCAACAATAGCTTTCTTTTGCTTTTTGGAACGCCCCCCATCTTGGAACTTAATCTGCTCAGGCTAATGAGCATCTCCTGTGGATGTCTTAATCTTGAAATAGATTGAACTAGGTGGATCACTTAGAAAAAAGGGGATTCATTGACTCCTGAGTAAAATATAATTTGGGTCACCATCCCAGTTTGCTCAGTAGCATTAAAATGATGCCTTCCAGTAGGTTGACATAGGCTGGAACTCCTGCGTGTCCTACAGTTCGTTACTGGAATTGAGCAGAAAAGGTCAAATGGGGGGTAATATGTCAAAAGGCTGTAATTAAGATTTAGAAAGATTAATACCAATGGTATTTAATGAAATTGGCTTTTGGAGGAATGTTCATCTATTACTTTGATATTTAACATTTTTTTTTTCTTGTTAAAATGTTACCGCTGAACGGAAGACCACAATCAATGGCAGAATATGAGTTTATACAACCTTCAATGAAGAGGGTCACAACTAATGCACAAAGTTCTTTGTGTGTGTGACTGAGGATAAAATGACTTGGCCTTCCCACTTGTGATATGTTTGTTTCTTTTTTCTCAGAGCTTGCAAAACACAATTTCTTTATTGCATTAGGCAGCACCCTGACATAGTGGTATCATTTCCCTGCATGGATGCAGTTTGTTTTTAATTAGTCATTTCAGATGTTTATAGCGATTTCAAATACACACAGAAAAAAACTTTTTTTTTTTTTTAGCACATAGGGATAAATTTTGTTTCTAAAGCAAATAGTATGGCTAAATCCAGCATATCACATTGAAAAAAGCTAATTCTGAAGTTGTGGCTGATGCCTTTTTGGTGTTTTCAAGAAGGAGCTGTTTCAAATTGTAAGGAAATTTCCATTTCAAAAATAGCTACTGAACTATCACAATGACTGCTTTGCATATATTTTTGGTCACAAAAATACCATTGTTATATTTTACTATGGGTATGCAAATGAGATGTTGATAGGATTAAGTTCTGTCACCTTCTGAGACAGTCTTCTGTTTGGGCTATTGAAGTTTCTTCCCCCTCCCCACTATTTCCTTTATATTTAATTAAAGGCATCAAGCTCATTTTGCTTTTCATTCTGCGTGAGGTTTCCCTCTTTCTTCTCTTTTTGGCTTTCTCTCTAGTGATTTCCCCCTCAATTTATTCAGTCCTCTTTAGACTTGCTCCAGGTTGTGACTTAATTTCATTGTGGAATGTCTACTACTTTCAGTTAAGGAAACTTTCTTTTTCCACCTTCTATTTAGAATAGAAGAAAAAGTCATCTGTTTATCATCAGCGCCTCTTTGTGCTGTCTTATTTTCCCATTAAATTTGCTAGGGGCTTTGATACCCTGTAGACTTTTATGGATGAAAATGAAAATATGCATTTTGGGAGACTCATAATGGTCATGAGTGAGTGCATGCGTGCATGTGCGTGTGTGTATGCACATTTAAAAAATGACTAATATTGAAATTATACCTGTTTTTATGTTTTTAAAGTTTACTGACCAGCCATCATCAGTATTCAGATGTGAAGTACTGGGTAATCTATTCCATTCTTACTACCTGAGTAAACATAGATTCATAATAAAGCTTTAAACACCCAGCATATTAAACATATGAGTTGTTTCTGTTGTTTTGTAAGAAAAAAAATCTGAGTGTGAATGGAATAAGTGACTCATTGATTTAGGTAGAAAGAGAATTACCTCTACCAGTGGGAAGAGCTTTCATAATGCAGGAATTTCAGAAAGGTTTTCCCTCTGTTGGAGCAAAGAAAATGGTTTTCAATATCCTTTAAATTGTACTGTACTTCTTGTGATCCTCAAATTTTAACTGATGATAATTAAATAAGTGTTTATAGTATATATGCTTTTTATATATATCTACGCACACACATGTATACACATGCATATGTGTATATACATGTATTACTATTCTCCAAAGAAATTTTTGTCAAAAGCTATTTAATGTATCATTTTCTGACTATGATATACCCATCCCTGTTCTTGAACGATTGCTCTTAAGCCACATGATTATCATTAAATCATCAATAAAATGATCATTTCTCCTTAATCAAATATCATATAAACATGTACTTTGATTAAAACCCTAAGTGCTGAATTGGGACCAGTGGAGACATGTTTTCAAAAGAAAGAATAAGAATGCTTGCAAAGAAAATCACCAAAGCAGCTGAATATAAGACCCAGAAATTAAAGTTTTGACACTCTTGATTACTAGTTTTTTCAATTTTGAATATGCAAAATACATCAAAAATATATTTAAAATGTAAAGTTAGGCATCAGATAGGTTGACACGGTTATTATTAATACTCAATGTTTTTAGTGTCTCAAATTGTGTTGTGGGATCAACAATCCTACTGGAAGTTTTTCTGTGACAGTTCACTATCTATGTCATTTTTTGTTGTTTTTCTATTTGTGGAGGAAACAAAAGGAAAATTCCCACTTTGGATTTAGCAATCTTTGGAGATAGATGAGTGTATTACCAAAAAGATATCATTTTAAAGCCTTGCAATACAATGTGAGAAAATGCTTCAAAAATTAGAATTTAGTTAAAAGAGTTATTTTGAAAATTACTGAAATTTTACCATTTACATGTGTTTGTTCAGTCTTTTCTCTCCTTGTGTCCTTGCTTCTTCATTCTTTTTTCTTTCTCTGCCCTCTCTTCTCTGGTCCTCTTTCTCTTTCTTGAAAATGTCAATATGTAGATTTTAGACCAGAGGGCAGTAGTCTAATTTGGAGTAAAGCAGTAGGTGATTTAAGTTGATATAGGACTGCATTTCATATGAAATATTCACTTATCTATGATTATGTGGAAAATCATGCCACAAAATAGTTTATATGGCACAATCCATTTTATTATAAATTAGATTAGCTATATAGTGATAGAATATATGATGTGTGTATGTATACATGCGTGCACATGTATCTAAAAGATTAAGAGATAAATGTGATTAATGTGATTGGTTGCATTAGTGATCATTTTCTTTTTTGCTTATTTTCCAAAATTTCAACAATGAATATATATAATTTTTGTATGAAGAGGGCAGTACATGTTTAAACGAAGAAGAGAGCAAGGGGAAAATGGGAAGGAAGAACATATAAAGTAGCAGAAATACTTTTGTGAAGGTGAGCAGGCCACTGCCAACCTGCTCATCGACATGCTCTGCTGTATCTGAATTTCATACAAAACTGAGAATTTTCACATTTGAAATGACATTTGCTAAAAATGAGAATTGCATTGGTGTAGCAAAAGGTAGAGTAATTAAGTCTAAGGATATAGGTGTGAGAACATGTCTTTAGGTACGATATGGTGACTTTATTTTTATTTGGGGGTCAAGTTTAGTATAAGCTGTTGCTGGACTCCTTGAATTCTGAGCAACTGACACAAGAAATACACAGAGTGAAAAATGTGATTATTAGTTCAAACCACCTAGGTTTCAACAAGTAAGTTGTAGCTCCTTTCTACTTTCATGGGGGCCGGGACCACGTATTATAAACCGTGTATTTCTTGCACACAGAAAGAGTTTTTGGCACATAGGAGGCTTGTAATGAATGTTTGTATAATTAATACAATTATATGATGCTTTAATCCACATCTTTTTAATCTAATAAAACCTCACCAACTCCTACCCCATCATTTGAGATGTAAAATCTGTGCAAATATGATTCTCAGGCCAGATAAAGATGTAGGTGCATTTTGACAAAGACAGTCCCCTGCAGTATCAAGATTTCAGGAAAGACTCCATTGTCAGTACCTGCCCTCTGTCTCTGAAATACAGTGTTCCTGCATTGTCCACATTGAAGATTCTTTTTTTTTTTTTCCCTGAGAGTTTTTATGGCAGCATGGCCTATGTATTGATTACCTGCATCAGAATCATAACAAGTGTTTGTAAATATGCAGATTCTGGGACTTTATTTTAGACCTATCATTTATGCTAATGTTTAAGAAAACTGACTAATGGTTATATTCCCAAATCCAGACTCTCAAAAGGAATCTTTGCAAAATTTCAAAAGAAGAATTCTAGAGTTTCTCCACCCCCGCCTACGAAATTTCTGGTGCAGAGAGGGTTTGTACCCTGTGGTGAAACAGGGTTCTGGAACATTTGGTGTGATCTGGAAAAACTTTTAAAGTTAAAGAAGTATGTTGCTTGATGAGCAGAATTATAAGGGAAAATATTTTTTTTAAGCTTCCTATCAAAATGTGTCATATATACAGAAAAGTGCATAAATCATAAGTGTACTTTCGGTGAATTTTCACAGGTTTAACCTGTTGGAGAAATTAATCAGGTGCAGATTGAGAGCGCTGTCAACATCCAAGAAACCTGTCCCCTCACCTTCCTGTCATGATCCATCCCCTGGCCTAAGGTAGCCAGTAGAACAGTTTGAATTCTAACACTGCAGGTTGTTATTTTATTTTACTTTTTTTTACCTTTACATAGATATAATCAAACAAAATTCATGCTGTTGCAATTGGTTGATTTTACCGGACATTCTAATTCATTCATATTGCTCATAGAGCAGTATCAACCTCATCGAAGCTTGCTAGCTTTTTGGTTAAGTATGTCATGAATGTGTTTATCCATGAATGAGTATGGATGCCTTATTTCATAGTTTCCTGCTTTTAGCCTATTACAAAGAGAGCTACAATTAGCATTTACTATATATCTTTCAGTAAGCATATGTATACATTTTGACTAAATATGTACCCAAGAACAGAATTGATACTTAGTACGGTATGTATAAGATGAATTTTCATGAACATAGTCATACAGTTTTCCCAAGGGATTGTGTCAGATTTTCCCCTAGATTGTGTCTATTCTGTGTGCTCCAAGATCTTGCTACCTCTAGTCATTTTTCTATGTCTTTTGTTAACAAAGAAAAGCAAATAACCACACCCACAAGTTTTTAATAATCTAGTAATAGCCACTTTGTTAGGACATGGTGATAAGAGTCTAAGCTTAGGTGTGCCGTGGTGGAGTAATGGTTTGGTCCACTGCTTCCAACCAAAGCATAATCCACATGCATCCCCAGGAACTGGATTCGTGTCCCAGGCCAGGGAGAATAACCAAGAATTGCAACTAAATAAAATGAATTTAAAAAATGTTTCTGTTTCTTCCTCCTCTCTCTTCCTGTCTGCCCTCTTCTCCAACTTCATTCCTAACTTCACCTTCCCTTTAAAAATTAAAAAGAGTGAATCTAAGCTTAGAGATCAGAAACTACTCTTGAAATCCTAAATGCGCAATGCATGATTTTAGCTTCTTGGTTTTAGACCTCAAGAGAGCAGTCTTAAAGATAGGAAATTATCTTTATGTATGTCATCAGATCATTTTGCTTTACCTGACAAAGAATCCATTTTAAATCTTATCCAGTTAATGAGACTATTGAAGCTGCTTTAAGTTCTTCCATTGGCTCATTCTTTAATACCCAGTGAAAGATGTCAGTGGGTTTTATTGGATGTATTTGCTTTAGCTTTGGTTAAAGGAGTTAAATGTGTATTATTTCTTCTATTAAAGCCCACCATGCTTATGTGAGTGTAATAAAACAGCAGAGTTTGGCGCCATTCATCTTTTGTTATGGATTGCTGAAATGATGTTGAAAAGTGTATTTATAAGTAGTGCATACTAGTGTTGCCAAATATTGACTTTGCTTGCTAACTTCATCATATAAAACTTCAGACGACAACCTAAGTAAAGTTCAGTTGAAGATAAAATATTGCAAAATAAATGCCAAAAATGGAAACCATTTTTCAAAACACTAAATTAGGAAGTTAAGAAATCAGGGCAATTAATCAATATTTCAAAATGATGAATATATTTTACAAAACAACGCTTAAAATGAAAAGCTCAAAAGGGAGGTTTTTCTGTATGTTTAAAACAATGTTTATTTTAGGCTGCCGTGGCAGATTTCAAATGAGGCTGCTGAACGAAAACTTTTCACCTAAAATTTCCACGACAATTATGTTCACTAAAATAATCTGAAGAAATACATGTAAATCATTTAGTGTTTACTCTAATAATTATGCTTGTGATTTATTCAGACCCTGTGTCCCAAGTGCTTTGCCTATATTTATTCTACTAACCTATATTATTATCCTGCATTTATAAAATACAGTAATGTTAAAGCAAGTGATTCCATCACCTTTCGTTTTATGAGGGACATTTCCAGAATTGAACAGGCAAGTTAAAGTTTCCTAATTCATGGAGTTACATTCTTTCAGGGTACATAAGGTAGGAAAGGGCAGTCACTAAGGAAATACATGAAAAATAAACTGTGTTATTGAAACAGGGGAAAGTGTGATTTGCTTTACCCCCTTGTCCTCCATACCTGTCCAGCTACCTGACCCATGCCCTCATTTCAAATCCCCATCACCTTATTATAATTAAAGTACATACCTTAAATCTTGTCATCCACCCGAAGAAATTACTGCACAACCCAGTACTCTAAAGGTGTATGAACTAATAAAGTTTGCAAGCCCTTCAGATAAAATACAAAAGAGAAGGCATTTTGGAGAACATGCCTTGTGAGTCCCCTTGGTATTTCCTCCCAACAAGGAGGAGACAGAATTCGCATCCTCCGCAACTCCTGACCTCCAGTTCATGGAAACTGCTCATCTGGTTGTCCCTCAGTATTTAAAAACCCTGGAGCCCAGAATGGGGGGAGTGCTGTGTCCTGTCGCTGTTACCCAAGGGCATGTCCTCCTCTCTTCCAGGTCCTCCTCCTCTTCCTCCCTCTCTCCCCCTTTTCCTCCCTGTTCCTGCCTCCCTCTCGCCCTCCCTCCCCGCTGTGTGATACCCACAGTAAAGCTTTGTCTGCAGAATGTTTTGAACTCTGTAATTTCTGTTTGCTCAGGGGCCCAAGAATCCTGAAGAGGCAACCAGACCTTGGGGCCTGTATGATTATGCTAACTCAAGAGATGAGATAGGGATGTCAGTCAGAGTGCCTAGCACAGGGGGGATTTAAAGAAGAGAAAAGAGGAAGCAAAAAACCATTGTTTGGATACAGAGATCTGCTTGCTGGCAAGCTTGGCATATCTAAAAGGAAAAAAAGAAACCAGGATGGTTTGACAGAGCTGAAGCAAAATTTAAATTGAGGAGAGAGGTTCAGATGAAATATTTAGATAAGGACTGTTGGTGATGGACTTAATGTATGATATGTGGATGTTAATTTATGATGATGTGCATCTTAAACCTGTATTATGTGATGAGGCAATGCTCCTTCAATAGAACTTAAAAAATAGATAGATCCGAGTTCAATAGTGGCTTTAAATATCATCTATATGTGGACAACTCCTCTATGTCTGCCAGCAGCTCAGAATGATTCCTAAACTTAACAATACACGTGTCTCTACGATGTTTTGACATAGATGCTGAATAGTCATCATGTTATAGAAAAGTTATCTTTAAGTCAGAAAGAAAATGGGAAGTACAGGATGGTTTCACTCATGTGTAGAATGTAACTAAACACAATTAAGGAACAGAGAAATGCCAAAAATTCAGGCCATGAGAGGGTGGCCACCAGTGGCAGTGGGGGTGGGGGGGGAGGGAACAGGTGGGGGTGAAGGACACTATAACCTTGGTCATGGGTGTGGTGTGAAATACTCACAAATGGAGGTGTTATTTCAATATGCTAAAAAGCATTTAGCACTGTGAGCAAAAGAAATAATAAATTAAAATATATATAAATTGATTAATAAAAGTTATTTTGGCCTCTACCTCTGCCATGTTGAATTTTGTGTGGCAAACTCAGGTAAAACAAGCATCCATACATTTTCTTTAAAATGTCATTTAGCGCCATAATTTGTTGGTGAGAAAGTAGTTAAGATGATTACTAAGTTAGACATTGAGCCTGTCATATCATCTCATTCTCCCCTTTCCGATAATCATCCATGTATTTTTTAATGGTCATTAGCCCCATTTTATTATTTAGCATTTTACCATTGGATGATAGCTGGCAGTCATCATTTAGTTGTTCCTAACAGCATTCCAGTGAAGTTATTGGAAATCGATGCCTTGCATGCTCTTTGGAAAAATGTTAAATTCCTTCCATACTTTGTTACCATTCTCAGTGAATATCCTTAACTGCATTTCACTTCATTTGCTTGATACCTAACACATCCATATTTGAATGTGTAAATCTTCTGACTGAAGCAATACTGTTTTGTCCTTTTAACTCTGATGAAAGAAATCGAATTCTTTTAAAATATTAAAGACTACATTTTGGTGCTTTTCAACATTTAGAGACAAGTATGATTACACATGCTGGTTTCTTGGCACAAAATTTGGGGGAAAAATAGCAGGTTCCTATTAACTTTGTTTCCTAGGTATATATATTTCAAAATGCATGATTTACTCTGATTTAATTGAAATCAAGAAATTCAACAACAAAATGAAAGCTATTTATATACTTCAAGTTCCAGAGAAATTGTTTTCATTAAAAACAGGACAAAGAAAAAGGTTGATAGGAATGGAAACATTAGAAATTTAGTTTTTTACTTTGGTAACAAATCTTTTGCAATTCAGAATCAGTTGATTAGAATCGCATTTCACCAGGAGTCCCTTGGCTCTGGCTGTTCCTTTTCTAAGCCTCAGTCTTGGGATCTATAGAATGGGGTTAGGGAGAGTTGTTGATATACTGAGAGCTGCCATTAGGCTTGTTCAGGACTGATCAATGTTCCCTTTTCCCTGCAGAAGTAAAATTCCCCAGGAAAAGGGAAGATCTTTTTGGCTGCTAGAAGACTTTTGCAGAATAGATCTTCGTAGCATACACTCAACATGAGATTGTTACTTGGAGAAATAAGTAGACACTAAAACTGAGATGCAGTGAGACTGGCAGCTGAAAACCAGTGCTCCATCTTACACATCTCAGAATGTCCAATTCAAAAACCTGTAAAGGCCAACCCACACTTGTAGGTGGGGAGTAGAATAGATGAGAATTGATAGCAGAAGCCACCAGTTCACTGGATCAGTGAAGACTTTCTTGTTCTACAGGCCCTTAAAGCTCTCTTCGTAATCAACTGCTTCCATCCTTTAACAGCCAGGTTTTGTGTTTTGGCAGCAGACCCCAAGTGAATGGGCCTATCTGGGGAGGAGAAGAAAGTAATCCACCCAAAGGCCTTTTTTTTTTTTTTTTGCATTTGCATTTGCATTTGCATTTGCAAACTGATGGTTTCCAAGCCATTTTCTGGTGTTTGGAAACAATGTGTAGTAACTGGGGGAGGAGGCAGCTGTGCTTTGGCCCACACGAGGTAATTTGCAGACACATTTTAATTGCCTTTTAGGGAGCATGAAGGAGTTCCAAATAGTCTAATGAGTTCCAGCAAACACCTGTGAAATGCTTTTAGACGGCCATGTAATACTGAAATTAAGAATGTAATGCCACAATTGGAGGCCTGCATTTGAGTTTTTTCCTTGTTGTTTTGTGTTTTTTTTTTCCTACTAAAAAGGATAGTGAGATGTTTAAAAGGTGTCTTGCCTGTGGTAGATTTTCTTCTCACCAAATGATGCTTTATCTCTCACCTCTTGCACTAATGTCAGGAATTCAGTCGTGTTGGATAGCGTTGTGCTCTCAAGCTTGATGTTTAAAACAATTTAAGAATCTTGATCAGTAAAATTCAAATTGGGGATATCAGACAGTTATAAATCTAAAACTATATACCTACTGATAAACTCGGAGAGATCTGAAATGCAATATATATATATGTGTATGTGTGTGTGTATATATATATATGTATGTATGTATATATATATCACGTAGATGGAGAGAGATAGGAGATAAGTGAAGATATTTCATAGTTTCCCTCCCTCCTTTTTTTCCCCCCTTCTCCCTTTCTTTCTTTCCCTCCCTACTGCCTCCCTCCTTCCCTTCCCTGCCTTTGCTTTTTTAATTCCTTGGGTTTTTTTTTTTTTTAGGTTTAAATACCACAAATTCACATTCTCTACCCCTAGAGTCTCAATACAATACCAGGCACAAATCTAAATTTATATTTTGAATAAACCAGAAATAATTTTATAAAGTTTGCCCCAAGAGCATACTAAGAACTAATGGTGGTTTATCTGAAATTCTAATTTAAATAGGTATCTTGAATCTGTGCTTATTAAATCTGGCAATCCAATATCCCTGTATTTGGGTGGGGGATGATTTCCAAAGGCTCATTTTCACCTGATCAGTTTCAACTCTGCGCTTCCTTCACTTTTTACATGATTCATTGTCAACTTATATGAAAGTATTTTTGAGAGACAGAAGACATTCTGTTCCCCTTGGTACACACTTGGGAAAAAAATGAAGTGAAGCAGGGGAAAGATGAGATTAATTTGGAGATTAAATGAAGGCAAAATTCAGAAATGATATCTCATTCTGAGTTCAAACCCATTTTATCAGTGTATTTGTAGGTGGTGTGCATCATTATAGAAATGCATTATTCTCCCTTCCAGAGGTAACACTGTCCTGAAATGTACCTTCATCATGCCACAAGATCTGTATATTCTTTTGTTTTTTTGAGAGAGGCAGACGAAGCACTTCATTGATTTTTGTATTTAGTTGTTCACCTGGGTTGTCCCTCGCCCCGCACAGCCCCAGGTCTTGAACTCAGGACCTTGGGAGACACGAGGGACCCTACCTAGGATGTATTAGACTGCTAGGCCACCAGGGTACACCCTCTGCATACATGTCGTCCGTTACATCACATATACAGACACACAGGCGCAACTCCAACAAAATAGAATATAATCTTCTAAAATGTGACCATATTGCATTGTTTTCCTACAGGGTTCTTTTAGCATAATTGTAGGGCCTATCAGTATCAGTGGGTAATACCGCTGCCTACAGCTATGCAGCCATGCTTTACGTCACAATGGGGATGCATTCTGAGAAATTCTGGTTCAGTGATTTTGCCACTGGCAAATACCACAGAGGTACTTGCACACAGTTAGATGGTATGGCTGACTATACACCAAGGCTGTATGGTTTAACCTGCTGGAAACATAGTCTGCATGCAGGTCCTCATTGACCAAAGTGACGTTAAGTGGCGTATGATTGCAATTTGTTGATTTTCATGCCTGTGTAAAGTGTCGCTGAAAACATCCACTCTTGCCTCTACTGTTAACAAACCTGTCATTTTCATTGTTCACTATTAAAAGGAAAGCTTTTCTTATCTATAGCTGTAAACGTGTTTTGTTAGACAACTTAGGAACAGAATTGGTAGGTGATACGCATTTTCAACTTGACTGCATCTTCCTCTACTTTTCCCCTAAGTGGTTGTACAAGGTACCTTTCCTATCAGCAGTGCATAAAAATTCCTATAGACCTAGATCCCTGCCTGTTCTTCAAGCTCTCAGTCATTACAGGTTTGTCAATGTGATGGGCAGAAAAAAGTCCAATTTGGTTTCTTTTGTTTATCATGATGATTAGTGAGATTCTGCATCTTGCTTGCATATGGGTACTTCATATAGACTCTTCTGTGAATAGTCTGTTTATGTCTTTTTTGCATTTTGTTGTTTCTTTGCATTTCTTAATGAAATTTTGGAGACTTTATCTGAGGCACAATATCGTGTTTATATGCATTAAATATGCACTAGAGTATATTGTTTTTAATTTGGCTTAGGGTTAATTTTGACATGGACAAAATTTAAAATATAATTTATTATGGTCTCTTTTTGCTTAGTGTAGAAAGATTTTTATATTTTAGAGAAATAATAAAGTTTCTATCTTACAGTTGCTTCACAATATGATTTTTAAAATCTAGTCCACATAAAACTAGAGATCTCGGCTAAAAAATTAAAAAAGAAAGAAAAAGGTTATAAAATTTGAACTATGGTGTGCCCTCGTGAATTAGTAGTTAGATCAGTCACCTCCAAAGGAGTACAGACCATTTATCCCTGGATTCAAGTCCTGGGTCCAGGGGGAAGCAACCAGTATGAACAACTAAATAAAACTAAAATGCTTCCTACTCTGTCTTCCCACTTGCCTGTTCACCTTCATTCCTGCCTACACCTTTCCTTAAAAAAATAAAAATTGAAATGCAAGGTAAAAATTATATAGAGTTATCATGCTAAAATATAATGTAGGTGACTTTTTATAAGATTTAGAATTATTTAATATTCTCAGTTTTCCTGACACTAATTTAATTATCTGTTATGATAAAGTCTGTCAAATTTCATTTTATATTATAAATAGATAAAAATATAAGAAATTTATTCTATTACTACTGTATATTGAATTAATATAAGCATTTTTCTATTAAAATATTTGTGCCTACTTAAAAACATCCAATATCATCATCATCATCATCATCTCTTATTATTATTATATTTCTGAATTTGATTTTCTAACATCGTTTAGGATCTTTTTTCTTTACCTGAAAATAACATTGGCCTGTATTGATCCTTTATTAATCCATCCTTCTTCATCTTGTTTTAAAAGTTGTACTACTAATTTGAATGCATTTTCCTATCCTTTGCCATTCTTTGTGTTTCAATTATGGGCTGTTATTTGAGTATTTCTTTGAAATAATTATCTGAACCTGTGTATGTAGTTTTCTTTTCTGAGTGTATTTATAATTTCTAATTAAACCTCTTTAATAGTTAAAATTCTTGATGTTTTCCATTCTCAGTCATGTTAGATAAGGTTTTAAAGGAAATTTTCTTTTTCTCTGCTTTGTGAAATATGATTCTCTTGTTGTCTTTTAAACTTCTGCTGCGTTGTCACTCATCTATAGCATTATTTATTTTGCCTTTTTAAATATGTAAATAACCCTCTCAAAAGTGTTTATTAATTAATCTTTGCAAAGAATCAACTTTTTGTTTGGTTGACAGTTGCAAGACTTTGTTTTATTTTGTGTGTATTTTATGTTTCTTTACACTTGTTCTTTCAATTTTCTTTTGAATTTATTTTGTCGTTAATTTTCTAATTTCCTGAGTTGGATAAATGCTTAGATCATTATTTTCAGCATTCATTATTGTTTATGTAAACAATTTTTCATGTTTCTGTAAACTGTTTTTTTCTGATTGCTACTTAGAATCATTCTAAAGTTATTGCATTGTTTGTTTATAACTATTTTCCAATTTTATTTTCATGTCCCCTTTAATGCGTGATGTATTTGCAATAATGGAATTAAACTTCCAAGTGTTTTCTGAGGTTTCTTCCCTTGATTTCACCTAATCATAATATGTTGTCAGTGTGATTCTGATGCTTTTACGAGTAGAAAGTTATATTGTTTCCTAAATACAGTATTCTATGTTTGTGCAGAACATTTAATTATTGAGTACAGTATTCTATTATCTGCCCATTTGATTGAACATGTAAATAAGCTGGTCACTAATCTATCCATACTAGATATTCTGTTTTCTTTATTCTTTTTTTATGCTTGATAAATGAATTAATCATAGGTGTGAAAAATCATCATGGTCTCCCACATTCATGAGTGTGCATTCATCGAACTGTGAACATTGTGTTGATATTTTGAGACTATATTTTTAGGGAATCCTCTTTATTTTTGATGTCTTTTTAACCTTGTGACTAAAATACAAAGTTATTTTTGATGAGCATTTATATAGTAACTCTGTTCTCATTTTTCTGTAATCTTTTCCATCCCTGTTTAGTAGCATATTATATATATATATATATATATATGCTATTACATGGTATTTGTGTGTGCATTAGTTAGCTAATTTTGACAATCTCTTTATTTTAGCTCGGTGATTTAAGTTCCATTTATAGTTTTTACGATTGCTTCTAGCATTTACTTCATTTTCACCATTGCATGCTATATTTTCCCTTCTTCATTCTCTTCTCTTACTGTAATTTCATTGAGTCTGTTCCTTCTTTTATTTGTTCATTCACTCAAAGTGAATTTAATGTTTAGTGCTTGCCAAGCACTTCTTATTTTTTCAGGAAATAGCTGTGAAAGCCCTGCCTTCAGAGCATTTACAGTGCAGCTAAAGAATCAGCCAGTTAAAGGATGATACTACATTGTCAAAGGTTACAAGCATGAAGAATAAAAATAAAACAGCAAGTTAACTATAAATCAAAAATTATTCTTGGCTGTCAATTCAGGCCCTTAAAGGAAAATGACGGTGATTCTTTTCAGTGAAAATAGATAAGTCATAGGGTGGTGCATAGACATAGACTTGGTAATTTACTCTGTATCGTATGATTAAATAAATGAGCAGGTTTTCTTCTTCTTTCCCGTTTTCCCTTTTCTTATCCGTATCCCCATTTTCCCTGATCTTTCTTATTTTAATAGCAACATGATAAATTTCATCCATTCACTCCATTTATTGTTGTGGGTATTTCCTATGGGAAGAAGATGGCTAGTCTTCATTAAGAATTCTTTCTTTAATGGTTACGAATGCTTCCTGGAGAGTCCTATCTACCCTGCTGTCAGTCTCTCTAGTAGATTCTTAGAATATACCTCTAGCAGATATCATAGGAAAATGATGAATGTTCATGAGATTATACTGTTATTTATGATGAACCTTGTGAAATGCTGATTGATCATTTTGACCTTGAAGCATTGGATATTTTCTCTAAGTCAACCTTACTGAAGGCCTCTCAATACCCTGAGGATATGTAGATCCATTGCTGAGTGTGATTATTCTCCATACTGATGTTGTCAAGAACTTTCATTCGATTTTCTAAACAAGGGTAATGCTATGCGATTGAAAGTATGTTGTCTGTTTTATGTGTGCAATGTGTCTTTTTACCCAACAGGCATCAAGCAGTGTTATTTATTGGTAGATTAGAAAAAAATAAATAGGTGCATTAAATACATGGCAAATACCATCATTCTAACAGATAGACATATAGGTTTGACATTTCCTATTGTGTCACTTGATCTTGCCAGATTGATTTATGACAGACAATAAAGTTGTCAGAGGCCTTTTGTTGGCAATGTTTTCGTTCTCAAATTATGAGAATGTTGAAGGTTTTGCTGTAGAGGGAGGAAAAGGTAGTTCTTTGACTCATATGAATGAAATGACAGTGCACCCTGAGAATAAAGCTCAGGGCAATGAAACTGGGGTGTCACTGCTGCCTTAGCAAGAAAACTGGTCATTCAAAAATCACCCCATCACACATTTGGTCATAATCTACAGTCATTTTGGAGACAAAGGGGCAAACTGTTAAGGAAATGAGAAAATGAGAAATGGGTAGTTCAACATAGATTCTATATAAGAAAAACAATGTATCCTTAGAAAAATTTAAGTGTCTTTTTCTCGCGTCTAAATAATAAAGGAACATTGTTTTATTTTATTTCTGGTGTCTTGGAAACACTCGGAAGCTTAGTTATTGCATTATCTTCCCCTAAAATCACTTGGCATTTGAGTCAGTTAGGCACATTCTCTCTTCTACATTTACAAAAAATTATAAAAGAAACATATAAGATTCTACCAGCTACTTTTAGCCAGTGATATTTCATCAGAACCAGAATTAGAATATTCTGATACAGGAGGTGGGCATCTCAATAGAGAGATCCTGGAAAATCAGGATGTGTTGATAGCCTGATTTATATTGGATTGATGCCAGTTTATTAGAAGATAAAGAAGATACCAAATTGCATAGCGTAGGTACCATAAATAGTGAGGCATAAAAAATAGCATCTGGAGCATGATGGAACAATACCTTCTGATTCATTAGAGAAGAAGAGGGTCAGACACCATCAGGCTGAGGAATCTAATGATAATTTTTCTACTTTGAAGGTTACCAATATAGTAGACTTTCACCTATATCTTGTTTTATTAAATCTCTCTGCCTCCTGCTCAGAGTGGAATCACATCAGAAAAATTACCCACTCCCATCCTCAAGAAGAGGAGTGGAGATTAAGGCGATGAAGGGAGGGGAGGTTGTTTTTGTTTTCATAGACAAAGATTTCAATAGGGAAGTAGTCATGATAAAGGAAACGTATTTAACTTTTTCCCTAACCACAGGAAATTGAATTTTGACAGCCATGGAATGGTCATATGATGCTTTACGTTTTGACCAAAGTTGAGAGTATAAATTGTTATATTTGGACTAGTTTTGAAAAATATATATTATATTCTGTTTTCATAAATGTCTCCTTAAGATTTTCAAAGGTATGAGGCATATCCTAACTTAAATCAAGCATTATCTTTGTGATTCTTAATCCAGAATAAGTAGAAAGCTAGTAATCCGTCAGCATTTAATAACCATAATTACTTTTCAAGTAATTATGAGAGAGGACATCGATTGTGACAATGCCTGAAATTATCACCTTGCTAGTATAAATGGGCTACTCTCCTCTAATATCATAGAGTATTTACTTTGCCCATAGGAAGTTAATATTATCCCCGATCTCAGAACACAGGAGATGGTACTGTGACCATTTGTTGCTTATCTCTTGACTTGTCATATATAACTATTTCCAGCGGCAGTTCAACATAGACCTTAAGGGAAAATCGCCTTTATTAATGAATTCAGTTTTGGAAACTTTATTGAGTGCATCATATACTCCATGCAGATTAATGACATCTTATATGTCCCTGTCTGATCATCATGCTTTTTAAATATTATATCTAATATTTTTGTTATTGGGGTTTTTTTTTCCCAAATTTTTTCTCCAATCTCCGATCTTTCTCTTGAAATAAGGAAAGATTTTTGTTCATTTACTAAAATAATGTTTGTGATTATCTCCAAGATTACAAGACACACACACACACACACACACACACACACACACACACACACACACACACACATACACACACACGGTTGTTCCCCGCCAGCCCGGAGTCTTGAACCTGGGAACTTGGGATAGATTTTCCCAGCGTGTACCAGGCCACTCAGCCACCAGGACACGCCAAGGAATGCCTTTTTAACTCTTTACTTATAGAACTTATATTTTAATTTCATTCACATCTCCATTTCTATGTGTGATGTTTTGTCATGTACTTTTAATAATACGTGTGTGTTGAACATACGTATTGGCTCCTAAAAGTTTGTTTTCTTGTTTCGGATAACCAAGACCAGAGTATGTCTATCTTGCCATCTTTGAGGCAATCATTACCTAACTGAACGGGATCAAAGGCCATAACCCTAATGCAGTTGATTTGTAATGTCGCCTAGGTCTGTACAAGCTCTAATGGTCAGCATTTAATTAGTACTGATAATGGCAATAAGATGTGTAGCATTTTAAATGTAGCGTATCATTTTATCAAATTGTCCAAAGAAAATAAGGACAGTATAATAGAAAAATAGTAGAAAAAAAATGTGATACATCAATAGATCAGTTTCCTTGACATGCCTCTAATGCTATTTGGTTTGTGTCCTTCAACATAATAGAAAGCTTCATTTTCTTTAAAACATTACATATTCTCTAGCTTACATTTGATAAATATTGTTATGAGAAAATGACTTTATAAGAAAAAATAAAATGATAAATGTATCAATGAACTTGAGTGAGGCTAAGAGGATATTAAAACAGTGTGGTTATAAGTATGGATTTTTATGTTACAGTCAATTTTGAATTTTGATTCAGGCATCTGTTACATTGAGATTTATTAGATTAATAGTTTCCAAGTCTGTGTAATGGGGATAATAGTTATAATAAATCTCTAGTTTCCAACTCTGTATAATGGGGAGAATAATATCTATAATAATATCTATGTACTACAGTTGTTATGAATATATGAGATAATTCAATAACTGGAAAATGCTGTAGTTCAAAGAACGCACTCATTTTATTTAATGACATTGCTATTATTATCAGCATTGGTGGTAATTGGTGGTGGTAATAGTTGGTACTAAAGTATTTCTTAGACCTGAAAAATTCTTAATACAGCTAATTATAAAAACAAAAGAAAAAGGGGGGAAAAGGACACTGAAACGCTGTGGCGGGTGTGGTGTGAAATACAAGATCAAGATTCAAAAATAAATGTAGTGTTGTAAACAAAGGAGATAGCAAATATCCATCATTAATTTTTTTTTTTTTTTAAAGCAGAGGAGGTGTTCGATGGAAGCAGAATGTAAACATGGCATTATTTTAATGATTCTCAAGAAATCAAAAGGACTCTGACCAGGCTCTAATGAAAAGTAATTTAAGAGCTCTGTTCCATGCATTCCTTTTAACATAATCAGACCCACATCTACATCGCAATCCTTCTGTCCCCACACACTTACCCTGCCGTGGTAAACAGTAACGACAGTTATTCCCGAACCAAGTCTAGCCTTTCTACGCTGTGTGAATGCAGGGTGACTTGTCCACTCAGACACACCTTCTATTTCAGAGGGAGATGCCCACAGACAGCACAGTACCCATCATTGATTACCTAATTACACAATCACTCCATCAATAAATCCGCACCACATCTGTGACCCTGTATGTCATCACCACGGCCCCCTCTGTCTATTCCCTGGAGCTTCACTGAGGCGGTTCTACTGACATAATATATTCATTAGCCATTAGATCTGGCACACACTCTGCAGTGCTCAATTACGATACAATCGAGCGAAGGGTCTGGT
Source organism: Solenodon paradoxus (assembly GCA_004363575.1). Lineage (NCBI taxonomy): Eukaryota > Metazoa > Chordata > Mammalia > Eulipotyphla > Solenodontidae > Solenodon > Solenodon paradoxus. Next base: position 256,959 of record RJWH01000804.1, on the reverse strand, counting down.
GTCGGCCAATGTAATGACTTTCTGATTATCTGTCTTTAAATGATGAATGAAACGAAAATGTACTGCTCAAACCAAATATAAGATTGTTAGGATGCCAAATGAAAATTGTACATGGTCTCCTTTATGGCAGAGGCCTGCTTTTATTCAGCAATCTCTCCCCAAAGATAGTTTGCTCGTCATTTTTGCAGTCATAAGACTGCTGTGAATATCCTAAAGTGACATTCTGGGGTCAGGGCAGTACCCTTTGACAAAGTGATTGAATTCACAAGAATTTTCCAATAGTTTTGCATTTGCCAACTCTTCCCACCTTACTGGTATAGACTGACCTCCCAGTTAGAGTCATATTGCTTCTACTTTGTCAGCCAGCTCAGATATTTTTTTAAGTTGTTTTTGTCTCATGGAGAGCTGTAAAATAATTAAGCAGATTGATACATAGACAGGCTTTTTAAAAAACATGCCAGGATTATAAATAAGTGGGAGACTCAAAAACATTTTGTTGTTCAAATAATTATGAAGCAGGTGTTTGATAGTACAGTCATTTCTGTTTCTGTTTATATCTTTAGTTATTATTCTGTTAATTATAATTGAAAATCCAATAAAGCTTCATATTGGAACACTCACAAATCTGACTTAAATTGCAGCTTCTTAGCTCATTCCCTTAAATAGAGCACATTGGGCTTTGGGTTATCAAATAATTTTGAAAGTCCAATCCCCCTCCCAACTTTTTTAATTCTTTGTAATTATTGAAGCTTTGGAAAGATCCAGAAAAGACTTGGGGGAAATGCCTGCCATACGCTATGCTTCCACGAGGTAAAGAAATTATGGGACATAGGAGATCTTCTGGATTAGAATTTCTAAAATAAATTTCTAATGTCCTTTCTTACTTTCATTTTTCTGTTGGAGAAGCTGATCAGAAATTCAGCCTCAAGACCAAAATAGAGTTCATTGAATTGGAGTAAAAATAAAGTCTTTGTGCTCATGGGAGATGGATAACCCCAGGCATAAAGGATTGATCGTGCATTGGCCACTGAGAACAATTTGAGAGGTGATGCCCTCCCCATTTATTTTTATTTGCAGCAAAATTAAAGCTACTCTAGGGTGGGGAAATGAACATGTGTCTACAAGATGCTCCCATTCCTAGGATTATAATGGCCATTCTGTCCTTTACTGTAAAGGATGACTACACTATATATTGCTTAAATGTCTTGAGGACTTTTAGGTAAAGTAGAAAACAAGGAAAAATTGTCTCTAAGGGTCCTGTTTAAATGAGCTCACTAATTAATTAAGTATATGTAAGCATTCTTGATTTGGAAACTCTAACAAGACTCTTATGAGCTTTTCAGTTTATAGCTAGTTTGTTTTTTGTTTCTTTTTTTCCCCCCAGACAGAATGGAAACTATTTAAGTGGAGACACATTAGAATCACTGTGGAAATGGGAATCAATTTAAAGGTCATGAATGATTTTATTTTAATATCATATTTGTTTATTTACTTAAAAATAAATACTAATTTGATGGATGTGCTGATATGTATTTACATAACCAATATCATAGCAAGAAGGTCAAGATTTCCTTTTCCTGTGTAGAGACAGAAAAAATTTGAATGTGTTTTGAGAAATGTATGCAAAGCTATAATATGGCATCCTGTTCACTGCCTTTGGACTATTTAGTTGGCTCAAATATAAATAGAAAATATTCCAAAATCATAATTTTGAATTTATTTTTATTTTAATCACAAGGCTCCAATATATTAGAAGGAAATAATTTAATTAAATTAGTAACATAGCTAAATTATGTGAACTTTAGCCTTTAGTCCCCAGGCTAAATCCAGATTATTCCAGAAAATATCTGCCTTCTCTCAAATAATGTCAGTTTAGTTTTGGTGTAAAACTCTTGTCAAAGAAAAATAGTTTTATTTATCATAGATTCAGCGATTGCCAGAGTATTAGCATTTCTTATGCAGATATTGGAATTCCAAGTGCCACAGAGTAGTAACAGGTGATACCTACATATGTAATGGGTTGTATTATTGGAGAGGAACCCTGGTCTTAGGGAAAACAAATCTTTTATCACAGGAAGAAAGCATGCCCATCTTTTATTCCAGAGGAGTAAAGCTTCTAAGATGATAAGAGACATCCTTCCTTTTGCTCCAGAAGAAAGCATTTTCTGTGTTCCAAGGTTGCTTGCTGTATAAATATCCTTGAAAAACAGTCTAAAGCAAAGTGTACTCCCAGATGTACTAAAATGTGATGAATCCCTGAAGAATGACCTCCCAACACCTATATTTTATATATTCTAGAAGAGAATATTAATTCCTTATACTTGCTTAAAAATCCATGATTTAGAGAGCTCATTCACAAATGTTTTGTTTGGCAGTGCACTTCTGAGCCAGGTTTTACAAACCCCTTTTTACACATGAACTCCCTGGATGTAGGAGACCAAGTACATTGTTTCAGGCTCCATAGCATCACCATGTGAAAGAGAGACTTCAGTCCAAGCTTTCTGCCAGCAAGTGCATTATATTTTCCATATGCTTCCTTCATTCACCGTGCTTGAAAGAATCTGTTGATTATGAGATTTGATAGGAGAAATGTTTGAGGAAGCCCTTATCTAAGAAACAATACATTTCCTTCTTTGTCCTGTTACGTGGGATGTAAAATCTACTCTTGAGAGTATGTTTCATTAGGAATAGTATCCTGAGATCCTTCCAACTTCAAAGACCCAAGGGATTCTTTGAAGTTCATCGAGAGAGAGAGAGAGAGAGAGAGAGAGAGAGAGAGAGAGAGAGAGA